>JAIGNY010000044.1:982500-1315000 GCA_020152595.1 Chiridota heheva | reverse complement strand
TAGTAAATGATAACACAATTCATGTAGAATAAGTTTTAGTGTATGAACAAATACATCACTACTGAGTGATAACATGCCTTGCAAACGCCTTAGTGGTGGCGCCATCCACCACAAAATGGAGAGGAAACGGTGTGGGGTGGGCAGGGCGTAAATACCGGGGTGGTAAAGGTGGTGGTGGTGGGAAGGGGGGGGGGTGCTACACCCCACTTTCGATGAAGTTGTCGGTAAGATTGAAGACCTGTCGGTAAATCAATTTCCGCGTCGGTAAAACTTCCATCAAAGACGATGAAAACTTTACTGACCAAGGTACTTTACTGGTTGAAAAAATAAGTATTATAGCACTCGTTCTGCGATTTTGGACTGATGTCCTTTTTTTTTTTTTTTTTTTTTTTTGCTTTTCAAAATTTTTGACGTTAATGTAGAATAGATTTTTGTCGGTCGCGTCGAACTCTTTCGTCGGTAAATTTGTAACCCCCCCCCCCCCTTTCCCCCGCCCCCAATCAAAAGGGTCTACTGACGACACTGGGGGTAGGGCGGGGGTACCGAATTTATTTTTGGAGCCATGTCGATTCTCCAAGCGCTGAATTATGCAAGCTGGGTCAAGCAATCAGCAGTTGACAAAACTACGAAGACAGTAGAGACAAAGGACTTCAATGGTAGCGAGGCTCTACATCTTCTCCTCGATTTTGGATAAAATGGAAATTCGACATGGAAAGAAGTCATTTACATGGCCCCTTGTAGCGCTATCTTGCCCCAGCCTCATGCAAATCCTGTACTCAACAGACAATCAGTGGCGTAATCAGCTTTCGGTGCCACGTTTTTACCCTTGATATGTCAATTTTGGGAGAGCTACCGGGGCTTCGCCCCTGGACGCAACCAGGGGCCCTTAAGCGGGCCCATGGACCCCACGCCGACAAGTCAAACGCTTTGCACTTTGATTTTGTGTTTTGTATATGGTGTATTGTACCTCTCTTTGACATGAATTTTGACTTGTATAATACACCTTCTTACTATTCCTTGTGACATACTTTTTTTTCTTGAAATGTTAATTTTGCAAGAGTTTCCGGGGGCTTTGCCCCTGGACCCCTACAGGGGCTTCGCCCTCGACCCGGGTCCCTGGGCCCCACGCCGACAAGTCGAGCGCTTTGCGCTCGAAGTGACACCTTCGGTGTTACCTCAACTATACCACTAAATATCTTGTCGGTTCAATTCCACCCCCTTCCCATATGCAAATCCTGACTACGCCACTGGGCTATATTGAGGGGTGTAGGAAGCTGGGAGAGGGTTTGCTGCCCCAGGTAAGATTACACCTTCTCGAGCATGCCTTCTTCTAAGTTGGGAGGTACTTGGTAAGTATTACCATAAAATATAAACCAGACATCAATGATGTTGAAGCTCAACTTTATCACAAAAATAATCAATAGTAAAGATGATATCAAAGGAAGATGGGGAGTTGCCATTTTCAAGTCAAGTTTTGCATACAAAAATATATTTATGATCTATCGTCATTTAATAGTATTTTATAAGAAGCAATTTATTCTTTATTCCCATTGATTATACTCTAACATTGTACATCCTTTCTTTCAATTGGTTTGTATGAATATGTGCCAATCATATGATGTGAAACCAAGGCTGTACGAACAGACGAACGAAGGATGTACGAACAGACGAACGAAGGATGTGCGACCACATCCTTGGTGAAGCTAAACAATAAGCAAGGCTCTCAAGAGTCTGTTTCATGAGGCCATGCCCCCAATCCAAAACACCAAGTTAATTTCCATTAAAGTGTGTAAATTTAGCTGGAGGCAGCTGATGTCAAAACCTGAAAACCAACTTGCTGTTTGGACAGTTGGAGGTTCAATTGACTGTCTACACATGTGTTAGCTAAAAATAATAAATTTTCCCCAGAAAAGAAAAAAACCTGTGGAATTGTCCCCCCTGGATTCGCAGGAAGTATACTTCATCCCACTCGCAATACTTTTTCAAAGAAAGCAATATTTCAATCTTTCATACTGACAATACTTGTCTTACTATTTAACAGGCAATTTTCTTATTTTTGTTGGCTAAAAGCAGTTTACTTTCCTTAAGAGAGGAACAAATCCATAGAACTCCAGGGGACTCTCCCAATGGAATCCAAGAAAGTACACTTCAGGTCCCTCCAGCAATAATATTTATGATACAAATATTTTCATCATTCATAAGATAATTTAACAAGATAACTCTTACTATTAGGTTGCATCTTCATTTGTTAGGGTAAAATGTCCTCAAATGAAGGATAATTCCATACTGTTGTGTGTGTGTGTGTGTGTGTGTGGTGGGGGAGGGGGGTCCTTCTCCAAATTACCGGGAGAAAGAAGCTTCAGTCGCCCACTTTTCAGAAAATTACAGCACTTAATTTGAAATTTTATCTTAAAAAGCAGTTTCATAATTTTATACGTGTTTTGTCCTTTGCTATACCTTAGATTGAAGAAACTCCAGAGCTGCAAAAAAAAAAAAAAAAAAGGTTTGCAAATTTACAAGTCACTCAGGAACTGATAACGAGCGAGAGTGATGAACAGGGATAGTATTCCATGCTGTCCACACAACAGAGAATAGAATATTGTGCACTCTGAACAAATTGGTGCCTCCTTGGTATCTTATCATTTCCCAGGTGTAGGCAATTATTTACACATCAGCACATATTTTCCACATTTGAGGCAGATTTTCATGACAATGATAATTGCTCTATTTCCTGATTTCAGGTAAGCAAACAAATGAATACATCCCAAATTTCAGAAGTCTTCCTCTGAAAAAACCTCTTGACTAGATACATTTCAAAAATGGGAGACCAAAGTTAACAGAAAAGTTCACATTTCATAACCTCAACATGTCAACTTCGTTGACTTAAAAATGAAGGTAATTTTGGTAAAAGTTTTGGAAATTTTGGTAAAATTCTTGGAAATGTTGGTAAAAATTATTGGAAATTTTGGTAAAATTATTGGAAATTTTGAAAAATCATTAAAAAATTTGGTAAAATTAATGGAAATTTTGGAAAATTATTGGAAATTTTGGAAAATCATTGGAAATTTTGGTTAAATTATTGGATATCTATGTAAAGCTATTGAACAAATTGTGGTAAAATCTGGCAACATTTCCCAGAAATGAAGGAAGGAAATTTCCTCTACCCTCCCTATCAATATTCCCCATCCAACTTATTTTGTATGCACCTTTCAATCCATCCACCTAGTCCCAAACACACCTACCATCCTAAAATGCACCATCATCTTCAATACACCTATACCATTCACATATAGCATTCTCATACACATATACCATTCCCATACACATATGCCATTCCCATACACATACACAATTCCAATACACATATACCATTCCCATACACATATACCATTCCCATACACATAAACCATTCCCATATACCACACACATATAACATTCCCATACACCTATGCCATTCCCATACACATACACAATTCCAATACACATATACCATTCCCATACACCTATACCATTCTCATACACCTAAACCATTCCCATATACATATACCATTTCCATACACATATACCATACACCTATACCATTCCCATATACATATACCATACACCTATACCATTCTCATACACCTATACCATTCCCATACACCTATACCATTCCCATTCACCTATACCATTCCCATACACCTATACCATTCCCATACACCTATACCATTCCCATACACCTATACCATTCCCATACACCTATACCATTCCCATACACCTATACCATTCCCATACACATATACCATTTCCATACACTGATACCATTCCCATACACCTATACAATTCCCATACACATATGTCATTCTCATATACATATACCATTCCCATACACATATACCATTCCCATACACATATACCATTCCCATACACATACACCATTCCATATACATATACCATTCCCATATACATATACCATTCCCATATGCATATACCATTCCATATGCCAACCACATATACCATTCCCATACACATATACCATTCCCATACACATATACCATTCCCATATACATATATACCATTCCCATACACACAGACCATTCCCATACACATATAACATTCTGTGGGTGGAATTTGTCTACTGAAAATGGAGGGCAAAGTTAAAAGTAAGGGGAAAAATCATACTAGGGTGCAAAAAATTACCAAATAAAAGATACAAATTCGTGAAGTTCCCCCTGGTTGACATGTAAAATTTCTCAGAAAAAAAAAAAAAAACTCAAGACAAGTTACAGAAAGTATTTTCACAAACATGTTAAATGTCCAGCATTTTGATATTCAAAACATTTTACAATATATTCACCATTCATAACAAATAAGACCAGAATGTCTTGAGAATCCGTGTAATATAATCTACACATGAATTGATCAATAACTCTTAAATCTACCTTAGATTGTCCTGTCCAAATATCTAATTGAGGTATCCCGATCAATATATCTCCTGTTTGAGATATCTCCCGGTCGTTAGAGTAGAGCATGCACTGTGATTGCTGTTTATACTCTTGTTACAAATGTAACTGTGAAACATTGTTTGGGTCAAGAAGTATTCACTTTGATTAATTCTAAACACATTTGTACTCAACTTTTAACATCTTTAACACATACCTTTTATATTCTTTATCAGTTTTTAATCCTTATACACCTTTCTTATCCTGCAGGTAACACATTTTGTAAACCTTTAACAATTCCTAATAATTGAACAATTTCCTTCTTTATGAAGAGCTTTTATTATTCATTAATACCTTGCTTTTCATTGAACAATACCTCAAACTTTTAAACCCCTTTTAATCACTTAACATGGTGTTCACTTCATACGGTAGCACAAACACATGAAAAGACAAATGGTGCAAACAAAAAGAAATCTGGATTTTTAAAAATGTTTTTCAGAAAATGAAAACACACCGACAAAACCCATTTGTGTTTCCGCCCATTGTCCATGTCGAAAAGAAAAAATTCAGTTTTTTTTTTTACTTTTATTCGACTCTTGTTAAGCTTAGCTTTCATTTCCTATTTGTATGAATTTCAGAAACATTTCAGTAGAGCCACAATATTTCGGTGAATTTGCAGGCTCATTTAAGTAAATTTGCACTCATTCACACTCATTCAAGTAAATTTGCAGGCTCATTCAAGTAAATTTGCAGGCTCATTCAAGTAAATTTGCAGGCTCATTTAAGTAAATTTGCAGGCTCATTTAAGTAAATTTGCAGGCTCATTTAAGTAAATTTGCAGGCTCATTTAAGTAAATTTGCAGGCTCATTTAAGTAAATTTGCACTCATTCAAGTAAATTTGCAAGCTCATTCAAGTAAATTTGCAGGCTCATTTAAGTAAATTTGCAGGCTCATTTAAGTAAATTTGCAGGCTCATTCAAGTAAATTTGCAGGCTCATTTAAGTAAATTTGCACACTCATTCAAGTAAATTTGCAGGCTCATTCAAGTAAATTTGCAGGCTCATTTAAGTAAATTTGCACTCATTCAAGTAAATTTGCAGGCTCATTTAAGTAAATTTGCAGGCTCATTTAAGTAAATTTGCAGGCTCATTCAAGTAAATTTGCTGGCTCATTTGAGTAAATTTGCAGGCTCATTCAAGTAAATTTGCAGGCTCATTCAAGTAAATTTGCAGGCTCATTTAAGTAAATTTGCAGGCTCATTCAAGTAAATTTGCTGGCTCATTTGGGTAAATTTGCAGGCTCATTCAAGTAAATTTGCAGGCTCATTCAAGTAAATTTGCAGGCTCATTTAAGTAAATTTGCTGGCTCATTTGAGTAAATTTGCAGGCTCATTCAAGTAAATTTGCAAGCTCATTTCAGGAAATTTTCAAGCTCAAAAAAAAAAATTGCAGGCTCATTTAAGGAAAATTTGCAAGCTCATTTAAGGGAATTTACTGCCACTCTAAAGAAAAACTGCAGGTTCATTTAAGAAAATTTGCATACCCAATTCAGGAAGTTAATTTTTGAAGTGTGGAGGCACACTGTATCACAGTTGATACATCTTGAATACGTAACAAGAAGGCACAGGCATATTTCATTTCTGAGTCATGATGGATGAAAACTTTGAGCATTTTTGGAAAGTCATGAACAAGAATAGAAGTATCTTATCAACAGGAATAGAAGAATTTTATGAACAGAAATAGAAGAATGTTATGAACAAGAATAGAAAAATCTTATGTAATTATTTATATCTTTCTTTAATGGAATATTCCCATGTTTTTTTGTAAACTTTTTTTAAGAATGAGAACACTTTTAGACACAATTTAGTACAAAAATCATGTTGATATGTTATTCCTACCAAGGAGATATTTAAATTCTAAGGCTTACAAAAAATATCAATAAACGAATAAGAAAAGGCTCAGTATGACATCACAGCAAGACACTCTCCCACAAAGTTGATGTATTTCATTAAAATCTATCATCCCTTTTTATTAGGAAAACCTGCTAGAAAAATAAATTGATGAAAGTTCGGTTTTCATATACATTGCCAAATACACCCTACTTCAATAACTTTTGGAAAATTGTTTCTAATCATACAGAAACAACCAATTAATGTTTAAAGAAATACATGAACATTTGCAATGGAATTGTCTCTATGACATCATGAAACACGAATTCATCATACTGTACAAAAACTTTAATATGCAGTTGGAAAATTTCTAAAAATTTATATCTCCTGAATGAAATATGATATCAACCTGATTTTTTTACCAAAAAAGGCTCTAGAGGTGGCGCTCTTTTAAATCAAATTTTAAAACAAGCTATGGAAATATTTCTTTAAAGGATTACTTTAAGGTTCAAGCAAGTCTATCTTATATGAAAGGGGACTTAAAAAAAAATTTAAAAAAAAAAAAGGTGAAAATAACATTCAAAAATCTCATTCCGTTAAGGAGATATCTAAGTTGATAAAGTTTGGAATCATTTGTGTAAAACAACTGAATTTAGACAAGTTGTGATGTCATAGCCTCAGATTCCTCAGTCTTGATGTATTCTATCATATTTTGTCCTGTGATTCTGTGGCCTAAAAGCCATGGGAAATGTCAGAAAAGTAGTAAAACTAAATCTAGGAAGGGTATTTATAATATACCACCTGAAGAAAGTTTGAGGAAAAACTATTCAAATAAACTTTCTTAAAAATACATTAACAACAATTGTTAAGAATATAGGGATGAAGATGTCAACTTTCCATAGTAAATTTACTACACCAGTCATTTCTACACAGATAAGACTAAAATATAAAATTTAAATTCGAATATCTCCTAAACAGAATAAGATTTGTGAACGCTTTCTTCACCATTTTGTTTCTTTCGAAGTCTTCTTTCATATAAGATGGACATGCTTGACCACAGAACTAATCCTTTAATCAAAGTCTTTTGAAATAAAGAAAGGTCTTTTACTCTGATTTCGAGTTGGAATCGAGATCCCAAAACTCTTGTCAAGATCAACCCCTCCCATTCAAAACAATGGATTAACATACTCAGAGAATGGAGTGGTGATTCATGGCCTGTCACAAAATGTCACGTCACAAAATTTCGGATTTGTCACATAAATGATATGATATATGATATATGGAATTTTTATGTTGCATTTTTAGTTTAAAGAACTATTCAAATGCGCTCTACAACTAACAGACTAGTTCTCCGCTGCCTATGGCAGCACATGAACTTACTACTTGAAAGGGATGGTGAATGAACACCGCGTTTTCACGCTTCTCTTCTCGAATAGTGTTCAATCTCCTGCCATCGGGACCAACAGCTTAACGTCCCCTCCAAGGAAGGTGTGCTCCATTCAACCATTGTCACTTTTCTCAACAGCTGAATGATGAGTAGGAGCTGCAACGATATACTTCCGCTTTGATGTTCGGCGTATTTATCTGCATAGCTGTGGAAAAATGGAGTTTGACTTGACTGAGGCTTGAACCCGGGACCTCCAGCATCCCAGCTGTGCGCTCTGCCAACTGAGCTACCTATTCTCCTAAATGACTAAAATGTCACATAATTTTTGGCACCTTTTGCACAGAATGTCACATCAGTTTTGCCTTTGTCACATTTGATTGGCATAGATTTACACATCATGACCAGTTGATGGGTGATACTCATAGAAAGAATCATTTCGTTGTCTGTTTTATAAAAAATGGAATCTCCCACTGAATCAAATTACCAATGAGTGTGAGTGAAGGCGTAAAACACATCACAAAATGTCACACAAATTTTTATACATCTGCTTATGTTCATTTTGTCACATTCGGTCACAAAATGTCACAGATATTTGGGCAATAAAATTTTGTTGCAAAATGTCATCATGTCATGGACGCTCCCATTCTCTGCCAATTCTTACATCACACATTTGCATACAAATTTGCATATTAAAAATCAAAAAGCTGTAAAAGAACAAATTTGGAAAATAGTTAGATATATGTTTGCTATTTGCATATGTGACGTGTTTTCAACAATTTAGCTATTGTTGTATATACCAATACACATGTTGAAGAAAATACACAAGTGATCGTGAATGATCTTTAACCCTGAAAAATCTGCATATTCTTAAGCTAATTATCATATTGATCAAATTGCAAGGTTGTTTATGCTCTTCTTTTGAATGAATAATCAGAGAGAGAGAGAGTTGAACACACAATTACAATGACGTGGTCGTCGCCTGCGTATTCGGTTATGATAGTACAAATGCTATCACGAAACGCTTAATCGACGGGCGAGAACACAGGTACGACGCGTGCGGACAGACATAACATCGACAACCAAGTCAATGTCCACGGCCTTTGATAACCAGTTGTGGTGCACTGGCGTGTCTACCCACCCCAGGTTTGAACCCGGGGCCTCGTGGTCTGTAGACAGGTTTGATAACCGCTACACCACAGTAGGTAGATAGTGAATAATCAAAGGCAAGAATATTATTTATTGCACTTAAACAGCATGGCAAGAATATATCTAAATTATCAGTCCTGGGGTCAAGCACGAACATTCCCACATGGACAGATGGAAAGGAAATAAGGAGAAACCAAATGATGAAGAAAGAATTTAACAAATCTTCTTCCTTTAAAGGATTATTCTTCAAGATTCTGTCTCATTTGCTTAGAAAGGAGCTGACACATGCTTGTGACATCATATCCTCAACAGTCTTTTTCCCGATACACTGAGCCTTAGACCACTGGATAAGTCAGGAAATTATTCAAACACAAGCTATTAAAGGCTATCTATCGTTATTAAAATGTGGCGGTGTACAATTTATTCCAAAACAATACTGATTGGCCTATCAATGTAAGTGCACACTACCATTGTGTTTCGACCAATCAAAACACAGAATTTGAATTTCATTTACCTCGTGAAAAATAATTACTTAATTTTTCTTAAAAACACAACAATTGTTTAGTGAGGATGAGGACGCCAACCCTCTTACTCTCTCATCCCCGGTCACTTCGAAGCAAATCAGACAGAAACTTGAATATATCTGTAACGGCATGTGATATTGGAGTAAACTCTTCATCATTCCTCACCATAACGGCATATGATATTGGAGTAATCTCTTCATCATTCCTCACCATAACACCCTTGACAGCTGTACTAATTTACTCACTGAACTAATACTTTAATGTTTGTTTGAATGAGATTCAAGGCAAGGTTTCCATCTATTGCAACCAAACAGCATGGCAAGAATATATCATAAAAACTGCTAAACTTACTCTAGAGTCAAATCCTGAATTTGTGTAACCTTTCTGCTACCTCACACACACCCACACACACACACACACACACACACACATATGCATTTAGACCCTACAACTGGTGACATATCCATAATCTTATATAACTGGTGACCAATCACCCATACATGTGTAGACCCTACAACTGATGACGTGGGCAATCATATAAAACTGGTGAATAATGAATACACAACACACACATGGGATGGCGGTATTAGGAAATTAGCATTAGTAAAGGCACTGCTTGAAAATTTAGCCTGCAATTTTGAAGCAACAAATTAACCACATCATTCCACAAGATTAAGTTTGCATTATAACATTGAGGTTTAAATAGTTATATGCTCATAGTTCATTTTACCTTTCCCCAGCAGCAAAGACAAACAATGCCAGCATTGATTACAGTTACTACTTATATTACAAAGGATTGCCATTATATTCAGATGTGTGTTACTAGATGTGTAACACCAGTGAGTAGTTGTTATCTTGAAACCTTGGAGAGGGAAAACTGTATACAGTTTTGTGGTTTGGGAAACGAAGAAATATATAACTTTTTCTTCAACTGGCCCTGCTCCATTTGAGGGCAGTTTGAGATGTTCCTGGTTATAAGCAAAGCCATTTTTAATGGATTAACACACATATTTAACAGGTGACATGTACTGAAATGGAAAAATACTGAACTAGAGTAGTATTTTAGTCATAATAGTTTGAAAAACAGCCATTTTTAGAACTAAAAACAACCAATGACGTCATCGGTTGTGTGTGTGTGTCATCACTTTGAAGGTGTGTAAACATACGAATGTCATCAGTTGGTGGGTCTACACAGGTTGAAACACACACTTGGTGGGTCTAAACAGGTTCACACACACACACTTGGTGGGTCTAAACAGGTTCACACACACACACTTGGTGGGTCTACACAGGTTCTCACACACACACTTGGTGCGTCTAAACAGGTTCACACACACACTTGGTGGGTCTAAACAGATTCACACACACATGCTTCCCCCCCCCACCCCCTCCTCCTTCCCACACACACACCAGGAGTTGTCTCTGCTTACATTACACCACTGGGCATTTGCCAAGTGAGCATATGGAAAGCTGAATTGATTCAGCTTCTACAACAAACCATTGATACAAAAGTCTTGAACAATAATGAATAAAGACAATAGTCTTGATGAGTATTATAAAACATAAAACATGAGCCGGTAGTATTTCTGAACTTTTTGTGACCCTTGTAGCAGTTCAAACACCATTTAAATGATACATAGTATTGAGCAATAACGTATATAGATAACAATCTTTATCACAGCTACAAAACACATATAAGCTGATATTTCTGTGATCTTCATAATTCTTTGTTGTGACTGTAGCTTTTTGTGACCCTTGTAGCAGCTTAAACACCAATCAAATGATACTTTTTGTGACCCTTGTAACAGCTCAAACACCAATCGAATGATACTTTTTGTGACCCTTGTAACAGCTCAAACACCAATCGAATGATACTTTTTGTGACCCTTGTAACAGCTCAAACACCAATCGACTCAAACACCAATCGAATGATACTTTTGTGACCCTTGTAAGAGCTCAAACACCAATCGAATGATACTTTTTGTGACCCTTGTAAGAGCTCAAACACCAATCGAATGATACTTTTTGTGACCCTTGTAACAGCTCAAACACCAATCGAATGATACTTTTTGTGACCCTTGTAAGAGCTCAAACACCAATCGAATGATACTTTTTGTGACCCTTGTAAGAGCTCAAACACCAATCGAATGATACTTTTTGTGACCCTTGTAGCAGCTCAAACACCAATCGAATGATACTTTGTCCAAGCCATACCAAATAAAGATAATCCTCATCACATCTATAAAATTAAACAAAACAGAAACTGGTAACATTTTTATGCTCTTCATATTTTTTGTAGTGGCTGTAGCTTTTTGTGACCCCTGTAGCAGCTTCTGAATACCAAGCTGCTACAATCATGTTCCTGCTCAGCAACATCAAAACACATTTTTTTGTGAATGTAACATGTACAGTACATGTTAGGTAATGAAAATGATCATTTTTGTTTTTGGTCCCTTTTTTTTTTGAAGGGTGAAAGGCTAGTGAGGGGTAAAGCATAGGAAAACCTATGTACCCCTCTGTACCCCACCACTGTTTCTGATAAATATGTACTATGTACAATAAATATATGAGAAAAGGGCAGCATCTCCAATGTTGCTTGAACTTTTGGCAAGATAAAGCACTGAGAATAGAGATACATGAACCTAAAAGTTTATAAAATGATCTTAATATAATCTGCAAATAAGGGCACAGGTATTATCCAATTAAAATCAGACTGTTCCCAACTAAAAAACCCACATTTTACCATAACCAAAGGACTGATGACATGTAGAAGCAAGTTTGCTTTAAACTAATGTTTGACACTTCCTGAATACTTATTTCTCAGAATAATAATTGAAAATGTGAGAAAATCGCATTTCTTTGAAGTTCAGAATAACCACTTTCTGTGGCGTCCGCAAATTTATTGAAATATGTGACATTGCAAGTAGTAGACCCCCCCACCATAGTACTGCGTGTGTAAACGCGTACAAAGTAATTACAGACTTAAAATGTCATCAGCAAAAAGTTAAGAAATTTCATCCTCTGATACCTCAGATACAGATGATTCCTTTTGAGAACATGACGGAGACATTATAGACCCCCATAGTATACCTGAAGATGCAATCATTATAGACCCCATAGTATACCTGAAGATGCAATCATTATAGACCCCATAGTATACCTGAAGATGCAATCATTATAGACCCCCATAGTACACCTGAATATGCAATCATTATAGACCCCCATAGTATACCTGAAGATGATATCATTATAGACCCCAATAGTATACCTGAAGATGCAATCATTATAGGCCCCCATAGTATACCTGAAGATGCAATCATTATAGACCCCATAGTATACCTGCAAATGCAATCATTATAGACCCCCATAGTATACCTGAAGATGCACTCATTACAGACCCCCATAGTATACCTGAAGATGCAATCATTATAGACCCCCATAGCATACCTGAAGATGCAATCATTATAGACTCCCATAGTATACCTGAAGATGCAATCGTTATAGACCCCCATAGCATACCTGAAGATGCAATCATTATAGACTCCCATAGTATACCTAAAGATGCAATCATTATAGACCCCCATAGTATACCTGAAGATGCAATCATTATAGACCCCCATAGCATACCTGAAGATGCAATCATTATAGACTCCCATAGTATACCTAAAGATGCAATCATTATAGACCTCCATGGTATACCTGAAGATGCAATCCAACCATGAATGTTCAAGATATTACCGGGGGTAGTTAGCCACTCTGAGCTGGATGAACGCGAAGTTCAAGTAGCCTTTTGCAAATGCCTTAACAACACCACAGATTGAAGTTAACTTATGAATACATTTTGGAAATAATTAGTGCCTCTCAGTCTCATCCAGTACATGCACTGATTCATACAATTCTCTCCTTTTTGTCTAAGCTGTACCTTCATGCAATCTATTTCCTAGAAATCACAAAAAAAGCTAAATGTTCAGGCCTACAACTAGACTCAACTTATCAGATAAATACACACATACACAAATTGTATGACTATCGGCTAAACCTACGTACGGCTAGTTGGAGATCAGTGATATCACAGTCCAACTTGACACGCCACAAAATTTTAATAACAGAAATTAGAATAAGAAGTTAAGTCGTTTATACAAGCGGCAAAAAGGTTTTTCTAAAATTGTAAAAAACTGAGACATTTTTGAACTACATAAATTGTTCCAAATTAAAAAATACATCGTTAATAGCAAAGTTGCTACATGTCACCAGTGCTTTAAGAGTGGAGCTTTTTGATTTCATTTCCATACAAGGCATTACAATTCTTTCAAAAATTATTGTAAATTTTCTTCTCTAGTATTTGTGAATCTCAAACATTATCAAGTTTTACAAATAAACTTAAATCTCTGTTAATTTCTATTTACAGAGTTTTAGATTAGTCATACATACACATTTGGATTGAGGAAACGGCTTTGACGGAGCTGGGTGTGGGCAGGGGTATTTGCAGGGGTATTTAAAGGTTTGACGGAGCTGGGTGTGGGCAGGGGTATTTAAAGGTTTGACGGAGCTGGGTGAGGGCAGGGGTATTTAAAGGTTTGATGGAGCTTGGTGTAAGTAGGGGTATTTAAAGGTTTGACAGAGCTGGGTATGGGCAGGGGTATTTAAAGGTTTGACAGAGCTGGGTGTGGGCAGGGGTATTTAAAGGTTTGAGAGAGCTGGGTATGGGCAGGGGTATTTAAAGGTTTGACGGAGCTGGGTGTGGGCAGGGGTATTTAAAGGTTCGACGGAGCTGGGTGTGGGCAGGGGTATTTAAAGGTTTGACAGAGCTGGGTATGGGCAGAGGTATTTAAAGGTTTGACGGGGCTGGGTATGGGCAGGGGTATTTAAAGGTTTGACAGAGCTGGGTGTGGGCAGGGGTATTTAAAGGTTTGACAGAGCTGGGTGTGGGCAGGGGTATTTAAAGGTTTGACAGAGCTGGGTATGGGCAAGGGTATTTAAAGGTTTGACGGAGCTGGGTGTCGGCAGGGGTATTTAAAGGTTTGACGGAGCTGGGTATGGGCAGGGGTATCTAAAGGTTTGACAGAGCTGGGTGTGGGCAGGGGTATTTAAAGGTTTGACAGAGCTGGGTGTGGGCAGGGGTATTTAAAGGTTTGACAGAGCTGGGTGTGGGCAGGGGTATTTAAAGGTTTGACAGAGCTGGGTATGGGCAGGGGTATTTAAAGGTTTGACAGAGCTGGGTGTGGGCAGGGGTATTTAAAGGTTTGACAGAGCTGGGTGTGGGCAGGGGTATTTAAAGGTTTGACGGGGCTGGGTATGGGCAGGGGTATTTAAAGGATTGATGGAGCTGGGTATAGGCAGGGGTATTTAAAGGTTTGACAGAACTGAGTGTGGGCAGGGGTATTTAAAGGTTTGACGGGGTTGGGTATGGGCAGGGGTATTTGAAGGTTTGACGGAGCTGGGTATGGGCAGGGGTATTTAAAGGTTTGACAGAACTGGGTGTGGGCAGGGGTATTTAAAGGTTTGACGGGGCTGGGTATGGGCAGGGGTATTTGAAGGTTTGACGGAGCTGGGTATGGGCAGGGGTATTTAAAGGTTTGACGGGGCTGGGTATGGGCAGGGGTATTTAAAGGTTTGACAGAACTGGGTATGGGCAGGGGCATTTAAAGGTTTGACGGAGCTGAGTATGGGCAGGGGTGTTTAAAGGTTTGACGAAGCTGGATATGGGCAGGGGTATTTAAAGGGGCAAAATGAACCTAAATGTAAATCAAAACCTACTTGGATCCCTTGTGGATAAAACAATTCTTGCAGCAAGTGTTATATATCTCAATAAATTCCGCAAATATCTTCCCAGAACATTTTCATATCTCAATTTTTACTAACATCCCATTCCCAATGTACCCCCCCCCCCCCCCAATTTGTTTTTAATAATAATACAAAATTATGTGAGAAATTCCATCCTTGCCCCAATGACAATTATTTGGCCATGTTTTATCCACTACTACTCTCTGAGATATCCTACACAGATGGACATGTGGATAAATAGGTGCTGCTTTTATTGGGGTGTGGAAGGTGATTAACTTAAATGAAGGCAGTTTATCATGTTACTCTGTCTTGTGTGTGGTAAAGCTGACTTTGGCAATATTGCAAATTGGAAATAATTAACAATCTTCTTTAAATGATACAAAATGCACACACACTGTGACCTATACAACTTCATTCAAAACATCTTAACTTTAGGTTAACTTTACTAAGTATCAGCATGGTCGGAGTCAACGTAGCCACGCATTTGAGCTATATATATGTATATGTATATATATATATATATATATATATATATATATATATATATATATATATATATATATATATATATATATATATATATATATATATATATATATATATATATATATATATATATATATATATATATATATATATATATATATATATATATATATATATATATATATATATATATATATATATATATATATATATATATATATTACTCTTTTGAGGATGAGATTATGGGCCTCTGTGACTTGATGGCTGGGAAGTTCCTCAATAAGGTCTTCATTGGTCAAGTAGGCAATGTCTCTGGTTCTGATGATACCTTTGCTGGAGTTCAGGGAAAGGTGGGGAGTGACTGTTATGTCGATGCCAGTATTAGCTAGGGTTTTGGTGGTAAGGAGGGTGGTGGCTTGAGTGTACCTGGTGGCTTGAGTGTCCCTGGTGCAGTGCACCAAGAGATTGCCAGATCCGAGGGTAGAAACCTTGGGGAGGGTACCAACAAGGCAGTGGGGCACCTTGTGTATGAGGAAGGGTGAAAACTCTTTTGAAACTGCCTGGTTTGTTGGTGGCCTGAATGAATACAATTTTTGGAATTGGGGCTGAGGAATGGTCGATGGAGGTAGCAGGTAGATCACGGGGAGGGGAGAGAGAGTCAAGGCAGAAGCGTTTGGTCATATTGGAAAAAAAAAAACCCAAGGGTGAGGCAACTAGAAACAAAGTCGCACAACTACTTTACGAAACCACTGTACAAGTACCGTCAAGGGCATGAACGCCTGGTCGTAATGGGAGGGAAAAAATAAAAAGGAATAATCTTACCCAAAGCAGTCACCCATCCACAAAGAGAAAATCCCGGAAAATAAAAAGGTGTAAAAGTTTAGGTGGGAAAATGTGTGGTAGAGTATAATCAGAACGGAAAGTTTGAGAGAAAGAAAGGAAGTCACGTTGCTCTCAACACTGCTGTGTTACAGTGTGCTGTGTTACCAGCAGTGGCGTAGCTAGGATTTCCATATTGGTGGGGCAAGTAACAGAAATAAACTGACAGGATACAAAATATGGCCCTACCGGCGAACTGTACTAATTTTGAACTGATAAAAATGGAATATTGCTGGGGCGATCGCCCCTCTGCCTCTCCTTTGGCTACACCACTGGTTACCAGTGTTCATACATATACCATATCAAATTAAACAAGGTTTCACCAGCCTATTTGAGAAACAACACCTGGGCTGCTCTTGTGAAAATATAAAAATCAACATTTAACTTTGAATATAATTTCATTAAAAGAATAGGTCTGCCAAATGAATACAAATAAAATATGTATAAATAATCAATATCAACTGTCACTATCATCAACTTTGTACACTACTCTGTAATCATCTTCTAATTGCACTCTGTTTGAAGACATGACAATAAATGCCCTATTCGACTTATTACATACATCTAATTAAATGTTGGTGTACCTACAGTACACAGTACATATAAACTTCTACAAGGCAGCTAGCCTCCTATATATTCAGGGGAGTGACTTGGGGGGCAGGTCTTTCATGAGCAGGGATGTCGACAGCCAACACCTAAAAGAAAGTGGACTTGGGTAAAATATGGCTGATCATTTTTGTTCTTTTTGCATTTATGGTATGTAGAATTGGTTTTGGATAAAGGGGAGGGGGAAGGGCAGAGGCAGCCCCAGAATTTTAATGCTTGGGGGAAAACGAGGGGATACTTTGTTTCATGGGGAATAAACGCATATAGATCAGACAAAACATGTCACCCTTACAAAATGTTCAGGGGGGGGGGGGAATGGAGAAAAAACAAGTTTGTGAGGTAAAATGTTCCCCTGCACCCCCTAGTGCATCCACTAGGGAAAGGAGGGGTAATATGATTGACACCAAAGTACAACCTATATCTTACAAGGTGCTGAAGTGGGATAAAGCCTCACAATGATCTCACCTATTGCACAAGAACTAAATAACGAACATAAAGATAACATTTTCACTTTGCATCAGAATAAATTCAGGCCAAAGAAAACCCTGTTTAATTAAACTCAAGATAAAAGAAGAAATATCCATAAAGAAATGCATATCTCACAATCTACAAGGAAATGAAATGATATTGCCAATTTGTAATTTTCAAAAAGATTCTCTTGAATTTGTTATAAATCTATGCCAGGGGAAGCACAGAGGGTCATTTGCCCTTTTGTGTCATTCAGAAAAATTTGAATCAACTACTTTGGCAGGTTATTAAAACTCAATGGCTTCACACAGTAAAATGCAATCACACCTATAGCTGCATTGTAATTTGCATATATGACTAAAAATCTGATTTCAGGAGGTTTAATAGATTTTTAGTTTTTCTATAATTTTCACCTCCCTCGCTAAAACAATAAATAACAAGAAGAATGGTCCCGTGAAAAATGTGCGTATTAAAAACTGATCAACAATACAGATCAGATTGATTCAATCAGATTGATTCAATCAGATCGATTCAGTCGATCACAAAGTAAAGGTCGCTGACCTCAAAATGGTCGTAACTGACCTCAAACTTAGGTTTGCTGACCTGATACAACCCAACTTACTATAACGCATTCATATTTAGCACAACCATCATGACCTCAACAAATGACCATCAATCTAAAAATGATCGTTGATTGGGTGAATCATTCAGATTACTAAATCAATCTCATCGAACATCTAATTAATTACCTAAGCGTTGACAGCTACAGATCCTCATATGCTGGCGGTGGCGTTTCATGACCATTCCTTGATCCAACTTTTATACCGACGCCACCAAGAATGACATCAAAGTAAGAAGGAGGTGGTTCTACACCACCATCTGAACTTGTGGTATCACTCCTAAAACTGTCCGTGTTTTGTAACGGTGGATGAGGCTGACAAGCAAGGCTGACAAAAGTAGTTCTTGCGGGGAGAGCCACTTGGCATTGTTGTCTATGTGATTCTAAACATTGGCAAAATAAAGGCCCTGGAAGCACCGATCGGCAAGTACAATTTGAAATTGTTGACCCTGTATGTAAAAGACTTCTCTCTCCACTTGAGGATGGCAAATGGACTTGTTCCCCGTTTAACGGAAGCCGTTGCGACTGCGAGGTAGAGGAGCCTGAAGAGCTGTCCACGTTAACGTTTGGTCTCAAGGTTGTATCCAATGTGAAATTGTGAAGGTAGTTGACGAAGCGATCCGTTCGGTGGTATCGCTCCGGACGGAATTTTGGCAAGTAGGTGTAAATAAAAACAAAGAAAGCCAGAAATCCTAGAATGCCGATCATCACGACTATTCCTGTGTAGTCCATTGTGTGTCGGGCGTTGGATGGTAGACGGTTCTCGGTGGATTCTGGTTTGGAATCTAAGAAGAAAGGAAACAAAACATAAATGTTAAGTCTATTGTTTTAAAACACAAAATCTCAAGAGCCTATTCAATAAAATACGTCAAGACTTTTGGGGAACTGGTGCAGATGGAGTGTCACAACTAATCTGATTTGGGTTATTTATTTCAAGACCTCCTCACCAGTAAGATATTTTCAAATTAGACGAAATCACTCGACCACTGAAGTAACCTTTTAATAGAAAAAATACTTTCTTTGTTATTTTGTATCTGTCATTGCGCCCTAACGAGGATGATTCATCCAGGCTCTCTATAGGAAGTTAACGGTTACGAGGATGATTCATCCAGGCTCTCTATAGGAAGTTAACGGTTACGAGGATGATTCATCCAGGCTCTCTATAGGAAGTTAACGGTTACGAGAATGATTCATCCAGGCTCTCTATAGGAAGTTAACGGTTACGAGGATGATTCATCCAGGCTCTCTATAGGAAGTTAACGGTTACGAGGATGATTCATCCAGGCTCTCTATAGGAAGTTAACAGTTACGAGGATGATTCATCCAGGCTCTCTATAGGAAGTTAACGGTTACGAGGATGATTTATCCAGGCTCTCTATAGGAAGTTAACGGTTACGAGAATGATTCATCCAGGCTCTCTATAGGAAGTTAACGGTTACGAGGATGATTCATCCAGGCTCTCTATAGGAAGTTAACGGTTACAAGGATGATTCATCCAGGCTTTCTATAGGAAGTTAACGGTTACGAGAATGATTCATCCAGGCTCTCTATAGGAAGTTAACGGTTACGAGGATGATTCATCCAGGCTCTCTATAGGAAGTTAACGGTTACAAGGATGATTCATCCAGGCTCTCTATAGGAAGTTAACGGTTACAAGGATGATTCATCCAGGCTCTCTATAGGAAGTTAACGTTCTGAGAATGATTCATCCAGGCTCTCTATAGGAAGTTAACGTTCGAGGATGATTCATCCAGGCTCTCTATAGGAAGTTAACGGTTACAAGGATGATTCATCCAGGCTCTCTATAGGAAGTTAACAGTTACGAGGATGATTCATCGAGGCTCTCTATAGGAAGTTAACGGTTATGAGGATGATTCATCCAGGCTCTCTATAGAAAGTTAACGTTACGAGGATGATTCATCCAGGCTCTCTATAGGAAGTTAACGTTCGAGGATGATTCATCCCGGCTCTCTATAGGAAGTTAACGAGTTACGAGAATGATTCATCCAGGCTCTCTATAGGAAGTTAACGGTTCGAGGATGATTCATCCCGGCTCTATAGGAAGTTAACGTTACGAAATGATTCATCCAGGCTCTCTATAGGAAGTTAACGGTTACGAGGATGATTCATCCAGGCTCTCTATAGGAAGTTAACGGTTACGAGAATGATTCATCCAGGCTCTCTATAGGAAGTTAACGGTTACGAGAATGATTCATCCCGGCTCTCTATAGGAAGTTAATGGTTACGAGGACGATTCATCCAGGCTTTCTATAGGAAGTTAATGGTTACGAGGATGATTCATCCAGGCTCTCTATAGGAAGTTAATGGTTACGAGGATGATTCATCCAGGCTCTCTATAGGAAGTTAATGGTTACGAGGATGATTCATCCAGGCTCTCTATAGGAAGTTAACGGTTACGAAAAGATTCATCCAGGCTCTCTATAGGAAGTTAACGGTTACGAGGATGATTCATCCCGGCTCTCTATAGGAAGTTAACGGTTACGAGAATGATTCATTCAGGCTCTCTATAGGAAGTTAACGGTTACGAGGATGATTCATCCAGGCTCTCTATAGGAAGTTACAGTTACGAGGATGATTCATCCAGGCTCTCTATAGGAAGTTAACGGTTAAGAGGATGATTCATCCAGGCTCTCTATAGGAAGTTAACGGTTACGAGAATGATTCATCCAGGCTCTCTATAGGAAGTTAACGGTTATGAGGATGATTCATCCCGGCTCTCTATAGGAAGTTAACGGTTACGAGAATGATTCATCCAGGCTCTCTATAGGAAGTTAACGGTTACGAGGATGATTCATCCAGGCTCTCTATAGGAAGTTAACGGTTACGATGTAATTCATCCAGGCTCTCTATAGGAAGTTAACGGTTACGAGAATGATTCTTCCAGGCTCTCTATTGGAAGTTAA
The DNA here is from genome assembly GCA_020152595.1 of Chiridota heheva. Classification (NCBI taxonomy): domain Eukaryota; kingdom Metazoa; phylum Echinodermata; class Holothuroidea; order Apodida; family Chiridotidae; genus Chiridota; species Chiridota heheva. The sequence continues at coordinate 1,293,867 of JAIGNY010000044.1, read as the reverse complement.
CGGTTACGAGGATGATTCATTCAGGCTCTCTATTGGAAGTTACAGTTACGAGGATGATTCATCTCGGCTCCTTATAGGAAGTTAACGGTTACGAGGATGATTCATCCAGGCTCTCTATAGGAAGTTAACGGTTAAGAGGATGATTCATCCAGGCTCTCTATAGGAAGTTAACGGTTACAAGGATGATTCATCCAGGCTTTCTATAGGAAGTTAACGGTTACGAGGATGATTCATCCAGGCTCTCTATAGGAAGTTAACGGTTACGAGGATGATTCATCCAGGCTCTCTATAGGAAGTTAACGGTTACGAGGATGATTCATCCAGGCTCTCTATAGGAAGTTAACGGTTACAAGGATGATTCATCCAGGCTTTCTATAGGAAGTTAACGGTTACGAGAATGATTCTTCCAGGCTCTCTATTGGAAGTTAACGGTTACGAGAATGATTCATCCAGGCTCTCTATAGGAAGTTAACGGTTAAGAGGATGATTCATCCAGGCTCTCTATAGGAAGTTAACGGTTAAGAGGATGATTCATCCAGGCTCTCTATAGGAAGTTAACGGTTAAGAGGATGATTCATCCAGGCTCTCTATAGGAAGTTAACGGTTAAGAGTATGATTCATCCAGGCTCTCTATAGGAAGTTAACGGTTACGAGAATGATTCATCCAGGCTCTCTATAGGAAGTTAACGGTTACGAGAATGATTCATCCAGGCTCTCTATAGGAAGTTAACGTTAAGAGGATGATTCATCCAGGCTCTCTATAGGAAGTTAACGGTTAAGAGGATGATTCATCCAGGCTCTCTATAGGAAGTTAACGGTTACGAGAATGATTCATCCAGGCTCTCTATAGGAAGTTAACGTTCACGAGGATGATTCATCCAGGCTCTCTATAGGAAGTTAACGTTACGAGGATGATTCATCCAGGCTCTCTATAGGAAGTTAACGGTTACGAGGATGATTCATCCAGGCTCTCTATAGGAAGTTAACGTTCACGAGGATGATTCATCCAGGCTCTCTATAGGAAGTTAACGTTCTGAGGATGATTCATCCAGGCTCTCTATAGGAAGTTAACGTTTACGAGGATGATTCATCCAGGCTCTCTATAGGAAGTTAACGGTTACGAGGATGATTCATCCAGGCTCTCTATAGGAAGTTAACGGTTACGAGGATGATTCATCCAGGCTCTCTATAGGAAGTTAACGGTTATGAGGATGATTCATCCAGGCTCTCTATAGAAAGTTAACGGTTACGAGGATGATTCATCCAGGCTCTCTATAGAAAGTTAACGGTTACGAGGATGATTCATCCAGGCTCTCTATAGGAAGTTAACGGTTATGAGGATGATTCATCCCGGCTCTCTATTGGAAGTTACAGTTACGAGGATGATTCATCCAGGCTCTCTATAGGAAGTTAACGGTTACGAGAATGATTCATCCAGGCTCTCTATAGGAAGTTAACGGTTATGAGGATGATTCATCCCGGCTCTCTATAGGAAGTTAACGGTTACGAGAATGATTCATCCAGGCTCTCTATAGGAAGTTAACGGTTACGAGGATGATTCATCCAGGCTCTCTATAGGAAGTTAAGCAAATCCAAGCTGTACATTTATTTATTCAGTTTTGAAGACAAAGTACAATTCCAGTTGAACCAAGGATGCTAATGAAGGAGTTTCATGGAAGTATCAGAACATTGGACTGTTCCGAGGCTGTGTTCTCACTTTGATCTAAATCACGATCCCCGGACGGCGATACCCTTGCTCGGTAATTGTAGAAACAACAATGTCATATGTTCTCACCCCTTTCTCACTCAAGTACAAGCCTTGACCAGACCCACTGCAGGAGATCTGATCCCGAGTGAAAAACAGAGCAAGCTAACTGTTCGAGCGAAATAAATCAGATATGACAGGATATCACTAATTAACGTGATTACAGGTGAAAGCGTGAAAATGCAGTGTTCATTTACTTTCCATCCTGGCCACGTCAAGCTTAAGTTCCTGTGCATCTGGCAGCCAGAGAACTCAACCGGTAGCAATTGGGATCAGCGCTTTAAGGCTCTGGCAAAAGGTGCTTTATCAAAATCACAACTTACTGACCTGCTCTGAATCATCTTCCTACCCGGTCTCTCACCTAGGTCAAGTGACTGCAATCAGATGCGGTACACGTTCTCACAGTAAAAATTTGCCGGATCTGATTGCCTGCAGTATGTCTGATTGCGAACTTTGTTTCAAGTGAGAACACACCCATAAGTCTTCCTATAAGAGCTTGATTACAAAAGGTGATGTCACAGTTGGTGAAGGCCTCTGACCAAAGCCTCAGTGTTTCACTTAAAATTGGGGCACAACAAAAACAAGGTTTTTAAAGAAAGTGCAAATTTTGTGCAAGAAGTTTTATACCTGAATTACAGTTAATCTATTTGGGGTTTTTTATGAAGAAAAGAGTGTGACGAGATCCTAGGATGAAGGGGTGTGATTTTGTTTAAGATATTGTACAACCAGTAATATTTCCCCAAAAAATTCACGATAGAAAAATGAAAAAATATACAAATTGGACCCCCTCCCCTAGGCCAGGACAGGGAATTGCAATCTGGTAAAATACTTTTCAAGTTTTTAACATGTCAGTTACTGTTTGCTTGCTTACATGATTCTCCCTTGTGGGAAATCACCTTTATGGAGTATTGTCACTGCCAGTCTCGTATGCCAAATGCATCAAGTTTTACATGTATGATTTGGGATTGCAGATGTGGGAAGCCAGGAGAGGGAATGAGGGGGAGGGGGGGGGGGGACAGTTTCATACTAAAGTGGTAGGTATGCGCCGCCAAGAATTTCAAAATTGAACTACAGTATGAGAGATTTTTTTGGTAACTGCAGTATAACAGTTTATGATTGTGATACCTGCAGTACAAATATAAGTGATTTTTGATACCTGCAGTATAAACATATGCTATAGTTTGAGACCAGCAATATGAGAGATTGGATTTTTGATGCGCCTGCCCTACTTCTGAAAAAAGGCAACTGCTCGGGTGGCACATGTATATATACCTCACATGGATGTGCCCGCCCCTGACCCCCTCCCGTGTGGAAACTGGATTCCTATCTAAAACCTCATGATTAGATTATACCACTGAACCACACTACTCATGCCCTCCACTTTTTTCCGAATTTGTATCTTTTGTATGGTGAATCTTTGCATCTTATCATGATTTTGTGGTTTTGCTCCGGCCCCCCCCCCCCCGACTTTTGACTTTTCCTCCCACCCCTCCACTTTCAGTAGGCAAATCCAAACCATGGTTCCTGTGATCTTTAGGCATTGTCGAGTTTAGGATTCATTACATCCAATCAGGGAGCTGTTACTTTGACCAGGGATACTGTTATAGAAAGTAACAGCTCCCTGGGCCAATGATGTATTTGTTTGTTAGGTGAGTTTTAACGACATCACAACATCAAAGGTCAAATTGTGCCCGAGAGGTTAGATTTAATATGTTAGAAGTAGAAAAAGATTGGAATAGATGAAGTGCAACAAGTAAACAAAAAAAGGAATGGAACAGGGGGAGGTGAGGAAGAAAAACTAGATAAAGTTATAGTAAAGGGTATGGTGAAGAAAGGAGATAATTTTATCCGGGGAGTTTTTGGAGAAGAGCTCGTAAATGGAATTGAAAGGAGTGAAGGAAACTCTGGGGAGGTTGAACAAGAGGGCAGTCAATGAGGATATGATAGACAGTGGCAGCTATTGCAGAGGGGTGGGTAGCCGTGAAGGAAAGGTATCTGACAGCTACAAGAACAGCTGACAGCCAATTAAATACAGCATAACATTTTGAGTAGAACAATCTTTAGATATTTAAAGGAGATGTAAAGTCTGACGTGATCCTTCCTTCATATGATAGATTTAAACATAACTTTTTCTGACAAAGTTTCAGAACTCAGAAAGCACTGAATCTAACATAATTTGTTGCAATTATTGAATACATTAAAGGATTAGTTCAGGGGTCAGGCAAGTCTATCTTAGGAAGAGGAATTTAAAAAAAAAATAGTGAAGAAAGCATTCAAAAATCTTGTTCCGTTAAGGAGATATGAAAGTTTGGTATCATTTGTGTAGAAATGACTGAAATCAGACTTAGTTGTGATGTCATAGCCTCAGATTCCTCAAAGTCTTTATGTATTCTATCATATTTTGCACTGCGATTTTGTGGCTTAAAACTCACGGGATATGTCAGAAAAGTAGTAAAACTGAATCTAGGAAGGGTATTTATAATATACAACCTGAAGAAAGTTTGAAGAAAAATAATTCAAATAGTGACAAATTGAAATAAACTTTCTTTAAAATATGTTTGGTTTGGTTTGTTGATTTCCAGCAACACCACGACAATCAGAGTCAAATGTGCCAAGCGGGTGTTGAAAATTTAAGGTGCAAGAGTTAGCACGGAGATAAATGGGAGAGGGAGAAGGCATAGGAATAAACAAATTAAATTAAAATACATTAACAATTGCTGAGAATGTGAGAATGAAGACGCCAACTCTTCATAGTAGACTTACTACACCATTTATTTCTACACACATAAGACAGAGCTTTAAACTTGAATATCCCCTTAACGGAATAAGATTTGTGAACACTTTCTTCACCATTCTGTTTCTTTTGAAGTCCTCCTTCATATAAGATGGGACTTGCTTGACCATTGAACTAATTCTTTAATTCCACCAATATGGAAGTAGCCATTTCATTTGGTATTTATGCTTTACCCCTCCAATCATGCTTTACCCCTCCATCATATTTTACCCCTGAGTCCAATCAAGCTTTATCCCTCCAATCATGCTTTACCCCTCCAATCATGCTTTACCCCTCCAATCATGCTTTACCTTCTTTTCAATCATGTTTTACCCCTCCATGCATGCTTTACTTTCCAATCATGCTTTACCCCTTCAATCATGTTTTACCCCTCCAATCATGCTTTACCCTCCAATCATGCTTTACCCCTCCAATCATGTTTTACCCTCCAATCATGCTTTACCCCTCCAATCATGCTTTACCTTCCCTCCAATCATGTTTTACCCCTCCAATCATGCTTTACCCTCCGAACATGCTTTACCCCTCCTATCGTGATTTACCCCTCCAATCATGCTTTACCCTCCAATCATGCTCTACCCCTCCAATCATGCTTTACCTCTCCAATCATGCTTTACCCCTCCAATCATGCTTTACCCTCCCTTCAATCATGTCTTACCCCTCCAATCATGCTTTACCCTCCAATCATGCTTTACCCTTCAATCATGCTTTATCCCTCCAATCATGCTTTACCCCTCCAATCATGCTTTAACCCTCCAATCATGCTTTACCCCTCTAATAACGCTTTACCCCTCCAACCATGCTTTACCCCTTCAATCATGCTTTACCCCTCCATCATCTTTTATCCCTCCAATCATGCTTTACCCCTCCCCTCCAATCATGCTTTCCCCCGCCCCTCCAATCATGCTTAACCCCTCCAATCATGTTTGCCCCTCCAGTCATATTTTGCCCTTCCAATCATGTTTTACCCCTCCAATCATATTTTACCCCTCCAATCATGTTTTGCCCCTGCAACTAAATTTTGTTACAGCCGCCAATGGTCAAAATCACGAACTCTAATTCAAGCTATTTTGGTGCATGATTCAAAGCTCTCACACTAGAGAGGTACCCCTTCATACATCACATACTGTATTTGTGTAGAACTTACACACATATAGCACCTAAAACCTAAAAAGCTTTCAAATGGTCAATTTCTGCACTGATTTTGATGAAAACTTTTGTTATTTTCATGGTTTATACTACACTTTGCAATTTAGCTAATGTTGCCTCCAATTGTCCTTAATTCTTTAACTCGTTGCTCACAATATAAAGTGATTACAGTAAATGTAGGGCACATCTTGACCTTTTTAACATCCATTGTGGGTCAGAGTGACATGAGGCGCTTTGGTCAATCAACACAACAGATGTTTTGGTGCAAAGAATATTCAGGCAACAGCAGATGGGAAAAGACAGAAAAACCATAGAAAATCAACCCCAAAGATTACAAGCAAGTCCTGCCATTGTGTAAATGCCAAAATGAAAAATAATTACAAATGCATTTACGCCAAAACAAACAATAAATGCCAAAATGTAAAATGATTTTACTAAAGACCAAAAATAATTTGTTACTTTCCAATTATCTTCTCCCAAATTTTTTGGTCAGAGGAAATTTTGTTAATTCCACTTGCCATTTTGAAAACTTACCTACTTACATATTTCATGTCAAAGCTTTACCCTTACTCTACCACGCGGCGATATTATTGCCGTTTTGGGCGCCCCGTTTTTGACTCCGCCTCCCAGGTGCATGTTGAAAAAAGTGCTGGTAGAGTAACGGGTTAATCAACCCGCGACAAGTGCGCCAACTCAAAAATATAGGCAGCAAGGTCCCAGTGGGCGGCCCACTGGTCACTAAAGCAGAACGAGCCCGACTCTGCTGCTAGGATACCTTTCAATAATCCCATGTGCTTAACCCTTACTCTACCACGCCGCGATATTATTGCCGTTTTGGGTGCCCCGTCTTTGACTCCGCCTCTCAGGCGCATTTTCTAAAAAAGGCAAAAGAAAATACATATGGACAGGTAGCATCAACATAACCAAGCTTAAAGGAGCACTCAACCGAAAAGTGAGGGAGTATTTTATTGGAGTCTCTCAAATAATGCAGTACGTGTCTTGTATAGGCATTTCATATGGCCTCTTTGGATTTGAATATTCATAGCTTTGCTGTGCTGTCAATCACGCACATATGTCTAGCTGTGTAGGGTACTGGGCCGGTTGTTAGGACTTGACAAATGAACAGGAAGTTTATTTCGTTACAATTTTTTTATGTAAACTATTCACCCCAAAAACTTTGCTTGGAGTTGGCGTCTTTTATTGGTTGGAACGCAGTTCAATGGTCACTTGGTAATAAATCAGCGACGCCTTCGTACGTCGAGTCTAACTGTGTCATTAGGCAAGTGTACTAACATTAGTACATGATATTTTGGAAAGGGGTTTATTACACTAACGTTACAGTCAAATACTCAGTCATACGTTACTACAGTTTTAGCCAAATCCTCCTTGGCCCAGGCTTCTTTATCAGCTAAAAATTTCAAGCTTTAAGTTTAACTTGGGCTCTATAATTTTGCTTAACACACAGTGAACTTTTGAGAGCACTCGGCGAGTGAACAAACTTTCATTGAGAGCACTCGGTGAGTGAACGAACTTCCATTAAGATTAAATCCAATGAAAAAATGGATGACGAGATTTGATTGGATGTGGACAAATGCCCACAAATTATCACAAAAAAGACCCCATCACTTTTCAGTCAAGAGCTCCTTTAACCCTTCCTCTACCACGTGGCGATATTATCGCCGTTTTGGGGGCCCCATCTTTGACCCCACATCCCAAACACGTTTTCAAAAAAGGGCTGGTAATGGTTAATCAACCTGCAACAAGTGTGCCAACTCAAAAATGAATGCAGCGTGGTCCGGATGGGCGGCCCACTGGGTCACTGAAGTGGAAGGAGCCCGACTCTGCTGCTCAGAAGACAGAGGACCCTTCAATAATCAGCTTGTGTTTAACCCTTACTCTATAACGTCGCCATTTTGGGTGCCCCATTCTTGACCCCGCCTCCCAAGTGCATTTTCAAAAAGGGACTGGTAGAGGACGGGTTAAATTGTGCAATAAATCGTGAAAACAGCAAACCAATTAATCCAAAAAATAACTGACCATTTTACAGCTCTTGAAATTTTCTTACGTTAACTATGTTTTTTAAGCCTCCATTAATGATAATCGAATGGGCGCAGTTGGATACCCTCCATCAAAACCTAACAAGAGAAAACAGTCAGATGAATTTCATATTTAGGACAGCATAAAAGATTTGCGCCCATCAGCGATGTTCTGATTTTACACATGTTAGCAAATCGAACTTCACAAGGCCACCAAAAATTCATGCATCACTGCCCCACACTCGATACATCACTGCCCCACACTTCATACATACAGTGTACAATTATTCATACACTGCATACGTATATACAGAGTTTATTTCGTGAATGGTTTAATCGTGACACAGCGTGTACACTATTTTCAGAAATATTAAGTGAGGGTGCTGCGAGTAGCAATATCGTAGATGTCGGGCACAACATTGGCAAGGAAATCTAATAAAATACATTCCAAATTTTGAGCTGTCCTCTTTCATACGTCAAAACTTTTGCATACATTCAAGAAATTTCAAATTTTTACCAATCCAAAACCAGAAAATTGCAAGCAAGACGTTCCAAATTGAAAGCTCTTTCCATTGAATATAAAATCTCTACCTGTCTATATACCTTTAATAGTCTTCCTGTTCATATTGACAGTACTGTACATCACATCCCACATATCCTGAAACTAAATCTAGCCAGATCTTGAAAACAAAACATATTGCCTTCCCACATTTCACTGACACTTAACAACTTGGTCACTGAACTGATCAGAGACCTTCCCTTCAGGTATCCACACTGCACTACAGAGGTCTCCCTCCAAATGAATTTGATGGTGGGATTACAATATTTAATGCAGAAGAATTACGTTTCACTGTTAATTACTACAATAAATCTTTGTGCCACGGGACAGTGTGTACCTCTGTATAGTTTCTATTGGAGAATAGAAGCAATCCTATGATAAGATGAGATTGGTTTTGAGTGGATGTTATACTTATCGGTGTATGATGCGGACAGATGCAATGTAGTGTAGGAGAGTTTTGACGGTGCATCTTAAAAGTAAGATCATAGTACAACACTACTGGGCTTTCTTCCTATGAAGTACAGTATGTTTGTTTGTTTGTTTGTTTGATGAGAGTTTAACAGCACCACAACAGCAAGGGTCAAATTGTGCCTGAGAGGTTAGATCATTCCAGAGGTAGGAAGGAGAGTGAACAGGGGAGATTGAGGAAACACTAGAACTAAAAGCCAGAATGCTGGGATCGAGAGAGTAGTCTTTGTACTGAAAAACAAGTCTAGCAAAGTAGCATTGATTTACCCTATGGAGAAATTCAAAAATATATTTTTCATTTACCCTGGAGAAAATTGCAGATGGGATTTTTTTCCCAATTGGAAAAAAAAATCAATATTGGAATTTCGGTTTATTTCCAACTGGTCTTGGTTATTCCCAATTGGTCTTGGTTATTTTCAACTGGTCTTGGTTATTTCCAACTGGTCTTGGTTATTCCTAATTGGTCTTGGTTATTTCCAACTGGTCTTGGTCATTCCCAATTGGTCTTGGTTATTTCCAACTGGTCTTGGTTATTTCCAATTGGTCTTGGTCATTTCCAACTGGTCTTGGTTATCCCAATTGGTCTTGGTTATTTCCAACTGGTCTTGGTTATTTCCAATTGGTCTTGCTTATTTCCAATTGGTCTTTGTTATTTCCAATTGGTCTTGGTTATTTCCAACTGGTCTTGCACATTTCCAATTGGTCTTGGTTATTCCCAATTGGTCTTGGTTATTTCCAATTGGTCTTACTCATTTCCAACTGGTCTTGGTTATTTCCAACTGGTCTTGGTTATTTCCAACTGGTCTTGGTTATTCCCAATTGGTCTTGGTTATTTCCAATTGGTCTTGGTTATTTCCAACTGGTCTTGCTTATTTCCAATTGGTCTTCGTAATTCCAACTAATCTTTGATTCCCAATTGGTCTTGCTTATTTCCAACTGGTTTTGGTTATTCCCAATTGGTCTTGCTTATTTCCAATTGGTCTTGGTAATTCCAACTGGTCTTTGATTCCCAATTGGTCTTGCTTATTTCCAATTGGTTTTGGTAATTCCAACTGGTCTTTAAATCACAAGTGGTCTTGCTTATTTCCAATTGTTCTTGGTAATTCCAACTGGTCTTTGATTCCTAACTGGTCTTGCTTATATCCAGCTGGTCAGAACTAGTCTTGTTTTTTCCAACTGCATGGTCTAATATTTCCTGCTGGGTAGTCAAAATAACTTGTGATATTTCTAATTTTTCCTGTATCAATTGTTAAGTATTTTGCTTTTTTTCTGAGCTATATGAATTATTGAGGCGGGCATTCCGATCCGGCCGCGCGGCAATCCGATCCGGCCGCCCGGCAATCCGATCCGGCCCGCGGGCAATCGATCCGGCCCGCCGGGCAATCCGATCCGGCCCGCGGGCAATCCGATCCGGCCCGCCGGTAATCCGATCCGGCCCGCCGCAATCCGATCCGCCCGCCGGCAATCCGATCCGGCCCCCGGGCAATCCGATCCGGCCGCGGGCAATCCGATCCGGCCGCCGGCAATCCGATCCGCCCGCGGGCAATCCGATCCGGCCCGCCGGGCAATCCGATCCGGCCGCCGGGCAATCCGATCCGGCCCGCTGGCAATCCGATCCGGCCGCCGGGCAATCCGATCCGGCCGCTGGCAATCCGAACCGCCCGCCGGGCAATCCGATCGGCCGCCGGGCAATCCGATCCGCCCGCCGGGCAATCCGATCCGGCCCGCCGGCAATCCGATCCGGCCCGCCGGGCAATCCGATCCGGCCGCTGGGCAATCCGATCCGCCCGCCCGGGCAATCCGATCCGGCCGCCCGGGCAATCCGATCCGGCCCGCCCGGGCAATCCGATCCGGCCCGCCGGGCAATCCGATCCGGCCCGCCTGGCAATCCGATCCGCCCGCTGGCAATCCGATCCGCCCGCCCGGGCAATCCGATCCGCCCGCTGGGCAATCCGATCCGGCCCGCCGGGCAATCCGATCCGATCCGCCCGCTGGCAATCCGATCCGGCCGCCGCTGGCAATCCGATCCGGCCGCCGCTGGCAATCCGATCCGGCCCGCCTGGCAATCCGATCCGGCCGCCGGCAATCCGATCCGCCGCGGGCAATCCGAACCGGCCCGCCGGGCAATCCGATCCGCCCGCCGGCAATCCGATCCGGCCCGCCGGCAATCCGAACCGGCCCGCCGGCAATCCGATCCGCCCGCCCGGCCAATCCGATCCGGCCGCCGGGCAATCCGATCCGGCCGCCGGCAATCCGATCCGGCCCGCCGGCAATCCGAACCGCCCGCCGGGCAATCCGAACCGGCCGCGGGCAATCCGATCCGGCCGCCGGGTAATCCGATCCGGCCCGCCGGGCAATCCGATCCGGCCCGCTGGCAATCCGATCCGGCCCGCCGGCAATCCGATCCGGCCCGCCGGCAATCCGATCCGGCCCGCCCGGGCAATCCGATCCGGCCGCCGGCAATCCGATCCGGCCGCCGGGCAATCCGATCCGGCCCGCCGGCAATCCGATCCGCCCGCGGCAATCCGATCCGCCCGGCCGGCAATCCGATCCGCCCGCCGGCAATCCGATCCGCCCGCCGGCAATCCGATCGGCCGCCGGCAATCCGATCCGGCCCGCCGGGCAATCCGATCCGGCCCGCCGGGCAATCCGATCCGGCCCGCCGGGCAATCCGATCCGGCCCGCCGGGCAATCCGATCCGGCCCGCCCGCAATCCGATCGGCCCGCCGGGCAATCCGATCCGGCCCGCCGGGCAATCCGATCCGGCCCGCCGGGCAATCCGATCCGGCCCGCCGGGCAATCCGATCCGGCCCGCCGGGCAATCCGATCCGGCCCGCCGGGCAATCCGATCCGGCCCGCCGGGCAATCCGATCCGGCCCGCCGGGCAATCCGATCCGGCCGCCCGGGCAATCCGATCCGGCCCGCCGGCAATCCGATCCGGCCGCCGGCAATCCGATCCGGCCGCCGGGCAATCCGATCCCGCCCGGGCTGGTAATCCGATCCGGCCCGCCGGGCAATCCGTTCGGCCCGCCGGGCAATCCGATCCGGCCCGCGGGGCAATCCGATCCGGCCCGCGGGCTTCCGATCCGGCCCGCGGGCAATCCGATCCGGCCGCCGGGCAATCCGATCCGGCCGCGGGCAATCCGATCCGGCCCGCCGGGCAATCCGATCCGGTCCACCGGGCAATCCGATCCGGCCCGCCGGGCAATCCAATCCGGCCCGCCAGGCAATCCAATCCGGCCTGCCAGGCAATCCAATCTGGCTCGCGAACAATAGTCATTATATAATGCAATACAGTGAATTGCATGCAAGATCAATCCAAATGAGATTAGTAACTATCGCAAAATACTCCTTTGTTTTGGTTTTTGGCTAGGCAGATCAGCTCACTAAAACATCGCAGCTGATTAAATAAAATGTTATCTTTAGTTCTGCTATGGCTTGCAGCTTGTCAAAGAAAGGTGAATAAGAGAACAGCTGACATCCTTCTATTCGCACACGTCTTCAACTTGGTTTGTATTCAAGGATTGTTTTGATGGGTTTTGACCACTGAACTAATCCTTTAAAAGATGAAGCAAGTTTGCTTGAAAGTAACTGGTGCACAGTAGTAAGTCTATTATTGAAGAGTAGTGTAACTAACACCATTACTTCCTTTAACAATTGGTTGAAAATTTATTGAAATTTAGTTTAACTTTTTTATGACGATGATAATGATACATTTATAATGCATTAAATGTATGGAGCCACAATAACACACATAGCTACGAAAAGACTGAGCAATTGATATAAACAAATACAAGAAAATTAAAAATATGAAGAAAAAAATCATTTTTAACTACTTCAAAATATATTTTTTAATTTCTCCAGAGAGAAAATCACTGTTACTTTGCTAGACTTGTCTTTCAGTACAAAGACTACATATACAGATGCGATGTCACAAGTAGTCAGATTTCAGTCGTTTCTACAACTAGAACATTTGTTTCTGTTGGAGAATAGAAGTAATCGTAAGATAAGAAAGGTTGAATGAGATGGGTTTGAGTGAATGCTATGCTTAGCGCTGTGATGAGAAGCGGCGTGATACTTTGTGCAGCCTTGATAGTGGATGCTAAGCTTAGCGGTATGTGATGAGAACCATCGTGATGTTTTGTGCAGCCTTGATAGTGGATGCTATGCTTAGCGATGTGATGAGAACCGTCGTGATGTTTTGTGCAGCCTTGATAGTGGATGCTATGCTTAGCGATGTGATGAGAACCGACGTAATATTTTGTGCAGCCTTGATAGTGGATGCTATGCTTAGCGATGTGATGAGAACCGACGTGATATTTTGTGCAGCCTTGATAGTGGATGCTATGCTTAGCGGTGTGATGAGAACCGACGTGATGTTTTGTGCAGCCTTGATAGTGGATGCTATGCTTAGCGTTGTGATGAGAACCGACGTGATATTTTGTGCAGCCTTGATAGTGGATGCTATGCTTAGCGATGTGATGAGAACCGACGTGATATTTTGTGCAGCCTTAATAGTGGATGCTATGCTTAGCGGTGTGATGAGAACCGACGTGATGTTTTGTGCAGCCTTGATAGTGGATGCTATGCTTAGCGATGTGATGAGAACCGACGTGATATTTTGTGCAGCCTTGATAGTGGATGCTATGCTTAGCGGTGTGATGAGAACCGACGTGATGTTTTGTGCAGCCTTGATAGTGGATGCTATGCTTAGCGATGTGATGAGAACCGACGTGATGTTTTGTGCAGCCTTGATAGTGGATGCTATGCTTAGCGATGTGATGAGAACCGACGTGATATTTTGTGCAGCCTTGATAGTGGATACTATGCTTAGCGATGTGATAAGAACCGACGTGATGTTTTGTGCAGCCTTGATAGTGGATACTATGCTTAGCGATGTGATGAGAACCGACATGATATTTTGTGCAGCCTTGATAGTGGATGCTATGCTTAGTGGTGTGATGAGAACCGACGTGATGTTTTGTGCAGCCTTAATAGTGGATGCTATGCTTAGCGATGTGATAAAAACCGACGTGATGTTTTGTGCAGCCTTGATAGTGGATGCTATGATTAGTGGTGTGATGAGAACCGACGTGATGTTTTGTGCAGCCTTAATAGTGGATGCTATGCTTAGCGGTATGTGATGAGAACCGACGTGATGTTTTGTGCAGCCTTAATAGTGGATGCTATGCTCAGCGGTATGTGATGAGAACCGACGTGATGTTTTGTGCAGCCTTAATAGTGGATGCTATGCTTAGCGGTGTGATGAGAACCGACGTGATATTTTGTGCAGCCTTGATAGTGGATGCTATGCTTAGCGGTGTGATGAGAACCGACGTGATGTTTTGTGCAACCTTGATAGTGGATGCTATGCTTAGCGATGTGATGAGAACCGGCGTGATGTTTTGTGCAGCCTTAATAGTGGATGCTATGCTTAGCGGTGTGATGAGAACCGACGTGATATTTTGTGCAGCCTTGATAGTGGATGCTAAGCTTAGCGGTATGTGATGAGAACCGACGTGATATTTTGTGCAGCCTTGATAGTGGATGCTATGCTTAGCGGTGTGATGAGAACCGACATGATATTTTGTGCAGCCTTGATAGTGGATGCTATGTTTAGCGATGTGATGAGAACCGACATGATATTTTGTGCAGCCTTGATAGTGGATGCTATGCTTAGCGATGTGATAAGAACCGACGTGATGTTTTGTGCAGCCTTGATAGTGGATGCTATGCTTAGCGGTGTGATGAGAACCGACGTGATGTTTTGTGCAGCCTTAATAGTGGATGCTATGCTTAGCGGTGTGATGAGAACCGACGTGATATTTCGTGCAGCCTTGATAGTAGACTTTGAAGTTGAGCATGGTGTAAAACTATCCAAGATTTGAAGGGGGCACTTCCTCTCCCCCCCCCCCTTCCCCACTTTTGACTTTGTTCCCCCACTTTAGATAGGCAAATCCTGCGCGTGACTCTGAGCTTTCTTCCTATGAAATATTCGTTTTTGGGCTGGCAAACTGGTGGGTTGAGTTTAATGAAGTAATGGTGATTTACATTTAAAGCTATATGAAAAAAACATATTTCGAATTAGTAACAATTGTTCTTCATCTGTAATTTTCTTGCAATTGTTTTGTCAACTCAGTATTTGTTTTTGTTTTTGTTTGTTTCAAAACTGTGCACGTTAAGCATTTAGCCAGTAGCACTGAGGTGTGGCACTACCCCAGGCACGGATCCTGGGGGCATAGGTCATAAAGTCTGTGAAAGTTTAAACAAGAACTTGTAGAAGGACAGTATGCTCGACTATTCAAAGCTACTATAGAGAATGGGCTTATGGAAGGAAGTATGTACAGAAATAGGGTAGCAGCACAGATGATTTCAAAGATGCGCTCACCTTTTCATTTGCTTTGTTAATTTTCACAACATTTTACTGCAAGCTTCAAAATATGTTTGAGTTTTCCCAGATATTTAGATACAATATTTAGATACAAAAACAAATCCCAAGGCTACCTCACCCAGTAACCCAGAAAACATGTAAAACCTAGCAGTCTTTATAACTACAACACCTCTTTTAGTTCTAGTAATTGAATAACAAAAAAGGGAGAGGCCCTGACTTCCCAATGTCAATTAAAGAATGTCATTAAGCCCCCTTGCCAACCTGCAACCCTTACACTTTCCCAGAACTACATCCTGGATTGTAATACAAATTCCAATTTAAGAAAATATGTGTGTCAAGCAAAGTCAAGCAGCATGGAAAATGTACAATAACATTAAAGCAATATTATGCAAACAATATTGTTTAACATATGACAAACTAGACATTAAAATGATACAAATCCCCTCACCACTAATAATGCATATTCCAGACTGTCTCACTTTTCCATCCCAACCTGTCCTAAATATCATCCCACGTCTATACTCCATGCAATCACACCTGAAAACCAGATACTGTATATCATTCCACCACTTGCATGACACACATGCCAAAATGACTGAAGTCCAGATGACACCCTACCACATGCCATTCCACCCTGTCCCAAATGTCAACCCACCCTGTTACACATGCCAGCCAACCTGTTCCACATGCCAACCACCCTGTTCCACATGCCAACCCACCCTGCTCCACATGCCAACCCACCCTGCTCCACATGCCAACCCACCCTGTTCTACATGCCAATCCAACCTGTCTACATGCCAACACATCCTGACCAACATCCCACCCAACCCTGCCTTACATATAATCCCACCCTGTCCCACATGAAATCCCACCCTCTACCTAATTCCTTCAGCCACTTTATCATCATGTCATCTTCTACCACACATTCAGCTTATTGTTTATATTTCCCAAACCCCAATTTAACAATCTTTAAAAAGGAAGTAACTTTTATTTGTTTCTTTATTCAGGGCAAGACAAACATTTTGATTGCTATTCATGACAGGATTGTCAATATCATAACAAAACTAAAAATGTGAAGTTAGTAAGTCATAAGCCATCAATTTTTGATCTCAGGTCAAACATATTGCAGCAAATGCACACTATACCTCACCATTAAGTGTAAACAATGCTCTTCACGTGTACTGTATGATCATTTGTTCAAGCAAAATCATCATACCCACTTTAATTCAAGAAATACCACATATACATTTTCATTGCTATGCAAATTTCAAGTATTATGAATTCAACAACCCCAAAATCATGTACCAATGCCTTCAACCACTGAACCAAATAACAAGTTATTATTTCAGGTTGAATATTTTGTCAAAAGTTTATTGCTATGCAAATAACTTAATTAATATGCACATTACACCTCACCATTAAGTGTAGACGATGCTCTTCACATATATGATCATTTGTGTTCACAAAATCCCCACTCCCATTCTAATTTAAGACACATCATAGGTACAAATATTTTCATTGTTATGCAAATAAACTAATTAGTGTGCACACCCCCTTCCTCCTAACCATGCTCATTTAAACAGTACCCATGTCCCCTACCATTATGCCAAGTTACATGAATGTACACCATTCAAACTTTACAAAAACTTTAACCGGACGCCGACGCCGGCACCAACGCTGGGGTAGAAGAATAGCTCTACTAATCTTTGAATTATCTAACTATAAAAGAATGTGTGTTTAAACGGCGGACCCTAAATATTGGCCAAAAAACCCTAAAATTTCCTGGTTACAAGCAGAAAAATTGCACTGGAATATTCAGTTTTCATCAAACATTGTTGCTAATTGGAGAATCTCCTGATATTATCTTCATTTTCGGTAAATTTTGCATCGTCCCCCTTCCCCTCCCCACCTCCATTAATAATGGCAAAAATGGTAGAAAATTGGAACAGAAATAGGTGATTACTTTTTGCCTCCCCCTCCTGCCCTCTTTTAGCTATGCCATTGATCATATCCTGATTGATTTGCAAACTTGTATCAACTGTCATGTCCTTTACATATAATGAAATAATTGTTCCTAATGACATTTAGTCATAAGCCACGCCCAAATATATTTTAAGGTCAATATCTGATTCCCTAATATACTTCGAAGGTCAAAATCTAATTCCAACAGGATATTTAAAAACTTGATTATACCTCTAGGGCAACATGTAATCAGCAAAGAAGGAAATACAAATTATAACTAGTTAAAACTGAGGAACATATTTTAAAGAATTAATTAAGGATATTGTGCTCATCTGACATCTGATGACATCACAATTAATGTTCGCCTGAATTCTAAAATCTTAAAACTTTGATCGACTATAACTGAAAAACTACACAAAGTTCTAAAATGTATTTTACTCAGAATTTCATGCTTTGTCACATGTCAATAGACAAGCGTTTCTGAATAGGTGGCCCGCCAAACAATCCAATCTGGCTCGCAAATAATAGTCGTAGCGGGGAAAAAGATCTGAATGAGATCTGAATGAGATCTGTAAAAATCCCCTCTTACTTGTATATTTTGAGTTTTTCCCAGGCAGATCTGTGCACTGTAACATCGTGGCTTATCAAGCAAAATGTTATCTTTACTTCCATTATAAAATGGGCAAATTTGTGGCTTGTCAAAGGAAGGCTGATAGAACCGCCAACATCTGGCATACATCCTTCTTATCGAGTGCGACCTCAGCTTGTTTGTATTCAGGAATTGTTTTGACGTGTTTTGTTTGTCACGTGACGCTGATTTTGTCATGCGATTGGCCCACGACCTGAGGCTGTTGTAAAATAATGCCCTTGGAAAAAGTTAATTAAGAACCCTTGCACTCGACCTTTAATGGAAGAAGGTTTTTGAACGCTTTTTTCACAATGTTGTGCTTTTAAAGAGGCGGTGTCTTCCTTTAAAGAGGCGGTGTCGTCCTTTAAAGAGGCGGTGTCGTCCTTTAAAGAGGCAGAGTCCTCTCAAAATAAATCGCAATAACGTCAGTAAGTACATGCCATGTGCTTACACACATCATCAATGTGACAAGAGAAGCGTATATTATACAGTGTGTGTATGGAGATTGGGTACATGCATGTTGTACATACAGTATGTATGTGTCCAACGGTGTAGGAACAATTTGTTTTCTTGAGGGGGCTGAACATCTATACTCACATGCAATAACACCTGAAAAGCAGATACTGTATGTCATTCCACCACTTGCATGACCCACATGCCATCGCAACTGAATTCCAAATGACATCCCATCACATGCCATTACACCCTGTCCCACATGTCGAATCACCCTGTTTCACATGCCAACCCATCCTGTTCCACATGCCTACTCATCCTGTTCCACATGTCAACTCATCCTCTTCCACATGTCAACCCACCCTGTTCCACATGCCAACTCATCCTCTTCCACATGTCAACCCACCCTGTTCCACATGCTAACCCATCCTGTTCCACATGCCAACCCACTCTGTTCCACATGCCAACTCATCCTGTTACACATGTCAACTCTTCCTGTTCCACATGCCAACCCACCCTGTTCCACATGCCAACCCACCCTGTCCCACATGCCAACCCACCCTGTTCCACATGCCAATTACCCATCCTGTTCCACATGCCAACTCATCCTGTTCCACATGCCAACCCACCCTGTTCCACATGTCAACCCACCCTGTTCCACATGCCAACCCACCATCTTCTACATGCCAATAAACCCTGTCTAACATGCCAATACATCCTGACCAACATCCCACCGCACCCTGGACAACATACAATCCCACCCTGTCCCACATGACCTCACCCTAATTCCTTCAGTCATCTTCTACCCCACATTCTGCTTATTGTTTATATTTCCCAAACCCCTACTACAACATTCTTTAGAAGGAAGGATGCTTTCATGTTTCTTTATTAATGGCAAGACAACCATTTTGATTGCTATTCATGTCAGGAATGTCAATATCATAACAAAACTAGAAATGTGAAGTAAGTAAATCATAAGCCATATACTTTTAATCTCAGGTCAAACATATTGCAGCAAGTGTGAACAATGCTTTTCACACATACTGTATGATCATTTGTTTAACCAAAATCACCACACCCACTTTAATTCAAGAGATACCAAAAATATTTTCATTGCTATGCAAATAGGCTAATTGTTATGCACACACAACCCCCGAACCATGGTCAACTGAACAGTACCAATGCCCTCTACCACTGAACTAAATGGCAAGTTATTATCTCAGGTTAAATATTTTATGCAAAAGTCTATTGTTATGCAAATAACCTAGTTAATATGCACATTACATCTCACCATTACGTGTAGACAATGCTCTTCACATATATGATCATTTGTGTAAACAAAAACCCACTCCCACTTTAATTTAAGAGATATCATAGATACAAATATTTTCATTGTTATGCAAATAAGCTAATTAGTATGCACACACAAACCCTAATTATGCTCACTTGAACAGTACCCCTATGTCAAGTTACATGAATGTACACCATTAATAACTTAAGTTATGAAAACTTGAACCAAAAACTTTACTCTGACAAATATTTGCATTGTTATGCAAATAAGTATGTACACACAACCCCCTAATATTGTTCATTTAAACAGTACCCATATCCTCTACCCCTATACCATTCATAAGTTATGAAAACTTGGAACCCAAAACTTGAACCCAAAACTTGAACCAAAAACTTAAACCAAAACTTTAACCTGACAAAGTTTTCATTGCTATGCAAATAAGCTAATTACTATGCATACACAACCCCCCAATAATGCTCATTTGAACAGTACCCATGTCCTCTACCCTATGCCAAGTCACTTGAGTGTATGTACACCATTCATAAGTTATGAAAACTTAAACAAAAACTAGAACCAAAACTTTAAGCTGACAAATATTTTCATTATTATGCAAATAAGCTAATTAATATGCACACACAACCCTCCAATCATGCTCATTTGATCTACACCCATGTCATCTATGCCAAGTCACATGAATGTACACCATTCATAACTTAAGTTATGAAAACTTTAACCAAATCTTTAGCGGATGCCGACGCCGACAACAACGTCGACAGTAGTAGAATAGTTCTACTATTCTTCAAATAGTCGAGCGAAAAATTAAAACTGAATGATTGTCTTAATGCCGAGATCGCACCTTTAACAACTCTCTGTAATAAAATGAATTTGCTTGACTGATAACTCAACTTTTAAACATGTTCTACTAAAAAGGCAATATTTTTTTTTTATTTATTAGGTACTTATACAGAAAAATGATGCATATCCATAATACCTTTGTACAAACACTATACCTTATATACAACTTCAATATATATGATCAGCAATTACAATCATAAATCAACTTTATATTACAAACTGAGTAGTAATAAAAAATATAAATATTGCAGGTTGGTCAACCTCCCTGTCCCTGTCCATCAATACAAATAATATAAGTCAGGAGAGAAACAACACAGCTGGATTCCCTGGAATACCGGAAACGGTATATAACACTATAGGCAGGGATCACAGAGAAGGTATATATTGGAGAAAGCTATAGCATTACTACATGGCATAAGTTAGATAATAGTTATATTTGTCTATGATGATATAGCAATTTCCATAATGGTCAAAAGCAGTGGCATTGTTATAATGGGCAGTGGCGTAGCCAAGGGGGGAAGTGGGTCCAGACCACCCCACTTTTTTTGAGGAAATTTGCAAAAACTGTTTTATATATATATTTTTGCTTTTACAAAACAAAATTGTCCTCAGAAGTGAGCTATATCTTAACACTTTGTTATGGGAGGGGGGTCTAGGACCTTCTCGACCCCCTCACTTTTTTATAGCTGGCTACGGCACTGGCTATGGGAGGGAGGGATTTTGTCCGTTTCATAGGCTCCCCTCCCCCATGAGACAAAACTATCCCCCTCTTGCCCACAGCATCAAAATCCTAGCACCGCCACTGGTCAAAATGGTATTAAACTTCAAATAAGTTTCTTTGTTGATGATATACGGCGCAGTGTAAGTCAGAGTCAAATGTGCAAACTGAGCTGACCAGAGGGAGAAACCCATGTGGTTCCGCTGCTATTTTTGGAGAGAGAGAGAGTTGAACACACAATTACAATAACGGGGTCGTCGCCTGCGTATTCGGTTATGATAGTAACAATGCTATCACGAAACGCTTAATACGACCCGGACGAGAACACAGGTACGACGTACGGACAGACATAACATCGACAACCAAGTCAATGTCCACGGCCTTTGATAACCAGTTGTGGTGCACTGGCATATATCTTTGGATTAGAAGCAATATCGTATATTTTCAATGTCATTAGTTGTTCTGCTCCTTAAAGTTTCACACAGTCAGACCATGGAGCTATTACCCCAGTTAATAGCTCCATGGTCTGACCCACCTGATAAATAAGCAGATCAGTCAGACTTTTCCTCTTTATTTTCTTCATTTTGAAAACCACAAGTAATTTAAGATCAAATTTCCCTTATCAATGGCTCCATTGTATTTGTTCTCCTGTTGGTCCTGGGTTGTTGTGGAAGTTGGTGTTGAGTATCATAACAGTAATGGATGAAATTCTTATTGTGTGGTTGAGTGATTATTTTAATTAAGATAAGTGGCCTCATTATTTGCTTCAGTAAATTTGCGTTATGATTTGCTGCAACAGATTTTCAAGGAGAAGGACAAGTCATGTGTGTTCTTACTCAGTTTAATTATCATAATCTATATTTGTTGCTTGTTTAAAGGTCTGGTGACATGTGGGTGGGTCTGCAAGCAGTGAGTTCACAACTGGTTATTAAAGGCCGTGGCCATCTTGATATAAAGTCAAGCACTGGATGCTTTCGAACGTAAACCTTGCTATGCTATGCTATGCTATGTAGCAATTTTGGTATGAACTGATGTATTTTTTTAACTTAGAACAACTTTCTAATACATATGTAGTTTTAAAATGTTTCAGTCTTTACAATCTTCAAAAAAACCTTTTTTGCCGCTCATATAAACGACTTATCTTCTTATTCTAATTTCTGTTATCAAAATTTTGTGACGTGTCAAGTTGGACAGTAATATCATTTATCTCTGACTGGCTGTACATAGGCCTACATATACAATGCGTGTATGTGTGTATATATTGGCTACTACTAGCTCGAGTCCAGTTGTAGGCTTAAACGTTTAGCTTTCTTTTGGTGATTTCTAGGAAATAGATCGTATGATGGTATAGCTTAGACAAAAAGGAGAGAATTGTATGAATTAGTGCATGTACCGGATGAGACTGAGGGGCATTTCCAAAATGTATTTGTAAGTTACCTTAAATCTGTGGTGTTGTGACGGCGTTCGCAAAGGGTTTGTTGTGATACATGTACGTAGGCCTATAGGTCTGGAACTTTGTGTTCAACCGGCCCAAAGTGGCTAACTTCCCCGGTTATATCTCAAACATTTATGCTTTCATTACATCTTCAGGTGTACTATGGGGGTCTATAATGATTGCATATTCAGGTATACTATGGGGGTCTATAATGATCGCATCTTCAGGTATACTATGGGGGCCTATAATGATTGCATCTTCAGGTATACTATGGGGTCTATAATGATTGCATATTCAGGTATACTATGGGGGTCTATAATGATCGCATCTTCAGGTATACTATGGGGGCCTATAATGATTGCATCTTCAGGTATACTATGGGGTCTATAATGATTGCATCTTCAGGTATTCTATGGGGGTCTATAATGATAGCATATTCAGGTGTACTATGGGGGCCTATAATGATTGCATCTTCAGGTATTCTATGGGGGTCTATAATGATTGCATCTTCAGGTATACTATGGGGTCTATAATGATCGCATCTTCAGGTATACTATGGGGGTCTACAATGATTGCATCTTCAGGTATACTATGGGGTCTATAATGATGCATCTTCAGGTATACTATGGGGGTCTATAATGATTGCATCTTTAGGTATACTATGGGGTCTATAATGATTGCATCGTCAGGTATACTATGGGGGGTCTATAATGATTGCATCTTCAGGTATACTATGGGGTCTATAATGATTGCATCTTCAGGTATTCTATGGGGGTCTATAATGATAGCATATTCAGGTGTACTATGGGGGCCTATAATGATTGCATCTTCAGGTATACTATGGGGGCCTATAATGATTGCATCTTCAGGTATACTATGGGGTCTATAATGATAGCATATTCAGGTATACTATGGGGGTCTATAATGATTGCATCTTCAGGAATACTATGGGGGTCTATAATGATTGCATCTTCAGGTGTACTATGGGTGTCTATAATGATTGCATCTTCAGGTGTACTATGGGGGTCTATAATGATTGCATCTTCAGGTATACTATGGGGGTCTATGATGATTACATCTTCAGGTATACTATGGGGGGTCTATAATGATTACATCTTCAGGTATTCTATGGGGGTCTATAATGATCGCATCTTCAGGTATACTATGGGGTCTATAATGATTACATCTTCAGGTATACTATGGGGGTCTATAATGATTACATCTTCAGGTATACTATGGGGGTCTATAATGATCGCATCTTCAGGTGTACTATGGGGGCCTATAATGATTGCATCTTCAGGTATACTATGGGGGCCTATAATGATTGCATCTTCAGGTATACTATGGGGTCTATAATGATTGCATCTTCAGGTATTCTATGGGGGTCTATAATGATAGCATATTCAGGTGTACTATGGGGGTCTGTAATGATTGCATCTTCAGGTATACTATGATATATCGTGATATTTTCCTCCACGATAATCGATACGTAATAGAGCCATGTCGTTACAGCATTACTTTTAAAAAAACATAATGGAGAAAGAAATGCATTGTTTTGGATCTGCAATTATCACTGTATGCCGCACTGTACGCCGCACTGTACGCCGCACTGTACGCCGCACTGTACGCCGACTGTACGCCGCACTGTACGCCGCACTGTACGCCGCACTGTACGCCGCACTGTACGCCGCACTGTACGCCGCACTGTACGCCGCACTGTACGCCGCACTGTACGCCGCACTGTACGCCGCACTGTACGTCGCACTGTACGTCGCACTGTACGCCGCACTGTACGCCGCACTGTACGCCGCACTGTATGCCGCACTGTACGCCGCACTGTACACTACACTGTACACTGCAAGGTCACGGTTCAACACACTGGTGAAATCTTTGGAATACAATCAATCTACAAGGAATAAGAAATCAACATAGTTTTTTCACCAATTTGTTTCTTTAATAGTGTCCTCTATATTTTACATGAGATGGAAATTCACTGAAATAATCCTTTCATGCAGCTTTCAAATGGCATCGTCACACTCCCCCCTCAAGGCACGTTCCAAGATTCGGTGGCGATACCATGTCAAATCTTCAGATCAAAAATTATAAAGTTTGAATGAATCTTGACCTAAAATATTTTTAAGTTGTGTGAATCTTGAACTAATTTTTTTTTAAAGTTTATTGCAGATGGGTGAAACCTTGTCGAAATTCTTCAATCTAAAATGACAGAAATGTGTCAAATTCAAATCAATAACGTCAAAGCAGCGTCGAACTGAAAAATAATAATTGATTAAGTTATATAATTTCCAAGAGATTTCATTCTATTATACTAGAAGATAATGCAGAATAACAAAATGGTACATTTTGATACTCTACTGACTGATTAAACAGTAAAAAATAACCAGAAATCATTTTTTCTCTGTGGTGAATCTTCACCTAAAAAAACTGGCTGAGATAAATCGTGACCCATTTTTTATTTTGTTTGTCATGGTGAATCAAATTTTTTGGGGCTGAGGTGAATCTGTGTCTAAAAAATATTGCAGGTAGGTGAAGCCTAAATAAAATTATGAAATAGGTGAAAGAAGTAGGGATGTATCAGGTCCGGCCACACTATCCGGCCAGATAGTGACAAAAAAGTAGGATCCAGTTCCAGCCAAATTTGCACAAAAATCCGGCCAGATTATTCTAAAAATCTGGCTATAATTATCTCTTAAGAAAATTTTGTTAAATAGCTCAAATTTATGAAGCATCTTTCTAAAAATTGATAAAAACTTTCAAAGTAAAGAAAGATAAAGTTTAACATAATATTTTATTAAATATTCTGAAAAGTTTGAACTACCATTAGAATATACAGTACCAACCAAACCAAGTATGCAGGCCTATGCCCATACTGATGCAACGATTGTAATAAACTGAAGCTTTTTATATAGTGGAAACATTTCTGGCAGTTTAATACAAACACCTAGCTTGATCCAGAAAGGAGTAGGGATGTCATTGACCAAAAGGGGCATTTACAAGGCATCAACGGCACTTTGATGGCAGGTTTGAAGCCTTGAAATTTAAATAAGGGAGTAATCAACGCAGTAGCCCCGCATCTTATTATATTGTCAGAGGAACTAGAATCAGCATGAAAACATGAAGTGTGCAAGCTCTTTCCTTTCAGTGTGCTATCATAGGGGCATTAATAATATGCCCGACGTGCATCAGATAGAGGCATCATATTACACTCGCACGTGTTGGCAATGTAATTAGATCGTAGCTGTGCCAGGACAAGCAAATAATGATATCATATTTGGTTGCCCTTGCTCTGGCCAGGGGTGTGATGTGCAACCGTTGATTTGGGCCAAAATCGGCGGTTGCAGTGCATAGTAAACGGAAAGCCGAGGTACACGTCATGAAGAAGGCAAAATAGTTATCAAAAGTTTTTTTTGTGAATCAAATGTAGGGCTCTAGGTGAAAGGGGCAGGGTGGGGCAGTAAGGGGCACAGTGGAGCACCCCTCTGAAAAGCAAAAGTATAGGGGCCTGTGATAAATTTGTGTACTTAAATTTAACCACAGACATCCCTAATTTGATCATTGTTCATTGCCTCTATATCCTGTACCCCTTTTTGTATGGTTTTGTCTTTTCTTCATCAGTTTCATGTGTGTGTAATCGCATCCTTTGATATATCGCTAAACATCTGAACTAATTACATAATGCAACATACAATACACGTAGTCTCTTTTCAGATAGATGGAGCAGGAAAGTTTCCATCTAACAGGGTCAGTTACAGTACAATGGAATATCATCTATTCATCATTTACCTACTGTGGTGTAGCGGTTATCATACCTGTCTACAGACCACGAGGCCCTGGGTTCAAGCCTGGGTTGGGTAGACACGACAGTGTACCACAACTAGTTATCAAAGGCCGTGGACATTGACTTGGTTGTCGATGTTATGTCTGTCCGTACGTCGTACCTGTGTTCTCGTCCGGGTCGTATTAAGTGTTTCGTGGTAGCATTGTTACTATCATAACCGAATATGCAGGCGACGACCCCGTCATTGTAATTGTGTGCTCACTCGTCATCGTCTATTCATCTAAAAAACCATTCTTTAATCAGCATAATAGTTGAAATACTGAAATACATTCTTCGTGACAAATCTATATTACACTTAGAACTGGTGAAGGCTTAGCACTATAAGCACGTTGAATAGTCTTATGTTGAAATCCATAGCTATTATGTTTTCTTCTATTTCTAGAATGGTATACACAATGATGTTTTTTTAATCTAAGGAAAACATTTTTTACCAAATGATGTATACCGTATTTTCTCTAATAAACGCCCCCCTGTCATTTGTCATACTTTCAGGATGTAACAACGTACGTTTAACTTACCGAATGTGACTTAAAAAGGCTGTAAGTCGAACGTAACCAAGCAGAAAATATGCAAAGAGTATATTTCATTAATAATCCATGCACAATAATGCTAAAAACACAAAAATCGCTTGAGAACTAATACCATAGGCCTAAAAGGAATTGTCGTTCTTTTGTAAGTTACATTTTTGACTTCATACTTTACCCTCGAATTAACGCTCCCCTGTTTTCCAAATGCAACACCCCGGGGGCGTTTATTAGAGAAAATACGGTAGTTACAGTAATTAATTGTAGTTTCTTTACAACCCACTAATAAGCTTTCTTAATATATGAGCTCTTTTAAATGTAACATTTGGACAAATTTCAAAGGAGGTGTACAGTTATTTTTTAGCAAGCACAATTACATGTATCAAGCAATCATTCAAGACTATACATTACTCAAAGTCATGTGACAGGGAGTTGACACCTGACAAATTATATAGTTCAGTCAATCTTGAGTTAATGATGCCCATTTAGTCATTTTTGAAGAATTGCAATTTCATTTTGGAGAAGGTACCCAAACTTCAGCAGAGCCATAAAATGAGTTTCATTCCGAGCAGGGTTGTTTTTGAAGAAGCCCTGGGTTTGTTATTGTGTTAATCTTGAAAAGAAAAAAAACTTTAGAAATATTTTTTGTCTGTTTATTGGGTAATTTTGCCCCCAGAGTGTAAATTGATTTGTAGAAATCTGAAAAATAGGTTATTACTTGCCGTGCTCCTGATTAGTTTGGCCGATTGTGAAATTTAGGTGGGGTTTATTTGTAAAGATTATAAGATGCCCCACATTCTAATATCAAAAACAATTTGTTGTGAAAACGTTTAGGGGATTAAAAAGCAGATCCAAACATGTGCATTTCTCCCAAAAATTGTTATGTTTTTCATCGTTTCCAAGGAGTCTAGTGTGGGCCTGTGGTGTTACTTCACAGGAGTGGACGTATATCATACTTTAAATGGTAATTTCTAGCTGAAAAGGTTTAATTTTGAGAAAGTTTAACGGTAACGTTAGAGCCTAACGAGCCTAAAGTTGACCGAAGATGGATTTCATTTTCAATTTGTAGTTCAAGCTGCGTCGTTTAGCAGTAAACCTTAAGTATTTTTTTTCTTTTCATTCCATGCATGATTCCGAATAATTTATTTATTATTTTTGAATCTATTTATTATTTTTTAAGCCTGATTCCGTAATCTTCTTTGGGGGATGCCACTCTCATATTCTTTAGTTAATTTACATAATAAATTCATCCAGGTCATGGATCATATATTCAACTTCAAATCCGGAGTTCATCTTGGTCATATAGCCTATCCTTTTCACTAAGTGTAGGATAGGCGCATATGTTGGGCTAGCTAATCTTGCAACACTCGCAATGACTCCACGTGGATATGTGTAGTCCATTAATTGCATATCAATCTGGGTGGTGTTTTTGTCAGGTGATATGTATACACCAACAGCAGTAGCCCCTTTTGCCGTAATTACACTGGCCTAGGAATACAGTAGATCTGTATTTGCCGTGCTTCTGACTGATTTGGCAGGTTTAAGGATTAAATATTATTTGAAAGATATTTTAAAAAATCACTCTGTTGCAAGAATGATTAGCCACATCACATGGGAGAAATTCACAGTGTAAATTTTTCAGTTTTGCAACGTTCTTTTTGTCTGTAAATTTCTTCTTTTTTTCAATCAATGATAAGTTTAAAACACCAATAAACATAATTATTCAACCTTTAACTGAAAAAGTTTTGCAAAAATGACATCATTTATACATTCCTTGACCATAAAATCATCGTCAGCAAATGGCATATTTAAACTCATTATATACTCATAAATCCAAGTGGGTGTGAATACGTGCTCATGATATAATCATAAATCCAAGTGGGTGTGAATACGTGCTCATTATATATTCATAAATCCAAGTGGGTGTGAATACACGCTCATTATATATTCATAAATCCAAGTGGGTGTGAATACGTGCTCATTATATATTCATAAAACCAAGTGGGTGTGAATACGTGCTCATTATATATTCATAAATCCAAGTGGGTGTGAATACGTGCTCATTATATATTCATAAATCCAAGTGGGCGTGAATACATGCTCATTATATATTCATAAATCCAAGTGGGCATGAATACGTGCTCATTATATATTCATAGATCCAAGTGGGCGTGAATACGTACAGAAGAAAAGGAACAACTTTTCAGCATTTAAGGATTGACTGACTTCACCCTAGATATTCTCCCTTTGCATAATTTCATTTTGTTATTGATATCCGGTCCGGCCGAATTTTATCTAAGATCCGGCCAAATTCAGTTCCGGCCGGATCCAAAAATTTGGATCCGGTACATCCCATGGTGAACGTTTGAGGGGGGTATGTGAAGATGCCGCTTGACTGCAGCATAAAGGTTTATGGATGCGTAGAGGCAACATTGCTTTTCAATGCATTAAAACCTTAAAGGTAGCAAAATACTTGAATCATAACACAAACTGATCAAGCTTATTTCATTAACCACAAGCTCAAATTTTGTAACTCATTTTTTCATTAAGAAATCACTAAATTATCTCAATTTATCCATTGTTTTTAATCCTCTGCAAAAAATAATATGAAAAAAAGATTCGAGTTGGACAAAACAACTTTTCAGTACACTGGCAAAGGTACTTCATCGGATATCCTAATCTACCTCGCTAGACAAGGGGTACTGATGCAAGGCTGCTCCAAACTCCCTCCCCCTCCACAACACTCCTCCCCCCTCCACAACACTCCTCCCCCCTCCCCGCTTCCACAAGCTCTTCTGCACCGTTAGCTGCAACAATACATGCACTCTGTATTTCTCTGTATTTCTAACAATTTTGACTGAACCATGGCGATGCACTCGACAGTATGATACGATATGCATGTCCCCAAGATGAGGCAATTCCCTTCATGTCCCCTCCCACACTCTCCACCCCTGTCCACACAATTTCATATGTGCCTCTAGCTGATGCAACACATACATGTACACTAACTTCTGTATTTCTCACAATTTTGTCCATACAAGGTTCAGAACACTAGCAAAGGTACTCAACAGAAAGCACGTCTCTGAGTTGAGGCAAGATTTTCTATCCGCTATCACACTCCCCACCCCTGTCCCCACAAGTTCTTTTGTACCTTGAGTTGAAGCAATGTATGCACTCACCTCCAGGCGTGTTAGTAGACTGTTTTGACTGGGGAGGGGGGGAAGGGGGTGTAAAATATAAGATTTACTGATGGCCTCAAATTAGCATCCCATGCATTTGAAGAAAAAAAACACTGCCTCCCTGTAAAAAGTTAATAATCAAAATCGGATCATCACTTGGCTAATTGGCTTCCAACTGTCTGTCTTATTTCGTTTTCTAAACCTTAATTTTTACCAACCTGATACCACATTTACCAAATTAATCTCAAATTTTACAGACAGTCTCAAAATGTTAAAGTCCCACACCCCCTTCCCCCGGTATTTACGCCTCTGCTCACCTCATAAATTTCTCACAATTGGGTCATAACATGGGTCAGTACACTGGAAAGTACGGTACGATAAGCATGTCCCTGAGTTGCGGCAAGTTTCTCTTCCTGTCCCCTTCCACACTCCCCACCTCTGTCCCCACAATATCTTCTGTATCTTATGCAATGTACAGTATGCACTCAGCTCTGTACTGTGCACAATTTTGCCCATACCATGGGTCAGTACACTGGCAACGGTACTCTACAGTACCATACGGTAAGCAAGCCCCAGAGTTGAGGCAAGAGTCCCTTCCTGTCCCCACCCACACTCTCCATCCCTGTCCCAACAATATCTTCTGTACCTTAACCCTTAATCTACCACGCGGCGATAGTATCGCCGTTTTCAAAACACCTTTTTCTAAAAATAAAATCGGGACTTAACCACAGTCCTATAGGAGTAATCTTGGTTTCATTTTAAAGTACTCAGATATTTCTTTCACAAAATGAAACTTTTTTACAGGGGTCATGTTACATAATTTTTAGAAAAAGTACATCGAAAAAGGGTAAAACTCAAAAATTGCTAAAACATTTACAATTTTTTTTTTTCACTTTTAAATCTTACGATAACTTGAAGATCACATTTTTGCTTCAAAATCAAACACGCAAGCCCTAAGACATGATAGTATTGGTTTCTGGTATAGTTTTTATAATCCCTACGTGCAATCTTTTGTTCTGGAGAAATTTCTTCAAAATTTCACGAATTTCTGCCATTTTTGACCCGTTTTTTTCAAAAAATTGTGTAACCCAAACCGTACATCACACATGCTTCGTTGAACCGCTGTTTGAAAGCGCTTGAAATTTTCTTTTATTTGATATATAAATAAAGGCATACCCCATCCTATTTAGAACCTATCCTATAAGGAATATATTACACCTCTCCAATTCAAACGACTACGTGGTGCAGAGGACATGTACGCGACTAGCATGCGAGCGCTCCGGGTTTGAGTCTCACCATGACCACTGCGTAATTATTTTTCTGCTGCAGCTCTCAGGGGTCGTTTGACTTTTATCATTTTTGATGTGTTTTTATCTTTTCTTTCTTTCTGAAAATTATAGATTAGTATCATTGGAAAGGAAATTTCAAAAAGAATCTAAATATGTAACACAATTCTCTGTTTTCAATACTGACAAGAAGTTATACTTCTGCAAAGATTGACCATTTGTTGACCAAATTTAGCCAAAAATTGCTTAATTAGCATAATTTTGTCCAATATTTCCTAAATTGGTTTTAATTACTCAAAAAATAAATATCTTAGCATCTATTCCAACCAAACTTGTAACGTAAGAAAATGAAAGGAAAGTTGTCAAAAATGCATATGAAAAAAAAGTTACGAAAATTGGGGTCGCTTTTTTCAAAGCCCTGGTAGAGTAAGGGTTAAGCAATGTTTGCACTCACCTCTGTATTGTGCACAATTTTGTCCGTACCACTGGTCAGTACACTGGCAACGGTAATCTACAGTACCATACGGTAAGCAAGTCCCTGAGTTGTGGCATGGGTTACTGATGCAGGCAAGGTTCTGGAAGAAGGTATCGCAGTATTCCCCGACCCAATTACTGCTGCATATGCATAGGAAGGTTCCATCATTCAGCATGCAGAGTCCTTGCTTGCATGGTGAGTTTACACAACCACTGAAAGCAACCACTGAAAGACAATTGAACAGAATACAAAATTGACATACAGTATGAAAAGAACCTGGAAAGGCGTTATGCTGGATTAGTCCACCAAAAGTGTGCAGGTGTGTGGAGAAGGTGAGGGGGGGGGGTGGAGGTGGGGGGGTGGAGGTGGGGGGAGGGAGGCAGAATCATAAAATCAACCTAAAATACAACAAACCACCATACAAAATATTTCAATATGGAAAAAAAAGGGAGGGGGAGGAATGCACTACTGAATCCTGCCTATGTGAAAAGGTTTACATTTGTCTTTTGATCAGAACCAGTTTAGTGGTTTTGAAGGCTCTGCAGCAAAGTGGGAGGTCAATTATCCAGTGTGGAAACTTTTACCAAATTTTCCAATAATTTTTCAATAATTTGACCAAATCTACCCACAATTTGGTCAAGTTTATGTCAATAATTTTACCAAAACATTATTTCAGTGTCATAATTATATGACACAGAAATTCTGCAAATGTGAACTCACCTTGGTCTTTTGCTTCAGTAGGAGGAAATGTTCTACAATTTTCAGAAAATGTTGCCAAGTTTTACCAAATGTTTCAATAATTTGACCAAATTGTGCTCACAATTTGGTCAAGTTTATGTCAATGATTTCCAAATCTTACCTCCCACTGGGAAGAAAGCATGCCACCAGGAATGTGAAATCCTCTCCGGGGAAAGTTTGCCTCACCCACCCCTGCTTCCTACGCCTGTGGATATAAACCAATAGGACCCTAGGAATACAAAACATAATTTCCGTGTCATAATTATATGACACAGAAATTCTGCAAGTGTGAACTCACCTTGGTCGCATGCATCCCCCATCCAGCCAGCAAAACAAACACAATGTGGCACCTTGTCTGGCCCAGTGGAACAGTTGCCATGGACACAGCCAGAAGAGGGACAGAATTTGCTTATTGTCACTGTATTAAAGGAAAATCTGAATTCAGCGCCAGGAAATTTATTTTACAAATCAATTCACTTTTTATGTAATAAAGTCACAGCATCTAGAATGCAGGTTCACTTTGGAAATATACCGACCCAGGGTTTGCATTAACCTTGAATTTTTGGGAGGAAAATTGGCGCTTTCAAAAAATTTGGTAGGGATTTCATAATTTTGGTAGCGAATTTCCACGTGTAGGCAGACGATGCCAAAAACAACCATTTACTTTTTTTTTTTGGAAACTCTTCTTAAATTATATTTATTTTCGTAAATGCATCAATATTGAGGCTGCGCATTTACGTTTAGCAAGCTAAACGTTTAAATGGCCAATTTTTCGTTAGGTTAAATGTTTAAACGTGACCTTTTACCTCAAGTTTCCCAAAAAATCGGGAAAATGTTGAAATACTAAATAAGACCCCTGGCACCTAGGCTACTAAGCAACATGCTGTGCCATCACAATCAAGATTTTTCATGCAATAATTAAGAAACATCTTTGTGAAAAAACTTTTTTTATATGACACGATACCTAATACTAATCTAACTATGCCCTAAACACCTCTTCCCCTCCCAGGCAATCTGCACAAATTCCCATACCTTCAATGTGAGTCACTGACATATGAAACAGTGACTCACATGTGTGTCATTGAACCAAATTGTCCATTACTAGAGTGACTCTGGGGCGAGTCAATTTACTTTAGACCTATTCACTTTGTACAGAGGTGAGTGATTTGGCGTAAGTCATTTCAAAAGAAATGTCAGTCACCCAAATGACTGAGGGTTGCGTTAATGTACACGTTTTGGTCACTCACCTTGTCCAGGGGTGTAGGAGTGAGTCACACAATTGACAAGTGCATTTACTCTCAGAGATGTATATTCAACACCTTATATATGCCATTAAAACTTACTGTAGACACTGTATTAACTTTCCTGGTTCCAGATTAACTACTCACATTATGTACATTGACATGTTTTGACAAACTGCGATTGTAACAATAATAAATATTACCAGTTCGGTTCGTACCACCGATTGGAGACTCATATAAGTCCCCCGATCTGGAGACTCAAGCATGCGCACTGAGCTTACAGTGATATATGGAAGCCGCCATTTGTATTGTGAAGTTTCAGTCATAGATGCTTATCAGTCGTTTCATTGAAAGTTTGCAACAAAGTTTGCTTTGTTCATGTTCAATTTCGCGTATTTATTGCTAAATAATTTTCACAAATCCCTAAGTTTTTTCCCATAATTTCAGAAAACCTTGTTAAAGTGCGACTGCCTTACGGTAACACATAATAAGAATTAATCAATTTTCTTCAAATTTCTCTAAAACCGCACGGTGAATTTTAAAAGCGCACGATGAAAAAATAATTTATATGCTATTATTTCAAATCGTGAAGAAAAATTTGAACCCTTCACAGTGGGTGAGTTCCCGCGCTCAAAATGTGTCTGATTCTTATGTTATTCCTATACAAACTTTGAATTTAGATAGATGCATTGTGGGATACTTCTGTAAAGGATCCCCCGATCGGAAGAACAAACCTGTTCTCTTGATCAGGGGTTCGAACCGGACTGGTTACTTACAAGTTACATGTCCAGAAACTAAAATGGTGGTCTGAAACTCAAGACCCTGCTCTGAGCATTGCTGTACGTTAATATATTGCTGCAGTTTATTTAATAATAAGTTATCCATATACAGTATATACACTTCCACACACAAAATCCTTAATGACAAATCTGTACACATGTACGTTAAAAGAAGAGTAAAATATATGTCGCATAAGTCCTCTAGGGACTAAGACCAGCTGAAGAAGAGAGTGCATCCTTTTTATAAAACAGTTTATACACAAACATATATCCTTTGTACGGAAAGATAACGAGAATATAGAGGGGGAGTTTAAGAATGCATATGGCTGTATGCTACAGCCAGGCATTAAAACTACAAGCCACCACATGATCACTTACGAAAACTTCTCGGAGAACTTGATGTGGATTGGTGACAAAATACTTTGTTTGGGGAAAATGTACTTTTATTACAATTGCTTTTGTGTGGATTTATAAAAAGTAAACTTTTCTACATTAGAAATGGCTCTGCTTAAAACCAAGAATGTCTTAACCTGTCCTAAAATGAAGCTGACGAAGTGAAAGTTATATATTTCTTTGTTTTCCAAAGCACAGCACTGTATACAGTTTCACCTGTTTAAGGCTCCTTCAACATAACTACTATTACTGGTGTTACATGGTATTTTTAGTCACACACATGAGAATATAATGGCATTTCTTGTAATATAAGTAGTAAACATAATTAATGCTGGCTTTGTTTGTCTTTGCTGCTGGGGAAAGGTAAAATAGAGCTATTTATATCTCAATGTTACGATGCAAAGTTTATCTTATATCTCAATGTTACGATGCAAAGTTAATCTTGTGGAATGATGCCGTTAATTTGTTGCTTGAAAATTGAAGTCCAAATTTTAGAGCAGTGCCTTTACTAATGTAAGGCGGTAATTGACCAGATTGTTTCTCACTGCTCACAACATGCTCCCCTTCCAGATTGTCAGTCTGCTTACAGAAAAAACTACTCCATAGAGACAGCCTTGAGGAAAATTCACAGCAATATTAGGTTAAATATGGACAAACAACGATGCACCCTCTTGTTATTTTGGGATCTGAGTGTGGCATTTGATACCATAAACCACAGCACTCTCCTCAACACACTTCACTCATAGTTTGGAATTGCTGGTGACATCCAACAATGGCTCATATCCTATCTATCCTCTAGAAAGCAACATGTTTTTGTTAAAGGTGCTAGATCCAAAAACTTTCCGTTGGACTGTGGCGTACCTCAAAGCAGCTGCTTGGGTCCCATATCATTCTTGTGTTATGTTTCTCAACTCTTCAGTATTGTGTCAAAGCATATCCCACATGCCTAAAGCTATGCTGATGATACTCAGCTTTACTGCTCATTCACTGCCAGCTCTATCTCAGAGAAAAAGGCAGTCGGGGCAATGCAATCTCTTATTGGTGAAATAAGGTCTTGGATGGTCAAGAATAATCTCATGATCAATGACTCCAAGACTGAATTTCTTCTAATTGGCACTCGTCAGCAGTTAGCTAAAGCTGGAGTCCAATCCATCAAAGTTGGTGATGCTGAAATGAAACCATCTGTTAGTGTAAACAATTTGGGTGTTTATTTGGACAATCACATGTCTATGAATACTCATATTGAGAAAGTTTGTTCCAAAACTCATCACGGTCTTTATAACATTCGTCAGATTGCCAAATATCTAAATGTAGATTCCATGAAAACCCTTATTAATGCTTTTGTTATGAGTCACATTGATTATTGTAATTCACTTCTTGTTGGGCTACCTGATTATCAACTTTACAGAATTCAAAGAATACTTAATGGTGCTGCTCGATTGATTTTCAGACGACCGAGCTTTTTTCACATTAATGCTGTTTAGAAGTCCCTTCACTGGTTGGTTACCAGTCAAACAAAGAATTGATTATAAAATTATTTTACAAGTTTTCAAGTGCATAAAAGGCCTTGCTCCAATTTATTTATGTGAAATGGTAGTTGAAAAACCATCCTGCTATGACTTTCGTTTCTAGTCCCTATTTGTTCCCCGTATTAAGCATAAAACTCTTGGCAAAAGGGCCTTTGCTTATAAAGGTCCTTGGTTGTGGAATTTACTCCCAACTGAACTCAAATGTATTGATAATGTATCCCTGACCTCCTTCAAAACTAAGCTTAAAACTTGTTTGTTTAAAAAGACATTAATCTAATGTGCAACTTGATCCATTGTATTTCTATTCATGTTGTCATTTCCGTATTCTTATTTTTGTTTTCGTATCTAATTTCCTTGTATGTAAAGCGCTTTTGAATGTTTATACAAAATTAGCGCTATTTAAATTTATGTATTATAATATAAGCAGATATTCATACAATTTCCATGTGAATAGAGAATCCCCAATGTGAGTAATTTGTCACGAAATATGCCTCTTATCTCAGGTTGATGTCGAACTGCAGCTATGTACATTGTTGACAAAAGTGTATAGGGTGTTTCAGCTGACATCATAAGGTCACATGACTTTGTTTATATCACCAATTTGTCAGGAAAAAACACTGTCATCTGATGTACACATAATTAGACCTACATACGTTTGCATATTGTTATATAAGATTATTTTGGTAAGTAATTATGCCGGAATATTGCTGTGCTGTTGGTTGCCCTAATAGACGTGAGCGGGGGAATAAAAAAAAACATTTTCTGGATTTCCATTTGATCCTGATCGACGTTTGAAGTGGGTTTTTGCTGTACGACGCGACGACTTTCAACCTACTGTTCACACTAGGAGTTGCAGTGAGCACTTTATATCAGGTATGTAGGCTTTGTCTGAGTATAACGAACAATCATCTAGCGTTAAAATTAAAGTTACTCTTCGTATGCTACGTGAATATATAAAACTTTAGGAAAATATGAAGTAAAATCGGAAGCGAACAAAAATCTGCACTAAGTTAAATTCGCTGAAGTGGTAAGTTAGCATGTAGTATGTTTGTTGTACATGCGATGTGATGAGCTGTGTCAAACGCAACGATGCTGCTGCCCTGCAAAATGGGAGTCCAGTTAAGTTAGAGTCACGTGATGAAATCCCTCCACAGCCTATGCTAAGACCCTAATGTCCTTTGGCTGTGTAGTAGACCCTTAGTACTCCCCGTAGTACCATTAAAACTGATGCCAGCCATGCTAGAATGGCTGCCGTTAGTTATGACTGGCAATCCGAGGGTACTAGAAAAGCCTCATTAAAAATTTATGTCACTTAGACCCCTCCAACCCGACAGCCTTGATTTTCTCAAAATCAGGGGTAATCCACACTTTTCAACCTGAGAAACTCACAATTCACTTAGCAAACGGCTATACATACACAACACAGAGGTAATCAAAACCTTCCAATTGAGAGCCTCTTCAGTCTATTCACGGTTCACTTGCTAGCAACCAGCTACTGTTACACTGTACACAATACGTCATTCATCTTGGGTTCAAGCCACGTACCTGCTTTACAGTAAAGCGAATTAAATTAGTAATTGGCTGAGCCTAAATATAAATATGCCTGGAGAGCTTTGTGCAAAGCCCATGAATGATTGATGGACCATTCCTCTTAAAGAGGGTTATTTTATCATGTATACCCTGCTGTACTGTTTTAAGCACTGTGTTAAAACATAAAAACGTCAAACATAAAAAAATCTCAGTTTTAAGATCTTTGTGAAAACGAAACCATTTTACTTTTTTTCCCCTTTTTTTTTTTTTTCTCGCCCACAATGCTTATTCATGATGTTTGAAGCCCAACCAGGTCTTCAAAAACTGTTTTTACAGTTATTTTACTTACTTTTATCGAAGTATTTATTGGACTAATTTTCTTCTGTAAAAATCGTCTGACGAGCTCTCCAAAGTACGATCAGGTTCAAAACACTACAGAGTTATAACATTTTAGCAGGAGTAATATGTTTTAAATTATTTCAGGAAAATAAAATTAAAATAATATTTATAGAGTACAATTATATAATCTAAACATTTCTTAATGTTTTATTTATTTGCTTTCGCACACAGTTTTTATACTAAAACTATCTAATAAAATTATATGAACCATGGTCGGCGACTAAACTGGCTCCCCCATCCAGTGTGCTGGATGAGGAGGGTAGTGGATCCCTAGTAGGACCAGAAATAAAACCTGTCAAAGGGCGGATGAACTCCTAATTAGTCAACGGCCATCCACGAATACTTGCTGCCTTGCAGGAAGATGTTGGTTCGTCAAAGGCTATCTGAAGAATCTGTATGCAAACCAGAAGAAGGCAAGGGGAAACCACTGCTGTATTTTCCAAGTATAATCATGACGCTCCAAACACAGAATAAGAGTAACAGCATGAATGGGGTTCTAAAATGGAACACCTCTTTCGGTAGGGACAGCCTTGTGTGGCAGGTGGCACCCGATCATCATCCAATGACTAGCCGTAACAGTTTGCCAAAAAGTATAGCAGCATGGAATGTGAGAACAATGACGCAGAAAGGTGAACTAGATAACATAAAGCAGGAAATGAAAAGGATGGATATCAATAGACTAGGTCTCTCAGAAGTTACATGTAGATGGAAGGGTGCTGGGTCTTTAACATCAGACGCTTACACCCTGGTGTACTCTGGAGGAGACAATCACCAAAAAGGAGTTGGTATCTTGTTCGATTCTGCAACTGCGAGATGTATCAAAGGGTTCTGGCCAATATCTGATCGTGTCAGAGTAATGAAGATACAAGGGACACCATTTAGCATTGATAGTAGTGAAAATACTAACACACCCACCCACTCCCAATCCCAATTAGCAAACCCAACCACCCATCCCCAATCCCAGCAAGCTAACCCACCCACTTACCCCCAATCCCAATCCCAGCGAGCTAACCCACCCACTTACCCCCAATCCTAATCCCAGCGAGCTAATCCCAGTGAACTAATTCCCACCCACTCAACCGCAAACCCAATCCCAGCAAGTTCACCTACCAACCCACCCCCAATCCCAGTAAGCTGACCCACCCATACACCCACCCCAATCTAAATCCCATCGAGCTGACCCACCCAATCCACCCCAATCCAAGCGAGCTGATCCACCCCAATCCCAGCGAGCTGATCCACCCCAATCCCAGCGAGCTGATCCACCCCAATCCCAGCGAGCTGACCCATCCACCCTCAATCCCAATCCCAGCGAGCTGACCCATCCACCCTCAATCCCAATCGCAGCGAGCTGATCCACCCACCCTCAACCCCAATCCCAATGAGCTGACCCATCCACCCTCAATCCCAATCCCAGCGAGCTGACCCACCCACCCTCAACCCCAATCCCAGCGAGCTAACCCACCCACCCTCAATCCCAATCCCAATGAGCTGGACCACTCACCCACAATACCAATCCCAGCGAGCTGACCCACCCACCCTCAATCCCAATCCCAGCAAGCTAACACACCCACCCTCAATTCCAATCCCAATGAGCTGAACCACCCACCCTCAACCCCAATCTTAGCGAACTGACCCACCCACCCTCAACCCCAATTCCAATGAGCTGAACCACTCACCCACAATACCAATCCCAGCATGCTGACCCACCCACCCTTGATCCCAATCCCAGCAAGCTGAACCACCCACCCACCCTAAATCCCATCCCAGCGAGCTGAACCACTCACCCACAATACCAATCCCAGCATGCTGACCCACCCACCCTTAATCCCAATTTCAGCAAGCTGAACCACCCACCCACCCTAAACCCCATCCCAGCGAGCTGAACCACTCACCTACCTCTCAATCATAATCCCAGCAAGCTGACCCCTCCACCCTCAATCCCAATCCC
Organism: Chiridota heheva; assembly: GCA_020152595.1. Lineage (NCBI taxonomy): Eukaryota > Metazoa > Echinodermata > Holothuroidea > Apodida > Chiridotidae > Chiridota > Chiridota heheva. The sequence goes on along the minus strand of JAIGNY010000044.1, from coordinate 1,253,486 downwards.
AGCAAGCTGATCCCCCCCCCCACCCTCAATCCCAGCGAGTTGACCACCCACCCTCAATCCCAATCCCAGCGAGCTGAACCACTCACCCACAATACCAATCCCAGCGAGCTGACCCACCCACCCTCAATCCCAATCCCAGCAAACTGAACCACCCACTCACCCTTAATCTTAATCCCAACAAGCTGAACAACTCACCCACCCCTCAATCCCATCCCAGTGAGCTGAACCACTCACCCACCTCTCAATCCCAATCCCAGCAAGCTGAACTACCCACCCACCCTCAATCCCAATCCCAGCGATCTAACCCACCCTCAATCCCAGCGAGCTAACCCACCCACCCTCAATCCCAGCAAGCTGACCCGCCCACCCTCAATCCCAATCTCAGCGAGCTGTACCACCCCATGCACAATCCAAAATAATTTCTTATTTTCAGTAGGCTCTGCATTCACAGGAAGAAGTGTGAATCTTATTGCGGCAATGTGCATCGAATCAGATGAGTTATTATTTACATACGTTTTACTGTATGGTCTAATCTAGAGATTTCATGCATTATTTAAAGGAATATTCCTGGGAATACTCATTTTCTTAAGAAGAATATTAAAGAAACAATATCTTTTTCTGATTTAGTAGCATTTCAAAGAGTGCGCTAGTGTACTGAAAAATGACCTGGCAGTACAGTATGTTATAAAGGCAGATCCAAGACAATTCTTATGTATTTCTATAGGACCAATTTTTTTTTTTCTTTGACTGTACTCAGAGGGTAAGGTTCATGAGAAAATGGGCAAAGCACATTCATTTTAACTCCATGCTTAATACCTATTTCAATAAACAAAATTAGAATTAAAAATGCTTTCAGTAATTTAGGAACAGGCAATTAATTTTCAAAAAATACACAATTGTCTTGGATTTGCCTTTGTGACATCACACTGTACACAGTGAGGTCACTCTTCACACTTACATGTAGCAGACTCTTTCACATGTAGCACTCGAAACAACGATACCCATTCTAAACATTTCATATTTGATGACATTAGCCACTGTATGCTAAAAAATCCTAGTGTACAGTATATACATGTATGCAGAAAATCTACTTTTGCCAAGTACTTCAAAAAGTGTTGGCTTTAATTCCTACTACTTCACTGTTCACCTAATTCACTTAAGTCACCTAATTTAAATTGTTATTTTGAATACTTTATAATATCATACTGTATGCAAACAAAAGGCCTCTTAGCATGTGAAAGCAAATAAAAACAAACATTATTCATGTAATATAAAGATGGGTAACATTGATATAATACACATCTTCTCTCCCAACTACTGTACATACAGTGGCAAACATATTTTCATGTCAAAAATTTGCTCATTTTCATTTATCATTTTGGAGAGAGATCTATTAAAAAAAAGAAAAATATGCAAAACTCCTAGAATTCACCTCTGTGTCCACTGTGACCTTAAAAACTAGAACAATGAAAACTCCCTACTTTTTTAAAGTGGTCATAAATCTTTGTTTTATGGTGCAGGCTACAATAACAGTCTACCAAGATGACTTTAAAGATTAATGTGCTTTATACTCAGGGCATGGATAAGTTCAAACAGGGATATATCAGGGATATGTAGTGCTGTTAAAAACATGGACATTTATGTGTATACATGAGTGTAGTTAATATCTATCTACAGGGTAGGCCTTATAAGATTAACTCTCAATTGCAACCCTGAATGAAAATCTCTAGCTGGGTATTTCAGCTATCATTTTAATTTACTGATAATTAGGAAAGGAACTAAATTCTTTACAATGATATACCAGTGGTATTTAAAGCCTTATTAATTATGGCCTAACGTTAAGCCTATTGTTAGTTTCACTGTTTACTGCTGCACATTTGCAGTGCATTCCACAAGTTAGCCTACTCAGATTTCGGCGAAATCAAAGTGCATAATATCCCCATTCATTGGTGATTACTGCGCATTTGTGATTCGCACATTTAAAAAGGATTATGCTAATTGGGTTTACAGTTTGTAAAAAAGTCATTGATTGGATTTTTGTCAGCCGAATGTGTGTGTGATTTAAATAATGAATGATCATATTGATTTTCGACGGCAAGACTGACTATGAAAAACGATTAATCGCAATGAAGTATTTAGTAAACGTTTACAAGGATTTGCGAGCGTATAGCGTGTACAAGCTAAACGGTCACAGCTCTATATACCACCAATCTCCATACTTTGGTTCTTTGTACCTTGGAACTTTTTAAAGTTTAAAGTCAATTCTTATAACAGCTCATTTGAAGCTTTATAGTTTAATAGTCAACAATTATTTTAAGTTTATACAGTAAGTGTCCATAGACCTTGAAACAAAATTATAACAGCATTAAAACAAAATTATCTCCTTAGTTTCTGAGTAGTTGATCAAACATTTTCAGCAAGTTGTTTTTTAGTCCTCACTGTTTAAAATAATCAGTCTTGATGTGATACCTCATTGGAAATGGAAGAAAGGCATGACAAGATAGACTTTTAGCAGGTTTATACTGTACATCCTAGCTGCATTGTAGCCCCATTAAACATGATCTCTTTTGTAAGAAAGGAGAGGGAGGGGGGGGGGGGGAGGGGAGGTTCATGACATAGCTATGTACAGTATCAATCCAAAAGTTTAATTTTCAAGACCTACCCTTTTATTTGGGGAATACAGTATTTGCATGTGTGTGTATATAATGCTCAGAATGAGTCCCATAGGCATGGGCCATATACTTTACACAGTGAGAATAGATTGATGTTCCTTCAGTATTGCAAAATATTAAGGGAAGGTTCCCCTGATCCCTGCATTTACGGCCCTCATAATATTTGGAATATATTGACCATCACAGGAAATTTGTCAGGAAATAAACAGTGCACAATATTTAAGTGTATTTTCAGTTGGTATTTTATTTTCTGCAAAGCTATGTTTATTTCATGAAATTTGAAAAGAATTATCAGACAATAAAAATAGATAAGAATGAAAAACTGAAGAATAATAACAAATATAAAAAATGGGGGAGATTAAAAAAAAAAGACAACATTTGCCCGGAAATATATGCACTCCTTTTATAGTCATGTTTGGCTTGGTTTGGGTTGGGTTGGTTTGGCTTGGTTTGGGTCAGTTTGGGTCGGACTGGCTTGATTTGGGTTGGCTTGATTTGGTTTGGTTTGGATTGGGTCAATTTGGCCTTTGGTTTGGGTCGGTTTGGCTTGGTTTGGGTCGGTTTGGCTTGGATCGGTTTGGATCGGTTTGGGTCGGTTTGGCTTGGTTTTGGTCGGTTTGGCCTTTGGTTTGGGTCGGTTTGGCTTGGTTTGGGTTGGTTTGGCTTGGTTTGGCTCGGTTTGGCTCGGTTTGGCTTGGTTTGGGTCGGTTTGGCTTGGTTTGGGTCGGTTTGGTTTTGGTCGGATTGGCTTGGTTTGGGTCGGTTTGGCTTGGTTTGGGTCGGATTGGCTTGGTTTGGGTCGGTTTGGCTTGGTTTGGGTCGGTTTGGCTTGGTTTGGCTTGGTTTGGGTCGGTTTGGCTTGGTTTGGGTCCGTTTTGCTTGGTTTGGGTCCGTTTGGCTTAATTTGGGTCCGTTTGGCTTGGTTTGAGTGCGTTTTGTGTCGACTTAGCCCCAGTAGTCATCCAGGTCCACATAATTGGGGTGATGTAAGGGATGAGGGGATAAGGGGATTTTAATTTTGACAAAGTATTTATATTGTGGAAAATATTCATTTAACCCTTACTCTACCAGAGCATTTGAGATTACAAGTGTTATTTTAGGGAACTTTTTGGAAAGGGGCTTTTTCACAAATTTGTTTTCATTTTCTAAACAAATAAGTTTATCTATATGAAAGCTAAGACTTTGGACTTCTTGTTGGTTTGCATAATTCTTTGGTCAAATATGCAGATTTATGCAAATAAGGTCAATAATTCAGATTATTAGATGTCCTAAAACTGTTATTTCTGTGATATTCTGCTTTCTTGTGGCTAATTAGAGAAAAAATATTGATAAAATTTATTAATTGTTGAAAGAAGGGCCTTTCATTTGATAGTACTCTTGATTTTATTGGAGTAAAGAAAAAATTCATACGTCAATTTTGATTTTGTTGACCTTTTTAACCTAAAAATTGACCTCTGATTTTGCCAATGATCTATCTGATAGGGTTTGGCACTATACTTTCCTATAAACATGCATTGTTCCTTTCTATGTTGCACAAAACTAATATAATATAAAAAGGAAATGTTTACACCAATATTTCAATAAAAATGTTGTGCAAATGATATGCATATTAGCTAATTTACCTCATTTATTATGCACAGGCTTGAAATTTTCAGTTTATGGGCCAATTTTAGCCATTGGCAGCTTTGAAAATACCTATATTTATTTAGGTTGTACTGAATGTCTTGTAGAAACTTACTTTTGTTGATTCCTTTAGGAATTCTCTGTGAAAAGGTATTCAGAAATGGTTCAGAGCATCAGTAATAATGATGAAATTGCCAAGCTTGGTACCCTTCAGTGACAGTTGGAACCACGTATGAAATGTCAACAAATTTGTTCAAATACAGAAAAATCCTTCAGAAAAATATAAATTCAACTGTTTCAAAGGAAATACAGGGGTTGGGGTGAGCTTCTGGCTTATTTCTATTGGAAGGGGGGACCAGGGGTAATGTCATCCCCCCAAAAATATGGCCAAGGATCCAAATTGCTTCAAAGAAAATAATTTCCCCCAGGGAATGCTTGGCTCCCAACATGGGTCTCTTGCCCCCAACAAGGGTCTCTTTCCCTTTAAAATCTAATTCTACTTTACTGCACCACAACCTCACAACATGAATTTGAGATTTTGCAAAATATGCATATGGGCACTGTTGCACTACAAACTAAAGGTTAATCTGTAAAATTTCATCCATAGTTATTATAAAAAGGACAGTTCATGTTAATCACATCAGAATTTAGTGACCATTTACTTGTTTATAATCCTTACAAGTAAACAATCGCAGCTAAATTACAGTGTTTTTGCTTAATTTTGAATGGGTCCGCACTAACATCAGCCTAACGTTAGGCCTAATGAGTAACGTTAACAAGTATGAAGTTCGAAAAATGCACTCGCAATTTTAGAAATTTTAAAAAATCATTGCACCTGGTTCTGATAATCTTTGGGCCACTTCTGGGTTGGGTCCAGGTACTAAAAGATCTCCATCACTGGCGATAAGCCTTCTAACTCTTCCTAATCCTCAGTTTCACTTTCAAACAAGATTCGGGATACATGTTCTTCTGTCGTCTTAACGGAAATGTCAAATATATAAATAACTCGAGTGACGTAGCTATAAAATGTTGATAGGAACAATTGAGGGGGTATGTCTTTTATTGCAGCAATCCATGTTAAAGCACATTGTTTTCACTACAGAATAGTGTTTGAAACTTTTCGTTATGATATAGGGGTGGATCACACGAGTTTTTAACAAAAAGGGTCAAAAATCATCAAAAATCACAAAATTTTACATATTGTACAAATAATTTAAAAATTACGACTAGGTGTGAGCAAAATTTGATTAGATTTGGACAATGTGACTTGTCTACATATTATATATGTATATATATATATATATATAAAATATATATATATATATATATTTATATATGATATATATATATATATATATACATACATACATACATACATACATACATACATACATACATACATACATACATACATACATACATACATATTAATATAAAATCTACATTTATTTTCTAAGCAATTTTTGTCATTTTTTCAAAACTACGCACTGTTTGGGACATTTTAAACAAAAAGTGAAATTTCTGATTGTTTGACAAAATTTACCAAAAAAAAAGTGAGTATAGACCCCCTAAAAAAATAAAATATTATGAAAGACTTTTCTGAGACCTTTACAATAAAAGTATTTGCAACCCTATAGAATTTTGGTAAGGTCCCAATTTTATTTTGAGCAAAAGGTAGTTTGAAAACGGCGATATTAAGGCCGCGTGGTAAAGGGTTAAGTCATTGTAACTACAAAGATATGGTTGATGTGTAGGGTGGGGTTGCAGGTGCAGGCCTTGTGCATATGACATTGTTTCAAAGGACTTTATGTACGCTTTACATCTTACAGAGTAAGTTGTGAGTTCTGCCAATTTATCTCAATTAGGGAGTTATAATTCTTTCTGAAAGGAATTATCTTTTTTGAAATTAGTGGGTCATTATTTTTTTTGATATTTCATCTCTCTATTCATTTACATGTACCAGTAAGATTAAGGGTTCCGTGTGTACTCATGCCCTTTTCTAAGCCAGATTTGAGATTTTAAGTGTGTTGAACATAATTGACCTCCATCTTCAACCATTTGCACAATGTTTTTAAATATTATGGGGAGACAGGAGTGCCAATCTTAAACATTGATGAGTTGATACCAAAAAGCTGTGTGATAACCTTCTAAGGTATACAAAAGTTGCCGTTTAAGAATCTCTGCCACAGCGTTATTTTTCTAGATGAATATTTTGTACAATATTAATCAACTCATTTACCAATTATATAGCTAGACTAATATGAAGACTGACATCTTGTGTATTCCAAATGTTTTGATATAAGACAGGTGTGTGAAGCCTGGGCTGACTTAATTTGGTTCGCCCAAGCATAATTTTGGTATTCAAATTGTTTTGAATAACTAATTTATCAAAATTGACAACTGCACTGATTTTAATTAGCCTTTACGATATTTACACCATTCATATTAAAGATATATGTTATGATTGTGGTACCCGGTCCCTATGTTATATCATGACTTTATTCGTAGGTTTGGTGATATTTATTTACCATTCACTATTCATTATGGTATTCATCTCTGCTACAGGTCCGTAGGGAGGGAATGTGATGTGTGCGTTCACACCCCCGCACAGTCCGCCAATGTACACAAATCTCATATACCTCTCTGCAGTTCATGTGAGATTGGAATTTTTACGTTCTGCCAATTTCACTACTGTTGTTTGCATCATATCTTTGTGGCTAACATTTATCTGTTTAAATTTAAATTTTATTGTACCACCTTTGTGTACTTTTTGTGGTATTGTTACTAACGAAAGCCTTGAGCATTTGCTCTGGGATTGTGGAATGGTATTTCCTAATGCATATTTTCAATTTCTCTTTACCAGTAGTTTGCTTTTGTTTGTTAGATGATTTGTAACACTACACAAATTTTCCAATTTTGAATACGAAATATTATTTGTATTCTAGTAGATGCAACAACAGTTTACCTGATTTTAAGACATTTCATTTTAAATTCTGACAATGCTTAGAAGTGGATTTTTTTTTTTTTTGTCCCATTATAGTAATAGCATAAGGAACCTATGCAGTCAGGCTGGCAAGTATATGTGTATGTATGTATGTATGTATGCAGTGGCATAGCCAGAAGAGGGGCGAGGGGGGCGATTGCCCCCAATATTTTAATCCGTCGGTTCAAAATTTAATCCGTCAGTTCAGAAATTAATCCGTCGGTTCAGAATTTAATCCGTCGGTTCACAATTTAATCCGTTGTACAGAATTTAATACGTCGGTTCATAATTTAATCCATCGGTTCAGAATTTAATCCGTTGGTTCAGAATTTAATCCAACGGTTCAGAATTTAATCTATCGCTTCAGAATTTAATCCGTCTCCTCAGATTGGTGCCGTAGGTTCAACAAGCTTTGACATTCCAGGTGCTTATTATGTTTTAAGATTTCAAAAGAGCACTTTCTCAGAAAAAGGTTCTTCAGTCATAATATATTAACATTTGTGTGATTTTGTATTTAAATACATGAACTAAGACAGACAGACAGAGAGAGAGAAGGGGGAGAGAAAGAAACAGAGAGAAAGAAAGAGAGGGAGAAAGGGAGAGGTGGGTTTTGGAGTACACATGATACAGACCAAGCTCATTTCAAAAGTTTGACAACATTTACACAAGTTTGTAGTGAATTATTGAAAACCTTCCTTTTAGACAAACCATATTTTTCAAAGAGTGACGATAAACCTAACCATGTAAAAACGTAAACAATAAAACATTATATTTTCACATGCGTTTTCATGATTTTGTGTTTTGTATATGGTGTATTATAAATAGCTCTCTTTGACATGAATTTTGCATTGTATAATACACCTTCTTAATATGCAATGTGACGTTTTTGCCCTTGAAATGTCAATTTTGCGAGAGCTTCCAAGGGCTTTTCTCCCTGGACCCCTACCGGGGCTTCGCCCCTGGATCCCACCAGAGGTCCATAAACGGGCCCCTGGACCCCACGCCGACAAGTCCAGCACTTTGCTCTTTGTATATGGTGTATTATAGCTCTCTTTCACATGAATTTTGACTTGTATAATATACTTTCTTGCCCTTGAAATGTCAGTTTTGCGAAAACTTCTAGGGGCTTCGCCCTGGACCCCAGGGGCCCTTAAGTGGGCTGCTGGACACCACACCGACAAGTCAATACCTTTGGTATCACTGAAACTATGCCACTAAATATCGTGTCGGTTCAATTCAATTTTCCTCCCCCTTCATATGAAAATCCTGGCTATGCCACCGTATGTATGTTATGTATGTATGTACAGTATGTGTGCATGTGCCAGCAAGATCATAAGTGCGATATCTCAAGAAGGATACACTGGATTCATGTCATATGTGGTACACAGATAGCCCAATGTCTGCTGTAGATGTGCCCTATTGTTTGGTGGTGATGTCATGCATGTTAATGAGTGGGCGGGGCTTAATGTAAATATGTTGAAATGGTCATATTTTCACAACTGTATGTCTGCTTTGTTCATATTGAGTGTAATTACAGTATGCTGTTAGCTAGTAGTATGTCCAGTACATGTTCATGGAACAAAAATGGTTAAATTTGATTAATATGCATAGTGGGCGGGGCTTCTTATCATGATTTTGTTGAAAAGAGCTAGTAAAATCGAAATGGAATTGAAAGCGGGGTGGGTGTACTTCTAATTCAGAATCAGATCGGAGGTGGGGTGGGTCATTTTACCTACCCACCATTCCTGTAATCCCATTCCGGTCATTTTAACCACCCACCCACCTCTAAACCCATTCCCAATCCCTAGGGCTAAAAAATCCATCGCTTCTTATAACATATTGCGGTCATAGACTGACAATTGTTACAGACCACAGTACCCAGGAGGCGAGGGGAAGGACCCTTCTATCGTAAAGTGGTAGATATGTGCCGCCCAGAATTTCAAAATTGGACTGCAGTATAGAGAGATTTTTTTGAACAGGTTATGATTCTGATACCTGCAGTATGAAAGTAAGTGATTTTTTATACTGCACTACGAAAATTCTGAAAAAAGGCAACTGCTCGGGTGCCAATCCTGGTCACTTTACCCACCTCTAATTCCAATCATGTTACCCACACACCTACCCCTAATCCCAATCCCAGTCATTTTATCCACCAACCCATCCCTATTCCCAATCATTTTACCCACTCCTAATTCCAATACTAGTCATTTTACCCACCCACCCACCCACCCAGGTCTAAATCCCAATCACAATCCCAGTCATTTTACTCACCCACCCACCTAGGCCCTAATCCCAATCCCAGTCATTTTACCCGCCCACCCACCCAATCCCAATCCCAGGCCCTAATCCCAACCCACCTCCCTAATCCCAATCCCAGTCATTTTACCCACCCACAGACCCCTAATCCCAATCCTGGTCATTTTACCCACCCACCCATCCCCAATTCCAATCCAATCCCAGTCATTTCACCCACCCCTGATCCTAATCCCAGTCATTTCACCCAAACTCCACTCAATGGGGAAAACAAACAGTCAGTTATCATTTGCAGTCAATGGGAGAAAAACATATTTTTTGTAAATGTTCAACAAACACTGGACAGAATTTATTTTTCTTCATGTTGTGTATTAGATGATAGTTTTCAACATATATGAGTACCATTAATTTTCCCTGACTGGCTGAGGCGACACAAGTATTTATAATATAAAAAAATATCCCATCGACTGTAATGATAAAGTTTCCCCTCCAACTTAGCAAAACCGTACTGAGCCCGTACCGTCAACTCCGACTTCGAGAATAGAGCCTAACTACCGTTAGGGCACTTCATTTCTGCTTATTTTTCTAAGAAATGAACTAATACGTTACCACTTTCAATAGAAGCGAAAAGCTGACCAAATTCAATGACCATGTACAAAAGTAGGGCACTGCTTCCTGGCAAAAGCACCTCCATTGTTTCCTAAGAAATCACATCCATTGTACCTGTCAACATGCACCTGTCAAATCGTAGCGCACCGGCAACGTACAGTCTGCATTACTGACAGATATACAATAAGCGCAGCGCAAAAGAAGATAAACTTGTGAGTAAGAAAACATACACCTCAGAATGCTTAAGATGCTCTATTAGGAGCCATACTTAAAATATTCGATACTTATGCAGAAAAGTAATAATAAACAGTTCTAAAATAATATATTTAACGACTTTATAAAAATGAGAACAATAATTTTAATAACAAAAGCAAAGTATATTTCCCAGAATAAATATAAAGTAATTATGGTAGATGTGATATATTATTAACTTTTGGTGTTTTTTTTTTTTTTTACCAGGGATCTAAACAAATAAGCTTCTGTTTACAAATAATTAAATGCCGGAAATGATGAGTTCTTTTAAGGTCACTTACCACGCGCCTGGGGACTTTCTGAACGCTGGATATAACTCGTTGTTTACAGGAGGTACAAGAAACTTTCTTTTAAATGTCGCTTTTTATATTTATTGGAGGCTAAAACTGGAGGAGCAGATGTGAAATACAGGAGAGGAGAGATGTGGACTACTTTGGGGGTATATGCAGAGATACTGTTCGCGCAAGGTTTGTACTGCGCTGTACCATGCTGGGTTTACGAGCAGACACTGAGAGATTTTATTTGTTTGGCCCTGGTCGATACAAGCGGCAAGATGACAAAGGGCGATTCGGAATGATATCTTATAACAGTATCCCTGGTATATGGGAATGATGTAATTCAAACACATATCGCACAATCATAATTTGCTTTGAACAGAAGTGGTGCCACGTGGGGTGGGGACGAGTCCCCCACTTCTCGCAACGATCATTTCTCCAATTCTTGCAGAATCGAGGAGAAAATGTTGTTCCCCATAATCCAGATTGCATAGCTTGTTTCTAGCGCTGCGTGGAATATCTTCTATGCTGTTTTTTGATTGAGAGAAGTTTATATTTTCATGATTTTGGTGCACAGTCGTAATTTTAGGCGCATACTTTTGATAGCTGCACATCTTTCAATAAATTTTCTTTTTTTTTTTCATTAAAAAGTTTATAAAAGTCAAGTTCTTGAAGCGCATGAAAACTTTTTCATATTGCAACTTCAGCCTTTTGTTAAATACTTGTGTATTATTTCCTCTATCAAATAGATGATTATTGGTGGACATTTTCTAGACATTGGTGCACATTTTCCAGATCTTGGCTCACATTTTCTAGACATAGGCGCACAATTGCGAATCCAAAAATTATCTTCCGCGCACACGTAGGTTGGTCTCCCAATGTCCGTCCCAATTCGTGGTGCCTGGCGCCGCCACATAACGCATATATCTCAGTGGCTCTGAAAGCACAACCACTGAAAATGACCCCGGGTTCAGTCACAACATTTCATATCTCTTAATGTCTGAAAGACAAAAAAGACCAGGGGAGAGGGTCATTATCAATATTTTGTTCCAGTATATTTATTTCAGTACAATAGCGTAAGATCTACAAGACCAAAATAAAGTGACTAGCCAAATGGCCCATCAGTTAGTTGAAGTTAATTTGGCTCACCACTTTGTTTCTTCTTCTTTTTTTACACACAAAAATGGTCATGCCAATATTGTGCCCCGACATCTACGACATTGCTACTTGCAGCGCCCTCACTATATATTTCTTCAATAATGTACACGCTGTGTCTATTTAAGCCATTCCCGAAACAAACCCTTATACGTACAGTGTATGTATAATCGTACACTGTATGTATAATCGTACACTGCATGTATGGAGTGTGAGGGCAGTGATGCGTAAATATTTGGTGGCCTTGAGATGTTCAATTTTCTAACATGACGTAGATAAACCGAACATCGCTGATGTTAGGGCGCGAATCTTTCGTGTAGGAGACCGTGGTGAGCCAACCTGCATATTTTACACAATAGCCCGATGATCAAAATAAAAAAATTATTCGCAATGTTCATTTCATTTGGAGGAAAATTTTACTTTTAACAGTTTAAGGGATTCTTTTATCCATTTTTTGTCATTAATTTCTTTCTGAAATAAAATAAAGTGTGGGATCTGTTTTTGAAAACCCACAGATGCTGCACTTTTGTCATCAATTGGCCCACAAGTAAAAAGAAATGTAAAAAATGTCGACTTGTTGATTACAAAATTTTCAAGTCGACAATTACAAAATTTTCAGAAGTGATAAATAAGTAATCAGTCTTGTCAGCATGATACTTAACAGCCTAATGACGGACACAACCAAGTCATTCGTTTTGAGCTTTTGGAATAATTTTGTAGATCCATCTTTTTGGTCCGATATTCCTCTCCACCAGGGGCAGGGCGTGTAATGTTTATTTGGGGGACGAACTACCAGGTTCGTACTTTGTCTAACAATTTTACCCACCCTCTACCAAAATGTGCAACAACATCTTTATCAAAATTTGATTGGCTTATGATTGGGGGAGGGGGAAAAACACTAGATATTTGATGATTGAGAGGGCAAGTAGCACTAATGAAAACTTTTGGGAAAATCCTTCACCCCCCCCCCCCATACCCCGCCCCTTACGTCCCGCCACTGCTCTCCACTCTCCAGATATCAAATTTTATATCAGGATGAACACAAAGACCACTCACAAAAACTGGGACATCGTATTACATGAGGGAATCACAAAACATTGCTGGGATATATATATATATATATATATATATATATATATATATATATATATATATATATATATATATATATATATATATATATATATATATATATATATATATATATATATATATATATATATATATATATATATATATATATATATATATATATATATATATATATATATATATATATATATATATATATATATATATATATATATATATATATATATATATATATATATATATATATATATATATATATATATATATATATATATATATAAATATATATATATATATATATAAATATATATATATATATATATATATATATATATATATATATATATATATATATATATATATATATATATATATATATATATATATATATATATATATATATATATATATATATATATATATATATATATATATATATATATATATATATATATATATATATATATATATATATATATATATATATATATATATATATAAAGGCCCTGGTTGAGCGTACGACTGAAATGTTGGAAGGTTTGAGTCCAACGGAAATTAGTGATTTTTCCACATGCAGAACGATATATCAGTATACACTGACATCAAGCGCAGAGATTTGTTTTCTGCATCACACCTTCTGCCCGACCCGACCTTTGGGTAAGTGGCTAATGGTTGGGTGACGCCCACCTTCCTTCGAATAGGACGCGGGTAAAGCCGGTTAGGAGATATACCCCTACCTGGTTCTTTGAGCACTTCTCGAAAAGAGCAGAGTGTTAACCCTGTGTTCATTTACTTCCCATCTTAGCAAATTCCTTGGGTCCACATTGAAAACATGTCAATGTGATTTGTACTTTTCCTGGCATGCCTAAAAGTGCAAAACAAACATCTGATGACTTAAGCGGTTTTCAATTTCGAAGCATGAGCCTCAAATTTCAGACGACGACGACGACGAGTGAACACACAATTACAATGACGGGGTCGTCGCCTGCCTATTCGGTTATGATAGTAACAAGCTATCACGAAACGCTTAATACGACCCGGACGAGAACATAGGTACGACGTACGGACAGACATAACATCGACAACCAAGTCAATGTCCACGGCCTTTGATAACCAGTTGTGGTGCACTGGCGTGTCTACCCAACCCAGGCTTGAACCCAGGGCCTTGTGGTCTGTAGACAGGTATGATAACCGCTACACCACAGTTACTAGACGAAAATTTCAGACATTTTATTGTACCCATATATGGCGCAAAGGCCCCTTTGACAGTTTGACAAAATGATAATAGACTGATATCGAGAGTATAACATTTGTCGATTATAACGGTTTGCAATTTTGATCAAGTTTCCGTACTTATTGGCGTAATGGTGCAATACATTCATATATTAAGGAGTGAAACACAGCAAATCATCTGACGATCACGATGTTGGCAATTTCCGACAAATACTGTACGGCTAATTCAAAACAGTTTGGGACCCATATTTTCGTATATAAAGGTTGTCAACTTTTGAACAATTGAATGAAGGATGTGCAAGTCCGTCATGTCCGTTAAAGTCTTTCATTAGAGCGGTAATGGTCTGCCCGTACTCCCATCTTTACTTCATTCCGAAATTACGGCCCTGGTCAATGAATAATTAATTAATAGTTTGACAAGTTAATTATTTCTCGAGCTGTTACCTATATACTCACTGAATGACCAGATGGCAGGCATGTAATGGGCCTACACGACAGCATGGGCGCATGCGTGGATATGGTACAACTGAGATGCTGAAGGTCCTGCAGGTTCGAGTACAACGGCGATTTAACCAGCGATTATTTTACACAGATGTGCAAAACCATACACTGACATCGAGCGCAGAGGCTTGTCTTCTGCATCACACAGTCACACCTTCTCCTCCACCCGACCTTTGGGAAAAGTAACCAATGGTTGGGTTTTGCTCACCTTCCTTCGAAGGAGACGTAAAGCCGGTGTAAAAGTAAACCCCCTTCCCTACCCCCTTCCTCCAAGTAAAAAGTAAATTTTGGCTCTCGGACATTATTTCCTAGGAAATTTGGGCCCCCAGACAATTAAATCGTAGCCATCCAGTAAATTTGGTTTCCCCTTTATAGTAAAAAGAGGTCCGCTAGGAAATTTGGGCCCGGCCCTTCTTTCCTAGGAAATTTAGAGACAACAACTTGTCCCCCTTTAGCAAGAAGAATCCGTTCTTCTCCCTTCACAGCCTCTCACTGCTGATTTGCGTAAAGTACGCATTTTTTTCTTTCTATAGTGTATCCCGATGGGAAATTCCCAGATCAAAGAAAATGTTATATTTCTTTTTCCCAAAAAAGCTCACTGGAAGTCATTTTCTGTTCGTGGGCAAATTCTACGAGTACAACGGCACTGTATTTGTACATAAATATAACAAACTTCGGCTTTAGCTTATCACTTCAGTACACGAAATTAATTAAAGGAACCGTACGGCGTATTCATTGGGTGCCAGGGAGAAACTTACGTGATATAAATCTTAGCGTAATTTGGCCCCCCCCCCCTCCTCCCCATCTTTGACTGCATTTCGGTATCCTGTCCATGTTTTAAGCATAGCATAGCATCAGTAGCATAGCATACCATAGCATGACATAGCATAGCATAGCCTAGCATAGCAAGGTTAACGTCCCGAAAGCATCCAGTGCTGAACATTATATCAAGACGGCCACGGCCTTTGATGACCAGTTGTGAACTCACTGGTTGCAGACCCACCGGTATGCCTGATATGCTCATGATTTGTCTCAGTTGTAATTGTGAATGAATGATTTTAAATGTGAAAAAAACAGTAAGGGAGAATCCTGGACTTTTTGTGTAATGTTAAATACACCAAAACTTGGAGCTTCGTATTCATTACACGATCCATGGAGGCCGCCATTTTAACTTAGTGATAACGTTAGGTCAATGGGGATTTTTTAATAAACGCGCGGGAGGGGGAGGGGATTTTTGAAAGAAAAACCGATATCAAAAGAATATCTATTAGATTTGACAGCGGACTTTTCACATAATTGTGGACTTCGTGATAAAATAACAAAAGACTTCCGTTGATAGGTCGCTGACCTTTTGAACAGCCCTCTTGACACATGATTTTGTGTTGGCTTAGTCATCGCTGATACCGTGTACATGCGTCATACGTTACATTACACAAATAATACCGTTCTCGTTGTAAAAATCCCATTAATATAATGTTATCACAGGTTAAATGGCGGCCTCCATGGATCTTAATGAATACGAAGCTCCAAGTTTTGGTGTATTTTCTTCTTATTACACCAAAAGTCCAGGATTATCCCCTACTAATAAAAGTCACGTAAATTAGCCGGATGGTCATCAAAGTCCGCCATCTTTGATACCCTAACTTAAAAAATTAAGAATAATTACACAAATTTGGATTTCAAACTAAACATTTTGTTATATTTAGAAAAATCAGAAAATTATTACTGCATGAGTAATTTTTATAAAGCAGGAATCATAAAAGAAACAAAGAAAAAAAAAGAAGGAGAATTACAAAAAAGATAATAATGGGATTCTATTTGAAGCCCTAACTACAATATAAGTTGGGCACTACCGTTATAGAAAGAAAAAAAGGTAAACAATATGTGTTGTCAGGTTCCGGCTGTTTGCATTGTAATATAGCACGACGAATATCAAACTCCTGGATTGACGTACACTTGAATGCGTCAAAACAATAACATTAATTATATTCTTTGTGATTGCGTAGCCCAACGTAGACCTGATAAAACGCAAGGAGCATTGGCAGACTAGGGAAGGAATGGATTAAATCTGAACTAATGTAGACACTCTCTGGAGTTAAATCATTTAACTCCAGATAGTAACTTAACTCGCTTTCATGTCCGGAAACAGTGTGGCCAAACCGAAATCGCAGCATTGTAAAATGGCAATGGAATTGTACGGAACATATTTCCAGTCTATATTTGAGTCTTTATTCGAAGCTTGTTAATAGGGCGTCTTTTTTCTAAAGTGGACGGCCACGACCAGTCCTTTTGAAATGGATGTACTTGTATTCGAAGAAGGACTGTTTGTCCGGGAACGAGTTAATAGAAAAAAATAAGAGAGCGATTCCTCACCGGACAAAATATTCAGGGCAGAGAGTTGCTATTAAGAATGACATTCCCTTGTCGCAGACGAAGGCTTTACTTGCTAAAGGCAGAAAACGAACTTGACATTGGTTTTATCTTTGCAAGCTTTTCCGTCGTGACCCTCAGGAAACGACAGGACTAGTATCGTAATCTACAATATCAAAATCCGCCATCTTTGATACCCTTGTTTGAACTTCTTAGAATAATTCCAAACGTTTAGAAATGAAACTAATGATTTTGATATATTTCGAAAATTTTTATACTAGGTAATTAATTTTACAAAGTAGAAATCGAGAGGTAGTAAAAACGATATTGATATACATTCAAAGTTCTAATGACATTTTTTATTGGACACTACCATTATAGAAAGAGGTGAGCAAAATGTGGCAGAATAAAGATTATTTATAGTCAGTGAGCAAAGAACCCTATTGTAGATGCTGCTGAAGAAGGCTATCATTTTGCGCTGTACAAGAACTGCCAACATCCTTGACTGACGTGCTTAAATGCGTCAAAACATTACCTTCTTTGTGAGTGCATTCAGGGACTCAGTCAAGTCACGATGTATAGAACCAGAATGAAACTCCCTGATCCAACTTGACTGACTGGAAACTACGTGGATTAAAGTTTAACTTGACGTGAAGGACAACAATATATCTGGAGTAAAATTGTATTTACTGCTCTCGAAACACCTAGTAAAGAAGCCCAAATCGTATCATTGTAAAATGGCAATGAAATTGAAAAAAAAAAATGTGTTTGCAGTTGAGCCTTTTTCTGTCCTTATAATGTAAGTCCAACAATTTCCTTGCCTATCTGACCCGTAGCCAGGAATTTGAAGCTTATTTGGCCCGTAGCCAGGAATTTTAAATAAAGGAGGAGGAGGTGGAGGGGGAGGGGAAGGGAAAGGGAAGGAGGGGGTGTGTGGGGAAGGTGGGGAAGCGGGAGGGGGTGGGGAAGGGGGAGGGGGTTCGTTTCGCATAATAATACATAATGATAATGATAATAATAATAATAATAATAATAATAATAATAATAATAATAATAATAATAATAATAATAATAATAATAATAATAATAATAATAATAATAATAATAATAATAATAATAATAATAATAATAATAATAATAATAATAATAATAATAATAATAATAATAATAATAATAATAATAATAATAATAATAATAATAATAATAATAATAATAATAATAATAATAATAATAATAATAATAATAATAATAATAATAATAATAATAATAATAATAATAATAATAATGATAATAATAATAATATTAATAATAATAAACATAAAAATAATCATAATAATAATCATAATAATAATAATAATAATAATAATAATAATAATAATAATAATAATAATAATAATAATAATAATAATAATAATAATAATAATAATAATAATAATAATAATAATAATAATAATAATAATAATAATAATAATAATAATAATAATAATAATAATAATAAATAATACTACTACTACTACTAATAATAATAATAATAATAATAATAATAATAATAATAATAATAATAATAATAATAATAATAATAACAGTAATAATAATAACAATAATGATAATGAATAATAATTAATAATAATAAAAAAATAATAATAATAATAATAATAATAATAATAATAATAATAATAATAATAATAATAATAATAATAATAATAATAATAATAATAATAATAATATAATAATAATGATAATAATAATGATAATAATAATAATAATAATAATAATAATAATAATAATAATAATAATAATAATAATAATAATAATAATAATAATAATAATAATAATAATAATAATAATAATAATAATAATAATAATAATAATAATAAGACTTATAATGCGCACAAACCACCTAAACTAGGTGCTCAAGGCGCCCTACAATAAATATAAAATAATTATAAAACAAAACAACAATTATTGAACATTGACAAAAGCCTTAGACATTAGGTAAGTCTTTAAATTCTTTTTAAAGAAACCAATAGTAATAGAAGATCTAATGTAAAATGGCAATTCATTCCATAACCGTGGGGCAGCGACAGCGTAAGACCTGTCCCTCCCCCTCCACCCCCCTCTCCACGAATGCTTAGATTTTGATTCAAACAGAAGTAATTTATCTAAAGAACGTAAATTACGGACAGGAATATACAGTTTTAACAAATTAGATATGTAAAGTGGAGCACGACCTTGGAGAGATTTGTATACAATAAGCAATATCTTATAGATGATACGATATGATACAGGAAGCCAGTGTAAATCTCTCAAAATTGATGTGACAGGACTTTTTAAAGAGAGTAAGAGTTCTGGCCGCAGTGTTTTGTAGGCTTTGGAGACGACTGATCTGTTCACACGGCAAGCCGTTAAGGATTGAATTGGCTGTATCTAAACGTGATGTTATAAAGGAATGAATAATCTGCTCAGTAGCAGCACGATTAAAATATTACGCAATTTACCGATATTACGAAAATGAAATGAAGCCATGCGGTGACATGAGAGATATGGAGTTTTAAAGTCATTTTGGCATCGAAAATGACACCAAGATTTCGTACTTGGGTTGAAGATGGAAGAAATGATTCACCAACCGCAATGTGTGGAACAGTAGTTGACGGGAGCCGAACAGAAAAAATCCGTTTTATTGTCATTTAGCGTTAAAAAATTAGCTTTCATCCAAGTACGGATATCTTGAACACAATTTTGTAAATCATTTATGCTGTAATCACAATCATGTTGATAAGGTTTGAAAGCAGCATAAAAGTGCAAAAGATCTTGAAATTCCAGGTCCTTATTATTTTGCAGATTTCAAAAGGGCACTTTCTCAACAAAAAGGTGTTCAGGAATTTGAACAGATGGTTTTGTTTTTCGTCTAAAAGGGAAAACAAATCTTGAAATTCTGGGTGCTTATTATACTTTTAGATTATAAAATGACACTTTCTCAACAAAATGGAGTTTGTTTACTCTGACGAACCCCTCCCCTTGGCTATGGGCCTGCTAATCCGCTTTTTTTAAATGAAAGGTAAAGACCTATTTTTAAATTGTATTTACTCGGAAAATATTGTGGTGTGGGGATCACGCGCGCGCGCATTGCCCCGATATTGTAAGAACTTCACCGTATGTTGCAGATTTTGTTCCAAACTTGAAAGTTTTTGTCCAAGATTTCCTTGAAATTCATAACAATTTCGCAGAAGTTGAAGAAAATTTGATGAAAATGAAGAAATTTCCCTGAAAATAAAGAAAATTTCCTGAAAATGAAGAAAAATTCCTGAAAATAAGGAAAACTTATTTCCGAAAATTTCCTAAATTGTTTCCAAATAAGCGCGGTCGAAAAGGTAAAGGCCTATTTTAAAATTGTATTGCCAAATTTCTTTGAAAATTATTGTCGGGTGGGGACCATGCATGCATGGCCTTGATATTGCAAATTCACCTCCCATTCCAAAGCTTGTTGTAGATTGTGATCCAGACTTGAATGTTTTGGTCCAAAATTGAAGATTTTTGATAAAAACCTGAAAATTTTTTATCCAAAAATGCAGATTCCTAGGTCAAAATTGAAGAATTGTGGTGCAAACTGTAAAAGGTTTGGTCCAAAATTAACTATAACTAAGTCTTTACAATTACAAAAAATGCCATCTTCGATTTCCTACACCTTTGATGCAGTTTATTTAATGTAGTTAATTAGAGATATGACTTTGACAAAAAACAAATTAGAAGGAAAAGGATGGGGAAGCTACGATATTTCTTAGGAGACTAAGCGCCTAATAGCTCCCCCCTAGACAAGCCACGCTATCCATGCAAAAAATAATTGCCACGACAGCCCTTTTTTAAAGGGTGTTCTTGTAGGTTCATAAGGGTGTAGCCAAACCGAGAGGGGAAGGCAACCGAAAATTATCGGAAAATGGCTGTACCCAGAGGCGTTATATTAATCGGGATTGGGGGGCTGACTTCACCCTCCCGGTTGGGAGGTACAAATTATCAACTAAGATATGGCTGTGCTTGTGAGATGTGGGTCTGGAGAAGAATGTTTCAAACTTAGGCTGGCAGGAACATACAACAATACGTGCTGAACCAAGTGAAAACCTCGAACAGCCTTTTACTCATCGCAAGTACTGAAGTATGCAAGTCACATTATTTTGCACACGTTTGCAGAAGAAATTTTCCCCTACGTTTAATAAATTCCATTTTTGGTATACCCACTTTTTCGGCCAAATCCAATTTACTTGGCAAATTGACAACCAAAGCACTAAGATGACAAAACCTGAAAGTATTTTAAGGTTTCCCCTTCCCTTTCCCCAACTTTAGGATATTTTCCGGCGTTGATGTTGCAAAGTGCTACGAGTAATAGCTGCATATGTGTAGGAACGGGAAGGAGAGGGAGAGCGGGAGGGGGGAGGGGGAGGCAGGGGCAGTGTCTCTCCCGCTATTAAAAAAAAATGACAAGCTGCTTATTTTGAAAATGAAAAGTGTTCCTCAATTACTATCCCAATAGTAGGAAGCTGTCGACTTTTGTCAGCACCCTATACGGGAGGAATGTGTCCCCATTGGAAAAGTGCCCCTTTCTGAAAACTAAGTGCCCCTTTCACTATACTTTGTTGTTTTAGGCTATCTAATCTAAAAAAATGGGTTGGGGGACAAACGGCTTGGGAAGTGGCCTCTAAGAAGTCGTGACCCCACACTTTTCAGTTGAAAAGAATGTAAATTATAAATTGTAAATTCAATGAAAGTCACTTAAAAAAAAATAAAGATAAAATAAAACCTTAAAAATTAAAATTATCATACTTAATGTCACGGTATACTATACAAAATCTATAATCCTGTTAAATTATGACCGTAAGCATATTTGGTCTAAATGCAAAGAACTTCAATGACTTATTTCAAACTCATGTAAAAACATTTCGTTTTTTAAATGAGAAAAAAAAAAAGCAGGCCTTTCAAACTACGCTCATCTACTTGTGATGACACAGCTTTAGCCGAAATCTCCTTCCCTCGTACTCTGTTAATAACATATGACATGCCCTCAATAACGAACATTCCACTGCAACACGTTATTTTCCTGCGACAATTTACACACATAAATAAGCAGTCATTTTCGTTGGAACGTCGGGAGCGCAATTAAATGGATATTCTTGGAATTATTACTCGGAAAATCATATCTTCCCGACGTTACTAAAATGTGTATTTTTGTGTTGTTAGGATCAGAAATATCGGTTAAAGATGATTTATGAAAGGATATGATTTCTGTGAATGTGAGAAAGTGATAAAGTTTCGATTTTGAAGGGGATAACTAAAGATTCAGATTGTCTGGGTAAGCTTCTGTTGTGTGTATGTGTATATATCGCATGGACAAGCTCCGTACCATGTGCATGCTTTGCCTGTCCTCTCGTGCATGGATAATTATGGTGATGGGTTTACGTGTGTCAGACTTTCCAGTTTTTGTTGTTGTGCCTTCTTAGAACTTTTATATGGATAGTTAATGGATTGCAATATTTTGTGCTAGTTCATGTAGTTGAAGTTGAGTTGTGGTAAATTTGTGTAGTTTTCCTCAGATAAATTCGCAAATTATCCCCCCTTTTTTCCACAGTATTACTATTAGTACCAGTTAGGAGTAAATTAATTTATTGCTCTGTTGTTTTGGGGGATGGGGATAGGGGAGGAGGGGCACACTAATCAGATGCCAGTCTAAACATTTGAAAAGTGGGGGGGGGGGGTGTGGAGGGGGTGGGGGATAGCCTTGCCACTTAATAGAGAATTTGTGTTTTGTTATTATTCCATACCAATTTTTGCCATTTGCAATTTCTTATTTTCTCATATGCTCCCTAGGCCCCAGGAGGGAGGGTACCTTTCATGCCAATTGGGTGAAGAGGGTGGGTCAACTCCAAAGCCCTCAAGCCAAAATCAAGATTTTTGGCACCCTGACCAAAAACATTATAGTATCATTTAGTAATATATTTTTTGGAAACCCTAAATGCCCAAATATCCAGGGCCTTTAAAAATCAGTGGGATAGTCATAGCAGTGGTGGCATAACTGGGGTCGGGGGAAGAGAAGTGGGCTGTGAAATAGGAACTACTCAGTGGCATTGCTGTGGGGAATTTACATCAGAGTGTTAGTTTTCCTCCACTTGCCCCTATGCAAGATTTTGAATTTGTTTACTGTTTGTCAGTGGCATGTTTTGCAGTTTGCCCCAGTGTGTGGCTAATTAAAGGCCATTTATTGTGATTAATATGTGGAGGCATACATTTTATTCCAAAATTATCCTGATTGGTCTATCAATGTAAGTGCAAATTGTACCGTTGTGTTTTGACCAATTAGAACATGAATTGATATTTATTTATCTCCATGTTAGAGACGATAACTAGCCTTTAATCTGGCCCTCTCTTGCCCCCTAGCAATAAATATTCTGGGTGGCTCCTGATCATACAGTTTTTCTAATACGTTCTAAGGTTGTGGGTATGATAAATTTCTGATACATATATATTGCTCACTACATAACACAATACATCACAAAAGGTTTTTTGTTAGGGAAAAGGGTATATGGCTTTTTAGCATGGAAAACAAAAATAAACCTAACCCCCTATCCTACTCATCCATCAAAGTCAGGATCCATGCCAGGTCCAGACCATGGATGTCTGGGCAAGTTAATTTTGGTTGTGGGTGAATTCTTGTCACTACTTATAGTATAGGTGTAGGAACAAAGGAAGGGGGGGGGGCACAGGGTTATGTGCCCCCAATGTTGCAGTGACCTACATGGTTCCCCCCAACTAAGTCAATTTTTTACCATCGATCTAGTGTTGTAGCATATCTTTATGACCCCCTCTACAATGAAGAACTAAAGTGAGTAATCAACTCCATAATCCAACCTCAGATTGAAACTATTCTGAATGATTAGGGACCAATCATGAGCCAAAGAGAATTTTTTTTTACTATGCTATTATTCTGTGTTCTGTATCCATGTAAGGTATATCACTTATAAGGTTAAATATATCAACTTTTTAAAGAAGTTGCGCTCTAAAACACGTCATTAAAAAAATTATTATTATTATTTGTTTGCAATTTTTTTTCTGATGAGGGGCTGGGCAGGACAAATAGAGGTGGGTGGGCCACAAGAGGGGCGGGCGGCCTCCCCTGTGAAACAGCAAAGCTATGGGGCACTGAACAATGTGCGCTTACTTTATGTAAAATGCATGAATGCTTAACATTGTAAAGCACTTTTGTGTGTTTCAACAACAATATAAACTTGAGCAAATATCAATTTGATAAACAAATAAAACACAATTTGGAGGTGAAGCCTGATTGTTTTACGTTGAATTATTTGTCATCGATGATTTATTGTTGCTTACATACGGTTACAGCGGTCCAAACATTGATGCCATTAATAGTCTACTCATAAAACAGAATAGAGAAAAAAAAAAAAAAAAAACATCTGTTAATACACTTTGCTTTGAAAAAAATAGGAAGGCAGTACCTCTACTGCATAAAAGCCAAAATAAAATCTACCTAAATTTCTATTTGCCAAATTACCATCTGCGTCCGATAAAAGTATAACAAAAATTGTTGTTGCCTTTTTTGAATAAATAAACAACACAACGTCAACGTCAGCATCAACGGCAATTTAATCAACTGATGTGGAACGTAAATCAGGAATTTCTTCTTCACGTTTTAAATTTTAAAATGGGAATAAAACTGTTGTCTTAAATACAATATTTCCCTGTAACCTACTGACCTAAGCGTTTGGGAAACTAAAATCAGAAACCAACATTTTGAATTATTGAGATAACATTTTCAAAGTAGCTTTTCAACCAATTTGTTTATCATTTTGCTTATATCATTAAATAAACTTGTTTGACCTCTAGCTGGACTAACACTTAATTATAGGTGTATGTTACCACCAGTGGAGGTGCCAGGATTTTGGTTATGGGTAGGCAAGAGAGGGGCAATTTTGTCTCATGGGGCTAGCGGAAAAAAGCCTATAAATCAGACAAGCTAGCAATTTTGAGCTTGCGCACACTTGCTGCAATTTTGTGCAAGCTAGTATTTGGGACAAATGCAAGCTTGCTAGCTTGCGCAAACTAACATTAGATTGCGCAAGCTAGCAAAAATATTTGTTAGCTTGTGCAAGCTAGCAAAAATATTTGTTAGCTTGCAGAAAGTTTTTGCAAGCTTGTGGAGAGGTTTTGGCCAGCTTGCGCAAGCTAGCAGCTTGCTGCAAGCTTGCCACAAGGTTGCAGCAATTTTGTACAAGCTGAAAGTTGTTAGCTTATTGCATGCTTGTAGCAAACTAGATTTTCTGTAAGGGAGAACAAACATTGTCTAATCAGAATGATTCTAACATACTTATTGCTATACATATTCATCAAACTTTGATGAGTTTAGCCGTTGTAATTAATAAAATATCCCTGGAGCTATGATTCAACAAAGATCAACAAAGTCACTGAACTTGTTATATGCAAGCACATCAAATGGGTAAAAAACAAATACACTTTATTTTCAATAAAAAAACTACATGTGGAGAAGTATAATGAAGATGATTGAATGTTTTTGGTGGTGATGTCATGCATATTAATGAGTAGGCAGGGCTTAATGTAAATATCTTAAAATGCTCATATTTTTACAACCGTATGTTTACTTTGTTTCATATTTGGTATAATTATGCTGTTAGCTAGTTTGTACATGTTCATGGTACAAAAATGTTGAATTTCATTAATATGCGTAGTGGGCAGGACTTAATATGGTTTTGCTACAAAGACCTTATAAACATGGTATCTCAAAAAGGACAAACTGGATTTATGTCATGTGCGGTACACAGATAGCCCATGGTCTGTAGAAGTGTCCTATTGCGGCGATTCTTAATTGGCGGGCCACTGGCCAAATCTGGCCCACCAGACAATCCAATTTGGCCTGCGAACAGTAGTCACATTGGAAAAAAATATCATACCGATCGATTTTTAAAAATTACTTGTTTACTTTGTGTTTTTCCTAGGCATATGGAGGTGGACGCACACATGAAAGGTTGGGGAGGGGGAAACCAAAATATTAGGCCTATCATACTGTAGCTTGGAAAAACTCATGAAGTTCGAGTATAAGAGTAAAACAGTAAAAATATGGTCTGATCATCTTGCTATTATTCCGTTCCAATTTTTATGAAGAATGTACAAACTTTGATAGAGGCCTAACTTCAAACTTAGATGCATAAGAATCCAGGGAACTCATAGACGCCCCCCCCTCACCCCCCCCGCCCACAAAAAAAAAAAAAAAAAAAGTCTGTCTGATTACAAAAATGGCATCATGCAATAGAATATCAAATGAATATCTAACAAAGTAATGTATAATTATCCTACCTCTTGGTGTAGCCATTGGTTCTCGATATATGCCGTGACAAAGAGGGACTACACTCGAATTTTGTGCGGCAACTCCATGAAGAAGGTAGCAACCATCTTTGCATGCCTCTGCGTGTATGGGTGTTCTGCAACTATTGACCGATCTTCAATTTGTGACTGTTTAATATCATTGCACTGTTTGAAAATCCACTTTCCTATTTTAGTGACTTATATTTGATTCCGTGAGAAATTTCATGGTTCAATATGATCTATACTAGAAATCAACATAAGGTCATGCTTAGTGTGTATGAACATTGTTTTATGTGAACTGCTAACTTCTTAACTAAATTAGGCCTACAAAGCTGGTTGGAGGGGGCAGGCAACTAATGGATGTGAACCGACAAGATATCTTAGGTCTATGAAGGTTGGAAGGGATAAGAGTCACCAGTGTTGCCGAGAGGAATTGCGTGCTCCGGGGGGAAACTGGGAATCTGGGCCCTCATACTATAATTTGCATGGTCAGTTATGACCCGGCCCTTATTACCCCCCTTGTCAGTGGTCCTGTTCTTTTCAGACCCCTAGCTTTGCTGTTTCACAAGGGTGGCTCGCCCACTCCTCCGCAGGCCTGCCTGCCCACCTTATGGTCTGTCCTGCCCCTCAGAAAAAATGATTTTATTTTTTTAAGATTTTTTTTTTTTTTAATTTTAAAGATCTTAATATCTTAATTAACCTCATAAATAAAATACCTGACATGGATATACAGCACAGAATGATAGCATAGCAAGCAATTGTCCTGTTTGGCTCATGACTGGTCCTTGTCATTCGGAATAGTTTCATTCTGAAGTGATTATAGCTAAAAAAGTGAGGACCAATTAGAAATCAACTTTCATGAATAAAATCTCCTTTGTTTATATTAAGTTGTTTTTATTTTGAAACAAAAATAAAGAAAACTGGACAAATCTAAGTAAAATTACAGCAAATTAGAGGTGTTTTCTGCAAAATAAAACATTTTTAATAGATTTTATTATAAAATATTACTATTTTCATGGAATTTTGCAGGTGATATAAGATTTTTAAATATGAAAAATATATCAATTGAAAGAGGATACAATGTTATTGATATACAAATCCAAGATGTGATATTTCTTCACAGAAATGAGCAAATTTAGTGGGTATCTCCCCTTAAGCCCTTTGTAAATCAATCTAGTGGTCTGTCTTCTTGCCAGTGACACCAGCCCCTTTCTGGATCAAGTTAGGGGTTTGAGTACGGTATCTTCAACAAAAGGACTGAATTGCAAGCTCAACACATGAAAATCTTGGTAGGTACATGTAAAAGAAATACATCTCAACAGTGAATATATACATTTTTTGAGTGATTATTTTACCATGCCACCATACTGAAAGAGTGCTATTAGGTCAGGACACAAACTACCTTTTAACTTCAGACTCCCAAAAAGGACCAAAACTTTTGGTGAAGCCCTATTGAAGCTACCCTCATACGAAAGATATTAGATTGCGCTTTTCAGAAAACATCACAAAATTTCCCAAAACTTTGCTTTGTAGTATGAGGAGGGCTTTGCTTTGTGGCATAGGCAGGATTTGGGGGAGCAAGGGGGAACTTTTCACCCCACTTCTTTCTTAATTTGTATCTTTTGTATGTTTTTTAAATGATTTTTTTTGTATCTTAGCATTATTTTGTGATTTTGCCCTCACCCACTTTTGACCTCCCCCTTCTCCCCTCCTCCACTTGTTGTAGGCAATAATCCCCCCCAAGATAACAACCCATATTTTTATAGGCAGGGCGAAAATAACACTCTAAATAAAAGAAGAAATTAAGCGAACTTCTTTTCCCTATAAAATGGAGGGCCCTTCATGCCCCTTTTGCCCTTATGAGGAGATGGGTACAGGGCGATCTATGATGTAGACATCTTTGCTAAAGAGGACCTCCAAATTGACACTTTTACGATAGGTTTCAAGGGGGAAAATAATTAGTTGGTGCAATTAAATAGACTTGCTTGACCACTGAGCCTATCCTTTTAACTGTTTACACATGACTCAAAGCCATAGCTGGTAGCTGGACGTGACCGTCGTCGAGGACGGACATCAACGCTTACAGCAATCAACCTTTTTAATTAGTTTGTGTTTTGAAAATTGATTTATTCCCCTTCCATAGTATTGATTATTTCAAAACACGGAAGGTATTCTTGTGTTACTGGCCGTGCTCACATAATATCTCTGGATCATGATCCCGCAACGATAAAGCAGCTCGATGCAAATCTGTTCTCACTTGAGCATGAGCTTGCGATCAGACCTGCTGCAGACGATCTAATCACAGGGCATGAGTGAACTGCAAGTTGAAATGTGGGTCATTAAAAACTTGCAAAATCAAACCATGAAGGATAACTGTTCGCTCGAAATAAACAAGCATTAACAGGATATTGTGTAAATAACGAGATCACAGGACAACGATCTACATTCACGCAGACCAAGGAGATCGCAGGACACAATCTGCATTCACGCAGACCAACGAGACCGCAGGACAACGATCTGCATTCACGCAGACCAACGAGATCGCAGGACAACGATCTGCATTCACGCAGACCAACGAGATCGCAGGACAACGATCTGCATTCACGCAGACCAACGAGATTGCAGGACAACGATCTGCATCCACGCAGACCAATGAGATCGCAGGACAACGATTTGCATTCACACAGACCAACGAGATCGCAGGACAACGATCTGCATTCACGCAGACCAACGAGATTGCAGGACAACGATCTGCATCCAAGCAAAGCAATGAGATCGCAGGACAACGATTTGCATTCACACAGACCAACGAGATCGCAGGATAACGATCTACATTCACGCAGACCAACGAGATTGCAGGACAACGATCTGCATTCACGCAGACCAACGAGATTGCAGGACAACGATCTGCATTCACGCAGACCACCGAGATTGCAGGACAACGATCTGCATTCACGCAGACCAACAAGATCGCAGGACAACGATCTGCATTCACGCAGACCAACGAGATTGCAGGACAACGATCTGCATTCACGCAGACCAACGAGATCGCAGGACAACGATCTGCATTCACGCAGACCAACAAGATCGCAGGACAACGATCTGCATTCACGCAGACCAACGAGATCGCAGGACAACGATCTGCATTCACAGATATATCTTTTTGACAATCTCATTGATGGACGGTAGATCTAATTGCCTGTTCCGGATCATGATCCTACCCTGGACCAAACCTGGAAAAACATACGGTTCTGATGGTTATGACCGCGGGGGAAAAAACAGATTAAGAAAAAGATTTCTTAAATACGTGCTCTTAAAACGTCCCCCATGTAATTGTGCAATAAATAGTACATTACATTTCAAAACAGGGAAGCATGCATATATACTATATTAATACTCTTTCTGTCGTATATTTTTTGCGGGAAAATGTTTGACCCCTTTTTTCAGAACCGTGGGAAATTTTATAATTAATTCCACTTTACCCTGGACTAGGATCAAGATCACCTGACTGTGATCAGATCTGGTGAGAGTTCTCAGAGTAATAAATCGGCGAATATAATCGCCTGCAGTGGGTTTGATTGGGAGCTCATGCTCGAGTGTGAACGCGATCAGCATTTTAAAAGTCTTGTCTGCAGGGATTTGCTTTTGCTGAAAGAATACATGCAGGACTACATCAACAGTGACCAGTGAAGAGCCTAGTTTAAGTGCTAATGAAACGATTTGATTGTGTATGTGTTCGAGAAAAAAACCAAGATACAATTGTTTAGGAAATCTAAAGATTTGAGTTACAAAGTTAATGGACAAATTGTGACTTAAATTTGTATGTGTGCTGTATGTTTAGAAATGGGTTACAGGGAAGTTCGTGTGTTAAAAGAATATTCCCATGTTTTTTTGGTAATATTCCCATGCTTTTTTATAATATTCCCATGGTTATTTTGTTATATTCCCATGGTTATTTTGTTATATTCCCATGTTTTTTTTGTAATAATCCCATGGTTATTTTGTAATATTCCCATGGTTATTTTGTTATATTCCCATGGTTATTTTGTTATATTCCCATGGTTTTTTGTAATATTCCCATGCTTATTTTGTTATATTCCCATGATTATTTTGTTATATTCCCACGTTTTTTTTTGTAATATTCCCATGGTTATTTTGTAATATTCCCATGGTTATTTTGTTATATTCCCATGGTTATTTTGTTATATTCCCATGGTTTTTTGTAATATTCCCATGGTTATTTTGTAATATTCCCATGGTGTTATTTTGTTATATTCCCATGGCTTTTTGTAAAATTTTATTTGGAAGAGCATACTTTTAGAGCAAATTTGGTGCAAAAATCAGGCTGATATCATGTTCTGTTCAGGGGTTGGATTTTTAAAGATTTCCCAATTACATTTTAAAATTTGTATACAGTATGATGAATTTGTCTTTGATGATGTCATAGAGGCAATTACATTGCAAATGTTTCAGTATTTCTTTGAACGTTAATTGGTTGTTTCTGTATGATTATAAATAATTTTCCCAAAGATATTGAAGTAGGGTATATTTGGCAATGTATATAAATACCAAACTTTCATCAATTTATTTTTCTAATAGGTTTTACTAATAGAAAAGAGGGTAGATTTTAATGAAATACATAAACTTTGTGGGAGAATGTGTTGCTGTGATGTCATACTGAGCCTTTTCCTATTCGTTTATTGACATTTTTGTGAACCTTAAAATTTGAATATCTCCTGGTAGGAATCACATATGAACATGATTTTTGTACTACATTGTTTCTAATAATGTTTTCTTTCTTATGAAAAAAACAAAACATGGGAATATTCCTTTAATGTGTAAAACACTATGCAATACAATTTAAGATTTATGATTAGTTGATCATATCAACACAGATACTGACAAGACAAATAAAAAATTGCAGTGGAAGTGATGTTTGCTGGTATGCTAACAGATTTACTGGTGCTGTGTCAACCCTTACAGAAATTTTAGCTTGCAGCACGCCACTTTTGATAAGCTACATTTTTAGCTTAGGCAAGCATGCTGGAAGCTTGTAGCAAGCTAGTATTCGGAATTGCTAGCTTGCGCAAGCTAGCAAAACTTTTCTGTAAGCTTGCAAAATTTTTCTGCAAGCTAACAGCTAGTTTATGCTAGATTATGCAAGGTAATGTTAGTTGTTAGTTTGCACAAGCTTGCAAGGTAGTATTTGTTCCACATACTAGCTTCCAGCCAGCTTGTCGTGCGCTTGCAGCACCCTTGTGCAAACTAAAATTGTTAGCTTGTTGTAAGCGTTCTGAAATGCAAAAATCTCAAATGTGAGTTTTACCAAATTGTCAGTCACTAGATTGAAACTGTGTGTTGTGTCACTTTACATCAGACTATATATTCACTTTGTAAGGTACAGAGGGGAGTCATTTGGGGTCATTTTAAAAGAAATGTCAGTCACCTAAGTGACTCAGCAGGTTGCCCTCGTCAATGTACATGTTTTTGTCACCCTGACCTGGTGCAATAGGGGTGAGTCATACAATTGACAAGTGCATTAGGGCATGTTGTCACCTACCATATGTCAATAATTTCGATCAGGCGTGATTGTGATCAGGCGTGATTGCGATCAGGCATGATTGCGATCAGGCGTGATTGCGATCAGGCGTGATTGTGATCAGGGGTGATTATGATCAGGCGTGATTGCGATCAGACCTGATTGCGATCAGGCATGATTGATCAGACGTGATTGTGATCAGGCGTGATTAGGATCAGGCGTGATTGCGATCAGACCTGATTTTGATCAGGCGTGATTTTGATCAGGCGTGATTGTGATCAAACTTGATTGGGATGGTGTGATTGCGATCAGACCTGATTGAAATGGCATGATTGTGATCAGACCTGAGTACGATGGCGTGATGATGTTGCTCTTTCTGTGTATCAAACATCATATGATATCCTGAGGTGCATATAAAAATACAAAAAATATGTGAGTTAAAATTTCAGCATAAAACATATTGCTAAGCAATGAAAATTCGACACAGTATTGCCACAGATCTCATTATATTTAGTTATCTTTAGTTTGTTGAAATATTTGAGATCAGCTGACATCCTCAAGGCCCATAGCCAAAATGGAGGAACGCCTCCCCCCCCCTCCCTTGCGAAGGTATGTGCGTCTCCTTGCAAAAAATCAATGTTTTACAAGGTAATGGAAGAATCTGCCCCAAGTGTCCCCTCGTTAAGTTCTTGTGCTCCAGCTACCCTTATGAAAAGTCCTGGCTACAGGTCTGTTTCCCCTGTCCCCCACACACTAAGCAATACCTAATTTATTGACAATCAGTAAAGTACTATATTGAAATGAAGAATTTGATAAACCCTTGTATAGTTTTTTTTTAGCTTATCACCCTAAACCCAGTTGGAAAAGTGATGCGGGTGTGCGGTTTTTACTTTTTATTCCAAGCCAATTAGTTCAGGTGATAATTTTGCAGCATTTCAAACCAGGTCATCCACATCAAATTTAATAAACACTGAAAACTATCAGAAGCAATCGTTCATATTTCGGTAGAAAGTAGAAAGAAACTGAAGTACGGACGTTGAATGACTGATCTGACAGAAAAATATATGGTACATACTTTTTGAAAAAAAAAAAAAAAAATCTGGGATTTTTTCCAAACTGATGCACGTGAGGGTGATAAGCTAATATATATATTTTTATGAGGCCTAGCCCATAACTTATAAGCTATGAATAAATTGTTTTCTAAATTGAAGGCTATTTTTACAGAATACACGCTCTTTTTATACTTTATTAAGTTTACAGTTACCAACTGACTATATTGAATTTGTCCCAGCCTGGGTTCTTAAAAATGGGTTCTTAATGGGACCTAAGAGGTCTTGTGTTTCTAATTTATTGGAATTTCTTGATGATGTTACAAAACTAGTTGATTCTGGTCATAATGTGGATGTTATCTATTTAGACTTCCAAAAAGCATTGATTAGGTTCCATTAAAAGCAGGCTCATGTTGAAAACAAGAGCGCTTCATGTGGAGAGAAAGTGTGCCAGTTGGATACATTCTTGGTTAATTGACAGGTCACAAAGAGTTGTTGTTAATGGTGAAGTATCTCCAGCATGGAAGAAGGTTACAAGTGGTGTTTCTCAGGGTTCTGTATTAGGTCCGCTTCTTTTCTTAATCTTCATTAATGATATTGATGTTTCCCTTGGTTCCAGGATTTGTAAATTTGCTGATGACACTAAGCTGTACAGGATTGTTGATGATGTTAAGGATTCTTCACTCTTGCAAACTGATCTGGATAAGTTAGTTTCTTGGTCCCAAATGTGGCAGATGTCATTCAATGTTGATAAATGCAAAGTTATTCATTTTGGTCAGAGCAATTTGGCTTTTGATTTCTGCATGAATGGTTCAAATCTTGGTTGTGTTCATCAAAAAAGGGATCTAGGTGTTGTCATTACTAGGCTGAAGCCTTCTAAACAGTGCTTAAGCAGCTGCAAAGGCAAATAGGATGCTTAGTTTGATTAGAAGAAATTTTTGTTTTCTTAGTAGAGAGGTTGTCCTTAATTTGTATAAGCAGTTAGTCAGGCCTCACTTTGAGTATGCTAGTCAGGCCTCACCTTGAGTATGCTATTTAGGCTTGGAGTCTTTTTATAAAAAGGATAAGTTCATTTTGGAGCAGGTTCAGCGAAGAGCCACTAGACTTTTTCCCGAATCTCTCTTATGAATCTAGGTTGCGAATTCTTGGGTTGACCATGCTTGAAAAAATTGAGAAGAGTACGTGGTGATATGATTCAGGTTTTTAAGTTCCTATCTGGTAGTGATGCTTTGTTGACTTTCTATAATTTCTTGCATGTTTCAGCTAATCCTGATGTGACATGTGGTAACAGTTTGAAGTTGACCAAAGAGTTCTCACGGATAGATATTTGGCATTGTAGCTTTTCGCAAAGAGTTGTTAATGAGTTGCCTGAGTGGGTAGTTAGCTCCAAATCTGTTCACATTTTTAAAGTCAACATTAATAAGTTCTTTACCAACTCTGGACGTCTTTGATTATTTTATTTTTTGTGGTGGTAGTGCTAGTTTAGGCTTTTTATGGGGTGATTCACCCTTCTTAGCCTGTCATCTTGTTATGTTATGTTATATCAAGAAAAGTGCTGACTAAAAAACATTTTTATATTTCCGTCAAGTATAAACAAAAATCTTACTTTTGTCTAAATAGGGGCTTAGAAATAAAATCTAATGTCTATTTTACATATTTGGAAAATATATCGTATATTATATTATTTTTCTAATTGGGAACTGATTAACAGTAAAAGCATTGCATTAAACAATCATGTTATTTGGAAACATTGACAGGGATTAAAGCCAGCCTATTGGATTGGGGGTGATGTAGTCTTGAAAAACATTGCTGATGGAAAAAGTTGTAAAGTGTTTGGAGGCAAAAATAATAATATGGCCATTACTTTAAAATCTGGACCTTTTAACAAAATTACTTGACCTTACAGCAAAATTACTTGACCTTTTAGCAAAATTACTTGACCTTTAAGCAAAATTACTTGACCTTTTAGCAAAATTTCAGGACCTTTCAGCAAAATTACTGTACTTTTCAGCCAAATTACTGGGCCTTTTAGCAAAATTACTGGACCTTCTAGCAAAAGTACTGGATTTGTTAGCAAAATAACTGGACCTAGCAAAATTACTGGACCTTATAGCAAAATTACTGGATCTTATAGCAAAATAACTAGACCTAGCAAAATTACTGGACCTTATAGCAAAATTACTGGATCTTATAGCAAAATAACTGGACCTAGCAAAATTACAGGACCTTTCAGCAAAATTACTGGATCCTTTAGCAAAATTACAAAAAATTACTGGACCTTTTAGCAAAACTTTTGCGAAATTACTGGATCTTTTAGCAAAATTACTGGACCTTTCAGCAAAATTACTGGATCTTTTAGCAAAATTACTGGACCTTTCAGCAAAATTACTGGACCTTTTAGCAAAATTACTGGACCTTTTAGCATAATTACTGGACCTAGCAAAATTGCTGTGTATTATTGAAGTAACGTAGACACCATCCAGTACCAAACAAGAAACAGAATGTCCATTGCACAAACAGGTATGCACACAAGGCAGCCTGGTCACTCACTCACTCACTCACATACAATGATTGCATATAGGCTAAATAAAAAACTTAAGTCAAAGCACTTGAAATGGAAATCCAGAAGTTACATAATTTACATAGGTTTTCTTCTTTTTGGGGAAAATTGTTTTTCTTCTGAAGAGGGGAATCTCCTTGACTGATTTTAGTGTAATTATGACATTACGCGGTAAACTGCACCTTCCACTTTTCAACACACTGTTAGACTGCACCTACCACTTTTCAACACACTGTTAGCCTGCACCTGCCACTTTTCAACACACTGTTAGCCTGCACCTGCCACTTTTCAACACACTGTTAGCCTGCACCTGCCACTTTTTAATACACTCTTAGACTGCACCTGCCACTTTTCAACACACTGTTAGACTGCACCTTCCACTTTTCAACACACTGTTAGACTGCACCTTCCACTTTTCAATACACTGTTAAACTGCACCTTCCACTTTTCAACACACTGTAAGCCTGCACCTGCCACTTTTCAACACATTGTTAGACTGCACCTACCACTTTTTAACACACTGTTAGACTGCACCTGCCACTTTTCAATACACTGTTAGACTGCACCTTCCACTTTTTAACACACTGTTAGACTGCACCTTCCACTTTTCAACACACTGGTGGTGAAATCATTAAAATGACAAATCAAACTTTATACAATTTTAAAAATGTGGAAAAGTGATGATTTATAAACAGCTATAATTTCTTTATGTAATTTTGAATATTTCTTTTCCAAATATCAAATTTCTCAAGTTGCATTAATTCTTCTGCCAAATCTGGGTCAATATAATATGAACTTTTCTGCTCACTATAGCCAACCTTTTCCATTCAAAATATTTGGGGAAAGGATCAAAAAACAATAAGTTAATGAGCAATTTCTAGTTGTCCCATTCTGAGGTCACAAAATATTGCACAATTTATGCTAATGTATCTAAATACAGTTTTAAAATGCGGCTGTAAAAACAGTCAATTTTTAATAGAGTATGGTGAAACATTTGACTGTTTTCATGGTTTTTTAGTATATTTAAAACCATTTAAATTCTTGTTGTTGCTACGATGTCCATATTCCTTTGATAGTCCTTCATCATATAAATAAAAATGTAAACTCTCAGTCAAATATTCTTTTAAAGGAAAGGTATCATCCCATAAATAAATTCTGAAGTGAACGCCGCCGAGTTGGTGAACGTCACTTCCGGTTTTCCTAATTATTGCAAGAAATTTGTGATGTTATCTATAACACATGCAGGCCCCTATGTTTGGTCCGATGTGTGATCGATACATATTTCTTGCAATTAATAAGGAAAATTGAAAACCGGAAGTGACGTTACCAGCACGGCAGCGTTTACTTTTGAACGTATTTATGGGACGATACCTTTCCTTTAAAAGGAAAAGGATCTCAATACCGATCAAAATTCCTTGTTTATTTTCTATTTATTCATATTTCCTTGTTTATCTTTTTTTATTTATTCATATTTCCTTGTAATTTTTGTTATCTATTCATATTTCCTGTATGCACCAGACTACCTGAAGTGCAGTATATAGCAGCTATTAATCTAACAACCTTTTAAAACAATCAGTTCATAAATCAAGAAGTTCTAAAATAGCATTGATGGGAAGCAGTCCTTCACTTTCAGGTTGTTGCCTCCCCTGCTGTTTCCTTTCTCGGCACAAAATTCTGAAAGAATGAAAATATATATAATAAACTGATTATGTTCCTACAAAAATGAAAATCATGTTCATGACTTTGCTAGCAGGGTATCACCAGTGGGCACGTGGAGCATCGTCCCCTAAGACCTCCGTCTAGCACTCTTTACAATTGTCTGGAAAATTTACTGAAAAACAAAAGGGGTGAAACCAGTGAGATTTATCTTGTCAAAGAGGCAATTTACCTGAGAAATCCTGGTGACACCCGGCCCTTCTGCCAAAAAAGGCCATTTAGCAAATGCTTTTCTATGATTACTCCTGCAGCTGGGGAACCCATGACTTCTCTGGCACAAACTGTCATCAATCCAAGGACTATCTCTAATTTCTTCAGTATTTTCCGCCCCTTCAGCCAGGTGGATTAAACCTGTGCAAAGCACTGTGCAGGCTTCTGCTAACAAAATGACACTTTTCCACTCTGCAACTGAAATTACATGAAGTGGGAGAGCCAAAAGAGATAAATTGGAAGCCATAATGAATATTCCTTTGATAAAAATATTTTTTCTTATGGAGTTTGCCGCCCCTAATTTGAATTAAAGTGATGATTAAATAAAGAAAATGAGCTACTAATTACAAATGGATAGATCAGTGTTGATAAACATCTAGCAAAATATGAAGAAGCACCTTGTAGCATCTGTCCCTTTGAAAGTTCTTTGCATGTATGGACTATGAACTGAACATGCACTGAATTTATTGTTTAATTTCCAAAAAAGTTTGTTAAACTATGAAATAAGCAATTTTTATCCAATTTAGTCAAGTTTTCTTTGAAAATTGCGATCTCATCTAACAACCTTTTCTGAGTCGTGAGAGATAAATTAGTTTATTGTATGAGTTGGCGGTGTGTGACGGATGTGAGTGCTAGCATGACTACTATTGTAAACTCGATGCTCAAAATCCGCCATCTTTTAATTGAGAACTATATTCAAATTTTATTAAATGAAGAGAATATTGACTTCAAATTAAGTGCTATTTATTGAAGGTTGTATTTTAATGGTTACTATGCTACAATCAATTTCAGCAACACTAATTATAGAAATTTTTGACGTTATTTTTATTTGCAAAAGTTATATAATTTGGCAGTGTTGAGGAATGTAGACGAAAACTTCCGGTGCCAATCTAATTTTAATAGCCAGGTCTAAAAAGTGATATGAAGAATGGTATTATTTATACAATTTTACTGTTTCAGAAACATAATAGAAAATATTTATTACACTGTGACCAAGATATTTTTTAAAGAGTCACAAAGAGATAGTGAAGGCAAATATTATTTGAAATTTGAAATGAAGAGGCTAGACTCATTGGATGAAGTGAGATAACACCTTACTCGGTAAGCACTACATGCTAGGCAATACTTGCAGTACTTGTGTAGCAGATATGTAGTAGCTATAGCGTTTAATACGATCAGAATGTTGACTACACCAGATGCGTTTCTGAAACTTAAAGAGCTAAGTTAACAGCTTAAGAAATTGTTAGCGTCCATCACGTACACACTGTAATCTTGCAGCCCGTCATATTTGGCGTGGGTAGAATTTATTTCAGGAGAACCAAGTTGCAGATCGTCTTTATTCATTGTATTTATTTTATAATGAATGAATTAAAACCTACATAAGTTTGTTCTCTTTCTTTAAGGGTCATGTCTAGCTTTTCGTTTTTGAGGGGGCTTAAGCCACCCCTTCCAAAAAACCCCACTGGAGGCCGTTTTTAGATTAGGGAAGACAGAGGAGTAGGAGGTAGGGCCCCCCCGGAAAGAGGTTCTATTTTCCCGGTTGCATGCATGCTTTATTTTGATGAAAGTGTGAAATTATAAACATAAAATTGAAGGATAATTCGTAAAATTGTTGGAATTTTATTCAATTTTGGCAACACCTCCTGAGAATTATTTGATTTGACAGTGCTTCACTGGAAAGTAAAGAATTTTTCTAGAAATTGAAGAAGATTTCACCCAAGAATTTTAAGCTCTTTGAATGAGATTTCCCAAAAATTGTCGAGATTTCCTTAAAATCCATGAAAATTTTGCAGAAGTTGCATAAAGCTTTTTTTTTTTCTTCAGGGGAGGGGGTTTATGATTTTTTTAGGGGAAAAAGCACCCCCCCCCTTCTCTAAGATACCACTGTTTTTTATTACTATCCATACAAAAAAAAAGCCACAACATCTTTTTTTAAAGGGTGCATACTTGTACATTCTCAATTAGGGAGGGATGCAGGGAAAAACAAATTCAAAACATTTTAAGTGGAACGTTACCACATTTGTACATGAATAATTGCATTTTGTGAGGGAATGCATTCTTTGGTATCAACAATATACAAAATAAGCTTACACAAAGGTTGGGGAAATTCAAAATGTTTCTTGCGTTTCATCTCGATAATTGTTGCATAATTTAATTTGAAAGGAAGGAGTGAAAATGAAAGTGTCTGACTTATTTAATTGGATATTTATTGTTAAAAGGAAATTACAACAGGAAAGAATGTTATAGAAAGAAAAGTTTAGTTTAAAAGAAAAGTGGTGAATAAATGCGAGTTTGAATGAAAAAGTGAAAGAAATGCTTTATCTGTTGATGAGATTGAAATTGAGGATTTTTGTGTGTAATTTGAATGAATTGAAAGCCACAAACTAATTACCAAGTCAAGGGTATGTGTACCCATGGGCAGCTCACCATAGGGAAATGTGGGTGCAAGGACATATACAGGGGGATTTTCTTCAAATTTCAGGAAATTTCCTTCATTTTCTGGAGTTTTCTTTAATTTCTGGGAAATGTTACTAATTTGTCATATTATTTAGCCAAATTATTTTTTAATCTTACCTAATTTTTTTTCTTTAGTTTGACCTATTTTTCAATTTGATGTTGAGAATTTCCCAATTTAACCTCCCAACCAGAACAAAAGTAATCAGGTGAAATCTTCTCAGGCAGCAAACCTCTCCTATGCCTCTGGTTACATCTACAAATTGTGTGATGAATGTTACCATTAGTAGCATCTAAAACAAGTGCAATATTTTATCAGAGCTGTCGTCCAAATGTGCCCCCAACCTCCAAAAAGCCAGGTCTGGCTACCTGCCTGTTTGCTAATCATTGTCTTAATGTATTGAATTATATGTATAATGAAAAACATGTTCATATATTGCACCCTGCAATCCGTTCATGCCCCTCTACACTCTTTTACAGCCACCCATGGGGAAAAAAAAAAACAAAAATTATCAAAATTTGCCCCAGGTCCTCATGTTTTTCTGTTGGTGACAAAGCTACTATCTGTAGAGGGGGAGACCACTTATAGTTTGTAAATAAATTATGTAGTTTTTGAAAAAAACATTCACTTTTTTGGCCTAAAAATGCTTGAATTGATTAAAACTTTGAAATTGTGCATAGTGTGTGTTTGGGTGTATGGGTGATAATAGAGGGGGAAGGGGGGGGATGGGTTGGAATGGAGGAGAAGTGATCTATTGCCACCTCACTTTGTGGAGGGGGTTATGAGAAAACAGTGAGGAGTTGGGGGTGGAATAGGTTAAGTTCCTTATTTTTCAGGTAGGTTCTCACATTATCTCTGGGGTCTTCTCCACTGTCCCAATGTGTAGTGCATGGCACCACCATTGGCCAGACAGCAGATTCCTTTTACATTTATGTTAATTGTCAAAATATGAACATCAGAAATTTGTAAATTTTGGATATCATATTTTACTATGGCTAAAACTATATCATATTTTACTATGGCTAAAACTATATCATATTTTACTATGGTTAAAACAAATATCGATTATCATCGACAAAAATATTGTGATATATGACCATATTGCGATATCTTTGTTATGATTATTAACTTTGGAAAAACGCTCTAGTTTTTCAGTATGCAGGTAATCTCATAAAACCTAAGAGCTAAAAAAGAAAGCATAAAAATACCAGATATGCTGCAAATATATGTTAAAATCTATTCATATGAAATATTGATGAAATTTTGTTTCACAAATCTTTGCTTTAATATGCAGTTAACATATGAAAGTGGCATATCACGATGTGTTAGTCCGGGTAGTTTTGATATTATGGAGAAAAAAAATCATGACATCGAGATAATCAACGTATCGTGGCAGCCCTATGATTCACCTACTCATATAATAGAATTATCTCCTTCCTTTATCATGCTTCCCTCTACAACCATATTTAATTCTCCTCTTCCACCCCCTCTCTCTACTTTGTTTTTGTTTCAACCATGCACCTTCTCTCTTGATCACAACTTTCTGACTTTTTTTCTTGAATTTCTTTCATTCTCCCCCTGTTTCCTTTCCTTCCTACCTCTAGAATGATCTAACCTCTCAGGCACAATTTGACCCTCGTTGTCATGGTGCCGTTAAGCTCTAATTAAACAAACAAACATTTAGCTAACCGTTGATATTTAAAAACTTAGTGTATGGTTTAAAAGGAGTATGACCACCATACTTGAAAGCCCACTCATAAAAATATGTGGGCATGACTATTTAAGGTATATGCCAGTATTAGACCAAAATAGAATACGTGAGTTTCCGGTTGCCGAAAAAACGTCATGCACAAAAATGTAGACTACACAACTTTTTATTGTGAAAACCCCCAAGAAGGGATTCAGAAAAAAAAGAAGTAATTAGATAAATAGGCTTAAAGGATATTCCTGCAAAAAGGTTGACGAAGGGAGGGGGATGGGGTGAGGGGTAGAGTGCAGTATCTTTTTTAAGTGAGGTTCTTGCATTGTCTTTTTGGCCTGTCCCCCCCCCCCCACCCCCTCAAAAAAAAAAATTAAAACAAAAAAAAAAACCTAACTAAAAGTGTTACAAATTAAATATTTTTACTGGGGTTTGCATTTTCAGGTACCAATATGCAAATTTGTATGCTAATTTCTGATGTATGAGGGAGCAACCATGGTATTTTCTTTTGTAAATCTTTTGATTTTGAGGGGTGGAGTAAATTCTGCTAAATTATTCTTCAGTCTTTATTATACAATAAAATTCTAGATGGAATAAAATTTCTCATAAAATGTAGCGTTTATTGAATATTTGATGATAAAATTAAGAAATTATAAAATAAAATTAAAGATTTTTAACCAAAAAATTCCCCAAATTGCAGGGCTTTTGGTAGCTCTGCCCCCAAGCATATACAACAGTATCTTCTACATGATTATATTCATATTCACCATTTCTGACCCCGTCTTACCATGGTTCATTCCCCCTCCCCTCTCCCCCCCCCCTTTTTCCCTCTTGGTGTTTGTTTTCCCATCTGCCTTCAGAAAACTCAAAGGAAAAAAAATTAGTCAAGAGTATGTTATAGCCTTCTTTAACATACTAAGTGGGGAAAAAGGGTGGGGGAGTTTTCCTCCCATTTTCTCTGAGTGGTGAGTTTTTGCCTCTGGAAAAATATCCCCATGAAATGAATATATTAAGATAATACATAGTAGTAAATTAAGATCATTTGCTCAACAGTCAACATTAAGTAACATACTTAAAAAATCTCCTTCAATTTTTTGAAAATTTTCTGGACCTTAAATTTCTTCAATTTTCCTTCATTTTAGTGAAATTTGCTGTAAATCTCGAAAAATTTCCTTTATTTTCGGGAAATTTTCTTTAAATTAGGACAATTTTCTTCAAATTTCTTCAATTTTTATTCCTTTTTGTGAAATTTGCTTTAATTCTTGGGAAATTTCCTTCATTTTTGGAAATTTCCTTCAGTATTGGGAAATTTTCTTCATTATTGGGAAATTTGCATCATTTTCTTTACAATTTTACCACTGGTTGGCATTCAATAATGCTCACTATCCACCATATTGAGCCAGAAGTCTCACTTTAAAAAATCTCCTCCCCTTGCAAATGTTTGGTCCCCCTTGCAAATGTTTGGTTCCCCTTGCGACTGTCTTGTCCCCCTTGTGTAGGTTTGGTCCCCCTTATGAAGGTTTGATCCCCTGGAAGGTTTGGTTCCCCTTTTAAAGGTTTGGTTCTCCTTGCGAAAGTTTGGTCCGCCGTGTGAAGGTTTGGTCCGCTGTGCAAAGTTTTGTTTCTTCTTAATGTGTAGGTTTGGTCCCCCTTGTGAATGTTACATCCCACTTGTGAATGTTGGTCCCTATGTGAAGGTTGGTTCCCCTTGCGAAGGTTGGTTCCCCTTGTAAAGGTTTGGTCCTAATTGCAAATGTTTGGTGCACCTTAAGAATGTCTGCTTGCAAACGTTTTATCCCCTTGCCAAGGCTAGGTTCCTCTTGTGAATATTTGGTCCCCCTTGCAAAGGTTTCAACCTCTTGCTAAGGTTTGGTCCTCCTTGCGAATGTTTGTTTCCTTCCTAAGGTTTTGTTCCTCTTGTGAAGAAGGTTTGGTCCCCTTGCTAAGGTTTGGTCCCTCTTGCGAATGATTGGTCCCCCTTGCTTGAAATGAAACGAAAAACATATAAAAGCATCCACAAAACAAAAACACCAGTTGTTGCCTGGTTGTGTGGATTGATGTATATACTCTACTTGTCCTTACATGAGGTGTCTGTGCAACCCCAGCCCCCTCCCTTTTTCCGGAGAAAAATCCTGCTATTGGACCTGTCAGACATCCATGTACATGCCTCGCTGATTAATGCATTCTCTCAGAATCTACTGTTTTTAACTTTAGTGCATGGGTGGTTCACCTGGGGGTGCAATTGCCCCAATGATTTGCTAATCATCATTTTGTAGTAACAAATACAAACATGCGTAAGTTAAGAGGATATTCTTTTCCCATCACTCCCCAATCATGTATTCCCTCTTCCCAAATCCGCAATTATATTTTTCCCATCACTCCCCAATTATATTTTTCCAGTCACTCCCCAATTATATTTTTCCCGTCACTCCCCAATTATATTTTTCCCATCACTCCCCAATTATATTTTTCCAGTCACTCCCTTATTATATTTTTCCCGTCATTCCCCAAATATATTTTTCCGGTCACTCCCCAATTGTATTTTTCAGGTCACTCCCAATTATATTTTCCGTCACTCCCCAATTATATTTTTCCGGTCACTCCCCAATTATATTTTCCTGTCACTCCCCAATTATATTTTTCCCGTCACTTCCCAATTACATTTTTCCGTCACTCCCCAATTATATATTTCAGGTCACTACCCAATTATATTTTTCCGGTCACTCCTCAATTATATTTTTCCGTCACTCCCCAATTATATATTTCAGGTCACTCCCCTATTATATTTTTCTGGTCACTCCACAATTATATTTTTCCGGTCACTCCCCAATTATATTTTCCCCATCACTCCCCAAATATATTTTCCCCGTCATTCCCTGATTATATTTTTTCCGTCACACCCCAATTCTATTTTTTCCGTCACTCCCCAATCATATTTGTCCTGTCACCCCAATCATATTTTTCTAGTCACTTCCCAATCATATTTTTCCCATCACTCCCCAATCATATTTTTCCCATCACTCCCCAATCATATTTTTCCCGTCACTCCCCAATCTTGTTTTGCCTGCCACTCCCCAATCATGTTTTGCCCGCCACTCCCCAATCATGTTTTGCTCGCCACTCCCCAATCATGTTTTGCTCGCCACTCCCCAATCATGTATTGTTTGCTACTCTCCAGTCATGTTTTGTTGCTCCAATTAAAATCCCTAATAGCTGCCCATA
This sequence comes from Chiridota heheva, assembly GCA_020152595.1. Lineage (NCBI taxonomy): Eukaryota > Metazoa > Echinodermata > Holothuroidea > Apodida > Chiridotidae > Chiridota > Chiridota heheva. The sequence goes on along the minus strand of JAIGNY010000044.1, from coordinate 1,208,637 downwards.
TGCTTGTGTGCAATGATTTTCAAATAGTGCATCTTTCAACTTGGCAGTAATGACTGAAGTTCTGAATGTATGCATGTTTACCATGTTGCTGCATGCTTCCTGGCATATTGTATATTGTACTGGTATATGTACACCCTGCATTATGTTTTGTATTTATATTAACATTATAATGTATGTTTTGTGGAATGTTATGCATTTAATGTTTCCTCTGTTAATGCGTGTTGATGTACGTAGTTGTAGTAGGCATTATCACTATACTCTCAAATTATGCATTAAGTATGCTGTGGATGTATCGAAATATCCCCAGAGTTTTAACCTCAGTGTAATCAAATAGGAGCTGCTTCAGAGGACAAAAAAGGTAAGTAGAAAATCTGTTCACATTAGGATATTTTCAAAGATGATTATTCTGACTCTTTTTCTGTTTGAACAAACATTTGTTTTCTGTGGAGTTCAAAAATTTGAAATGAAAAATGACAAGAGTTTTTTTCTCTGTCAATGGATAGTCGAACAGAATATACAGAGGTGTGAATGAGAGAGAGTAGGCTAAATTTAAAACAGCCAGAAAAGAAACCAGAGAAAATGAGAGATTATTATTCTTTAATTAGAAAAATAAATAAACAAAAAACGACTTTGTAGTAATGGGTGAGGTTAGAACCAACCATTTCAATCACTTTATTACTAAAAAGAAAACAAAAAAGATTTCAAAATACAGAATATTTTCTTTCTGTTTATGTACATAATAGTGGTGATTCATATTTGATTGTTTTATCCTGCCTCAAGACTAGGGCATTTCTAAGGGTCAGGGTTGGAAAAATACAAAAAATGTCACTCACCAAACTTGGCGAGGCTTCATTAAATGTGGCAAGTGAGAAAAAATAATAATGATAATAAGTGTGGCGAGTACCACAGTATATTATAATATTTCTAATTGGCATAATCATTTTTGCTAGATTATGTGGAGCAGGCGACTTCCAACCCTGCTATTGGGGCCTTTTCCCCTCCACAAAGTTGCATAGCCCCCCTAAATTTTGTCAAAAACATAAATATAATAAACTAAAATTTCAACTGAATCATAGAAAACAAGAGATGTTGGCATATTTTGTATCGACTGAAATATTGTTAATCTTTTCTGGCTACTCTTCGAGTCTGCACCAAATATCTTCAGTATTTCATAGAAAAAATCTTCACTTTTGAATCAAGATAGTGAGGTGAATGTGACTTAATAAGAAACACTTTGAGGGCGCTCGAGTTTCAAAAAACTAAAAAATAGAAACACCCCTACTTGAGGAGACCCAAGAATATAGGAAATATTTACACTGAAAAAAGATGGTTTTCAACTTCAAATTGATCTAAAACTTGGGGTGCGATCAAATCTTACATGATCTTAGTCAAATAGAGATTCACTTCCTCCAACTAATTTGGCAAAAATACTGGATTATTAGAAGAAAAACTTCAGATGTATGAAACTAATGACATCACAAATCTGCATATTTTCCTGAATAATTAGTCCTGAAATTTGAAAATAGCTTTCGAAGTTGTCAATTTTAATGACTTTTTTTTTTGAGGTTGCAAAAAGATTTTTAAGCAATCTAGTTCATGTTGCCACTCAATCAGAGGAAAATGATTTTCCTTCCTGGTTGGGAAGCAAAGTTGAGAAATTATGAACATTGCTAGTTGAAAGAATATTGATAAAATTTGAAGGAAATTTTGGTAAAATTTGAAGGAAATTTTGGTAACATTTCACAAAAAAGAGAAAAATGATCTGAGTTAAAAAGAATTTCCAAAAATTGAAGGAGACTTTCTGATAAGCAGCAAAGAAATGATGGAAATTTATTTGACCTTGCTGCAATTCTTCCGCATGTCTGGGTTTTGTGGGAATCTTCTCTCCAAACAGATGACTTTACCTACTCCCTTGCACCCAGCGATGGATATCTTTAGTTCTTCTAGCATCTCTAGTTCTTCTAGCCCTCTGTATATCTCTGTACGATGGTCTTAAAAGTAGCATTAAAAGTTGCATATATTATCTATTGAAGGTTTTATTTAAGGATATTTTTCCTCTTTTCTGAGGATGTTTATCCTCTTTTCTGAGGATGTTTTTTCTCTTTTCTGAGGATATTTTCCTCAGAAAATGTAGGTTTAAATCACATGTTTGTTCATTAGCAGCAAAAGAGTTAAGGATCAGGTAGGATACATGCACTTGCAAACTACATCACACACTTTCAAATCCTCTTTTTTTCTAGGAATCAAGCTTTTGATCGGAAAACTTTGCTTTCCATTGTAAATTTGGTCAATTTTAAGAAAATACCATTCCATAGGCAAATACCCCAAATATCTGTATACTGTACAATTTTTATATTTTTTTAATATTAAATTATTATTAGTGGACAATAAATTGATTTACCCATTGGCTTAAGTACAATCTTTAGGGCCCATAGAAAATTTGGTTCTTGGAGCTTATAGAGACATATTACTGTGGATTATATGGGCCTGTGTGTTTAATTCACCTACCTGTCCCAGTCTATTGTTGCACTCCTGTTTGTTTCAAAATCAAATGGCTAGATGGAGGATCAGGCTGTCTTCAAATTTTCATTAATTTTGAAGGGTCAAAAATTTGATGGATCTCAAAAAATGGTGGGGAAGGACCATTGTTATGTTGATGTAACAAAGTTATGTTCCCTACATTAGATTTTAACCATTCCATTCTTTGCGAAGGATTTGGGGGGAGCGGCTAGGAGGGGAGGGTAGGGATGATGAATAGAGATATCAAAGCTGTACATCTGCCTGTAAGGACTCCATGTGGTTTGTTCTCCCGGCTACCCCTCCCCCCACCCCCATTCTCCTCTTCCCTCCCCACCAAAAAATGTCTAACCCTTACCATCTAAATTTTCAAGGAAAATAATGGTTAAGTGCCAGTATAAAACTCTTGCATTAATTGACATTTGGTTTAAAGTAATTATTACTAGCCTATAGGATATTAATCTTGCAATTAAGTCGAGGTTTTTTTTTTTTCAAAGAGGATTTGGGCATGTGTGGTTTGCATTGTGCATATTTCCTTGATAATTTAAATAAAATGATTTTCACCATTTGTTGCTGCAATCATATCGAAATTGGGTGTTCATATCCTTTTGGTATCCACAGATAACAACAGAAACATGGATTTAGCACCGCACAGAGGATAATAAAACCAGGCGGATAAAACTTAATTTGGAGTTTTTGCATTTGGAATTATGCGCCAAAAGAATGTACGACTCCTTGTGTTTAAATTTTAAAGGAAATATTTGATGATATTTAGAAGTCATTCCTTTTATCGTTCGTAGATATCAGGAAAGCATTAACTATGCAGTTTTCTTACTGGAGGCGCCTTGGTAATATTGTAATTAGTCAGAACATTAACCGCAAACATCATCATATTTTATGACACAAAATGTATTGAAAATGTTATCAGTGTCAAGTCAAGCTAGGCATATATGGACTAAACTTAGTTTTTGAATTGCCAGGGGTTACACCCCTTTGCTTTCGTAATCCTGGGTCGTTTGAAAACCCAGTCCCTGGAAAGGACCACGAACATGGAGGCAGCATTTCATGTTGGAATGCACGATGGACCAGGTGGGGGATTAGGAGCGGGTGGGGGATCAGGACAACCATCTTTTCCTATACCTGCGTCCATAAAAAAATCGTCAAAGACAAACACCACCAGTTCAAACAGTGCCCTTCAAAATTCCCAGGGACTCAATTGCTCGCTGCCTAAACTTTTAGATCCGAATGATAATGACTCTGTTGATAGTACCATAGACATTGATGAGCAAGATCCGGGATGGGAACGTATCGTGATCAATGTAAGTGGGCTCAAATATGAAACACACTTAAAAACACTGTGTCAGTTTCCAAACACACTATTAGGCAACCCGCAACGACGGATACGCTTTTTTGATCCCGTACGAAATGAATACTTTTTTGATCGGAACCGGCCAAGTTTTGATGCAATTTTATACTATTATCAAAGTGGGGGCAGGCTTCGGAGACCTGTAAGTGTCCCATTAGATATCTTTACGGAAGAAATAAAGTTTTTTGAATTGGGAGAGGATGCTCTGCAGAAGTATCGGGAAGATGAGGGTTTTATTCAAGAGGAAGAACGTGTGTTGCCAAGTTCTAACTGGCAACGGAAGTTTTGGTTGTTGTTTGAGTATCCGGAGAGTTCCAGAATGGCGAGAGTGATCGCCATAATATCAGTTACTGTCATCCTTGTCTCTATAATCACATTTTGTATGGAAACTATGCCTGAAATTAAAAGGGACGATAATTCTATTCCTAAAAAGGACAGTTGTGGAAACCTGATTCCTATGAAGGACAGGTGTGGTAGACTGATTACTACAACGGCAAGCTCCTATGCAAATCTCACACGTACTGAAAAGATAATCAGACATGTAACGGACCCTTTCTTTGTAGTAGAAACTATATGTATTATTTGGTTTACTTTAGAATTTATCATTCGGTTCATGTCCTCCCCCAGCAAAGTTGCCTTCGCTAAGAATGTTATGAATATTATCGACCTTGTAGCAATAATGCCCTACTTTATTCAGGAGGGTACCGTCATCGCCCAAGCTAATAAACCTCCGGGTGCCCAGGAGGCTGAAGACTCGAGCAATCAAACTATGTCCCTGGCAATTTTGAGGGTTGTACGTTTAGTAAGGGTCTTCAGAATTTTCAAATTATCAAGGCATTCAAGAGGTTTGCAAATATTAGGACGAACTCTCAAAGCTAGTATGAGGGAACTTGGGCTGTTGATATTCTTTCTATGCATAGGTGTTGTTCTGTTTTCAAGTGCGGTGTATTTTGCAGATGCGGAGAGCGTTAATGACAAAAATGAACCTGTATTTCGGAGCATCCCAGATGCCTTTTGGTGGGCTGTAGTTACTATGACAACTGTAGGTTATGGGGATATGAAGCCAAAGAGCACAGGTGCTAAAATTGTCGGGTCATTGTGTGCAATTACTGGTGTACTAACGATTGCGTTACCCGTACCGGTAATCGTTTCCAATTTCAATTACTTCTACCATCGGGAATCCGAAAATGAAGATGGTAATTATTCACATGTGCAAAGTGGCCCGGGATTCATGATGCCTTCGCCAACTTCCAGTCGGAGGAGTCGCAGTCGCAGTAAAAGCTTTGACGATATTGAAAATTCCATGGACATCGTGGAGATGGAGGAGGGGCTATTATTAGGAGGTGGGGAGAAACCCAAGCCGAACCACAATGACAACTCGAAAACAAATAATGTACAAGGGAACTGTATCAACATGAACGTGAACTCTATGAGCATAGAAACAGACGTATGATGACGGAAAGCTGCGGAAAAAGTGTTACCAGAGGGGTCAAGGGTCAATTCTTATCGGAAATTTCCATAGTGGTTAAAATGATGTGTACTAATATCCTTTGTGTGCATTTATACTGCTACAGCATGGTCACATAATATGTATATAAGCAAATAGTATCTTCCATATGTAAGTTTTAAGTAAGAGTAAAATCGTAGCATGAGTTCAAAGTACTATTGGTAATATTTCATATACATATCATAATGTAGCATAGAGGGATCGTATATATCATCAAAATTAATCTTATCGAAAGCACTTTTTTTTTTTTTTTGCCATATTGGGGTGTGTGTGTGTGTATTGAAATTTGGGTGTGTGCATAGCATATAGCTTTAACTTATTATTACAGTTAATGTTTTTATTAATTGGTTCAGGGCATCATGGCTGGGATTTGCCTAACCAAAGTGAGGAAGGGGGTCGAATGTGGTGGGAAAAACCACAAAATCACTCTAAGATGCAAACAATTAACATACAAATTCAGAAAAAAAGTGGGGGGGCACGTGCCCTCTTTGACCCCATTCAAATACCGCCTATGAGGGGTGTGCATGGTTGAGGGCATCTGACTGCAGGATTGGAAACATTATTGCAGGGTTGGGTATCTCTGCAGGTTTGGTGTATCTCTGCAGGGTAGGGGCATCACTGCAGGGTAGGGACATCACTGCGGTGTTGGGCATCACTGCGGTGTTGGGCATCACTGCAGGGTCGGGTATGTATCAAAGCAGGGTTGCATAGGTTACCACTGTAGGATTGGGGTATTACTGCAGTGTCAGTGATATCAGTGCAGGGTTGGAGTATCACTGTAGGGTTGGGTGTATCACTAAAGGTTGGGTATCACTGTAGGGTTGGTTGTATCACTTAAAGGTTGGGTATCACTGTAGGGTTGGGTGTATCACTACAGGGTATCACATTCTAAAGTAACGATTTTAGAAAAGTTTTTCAAACAGCACAATTTGTTTAACCAATTCAAGTTGGTTAATTTTAAGGACAACATTGTAAATTAAGCAGTCAACCACATATTCAGTGGTGTATGGAGATGGGGCTGACCCCCCTCCCCTCTAGTTGTCTCCCCCACCATCCATTTTGCCAGAAAATAACATTATCATGGCCCCTCGACCCCCTCCTTTTTGGTCAATAACATTAAAAGTTACAGTTGGGTCATTATGCCACTTCCCATATTAAGAGTTACCACCATATTCTTGTAAGTTAAGTACAGTAGCCTAAATAAACACAGAACCAACATGTACTTTTTGCCTTGGAATAAGATTTTGCACATTTTATGCCAAGGACTCCATTTATGAGTCGTATCAAGAACCACGTATCATCCCCCTCATCTATGGTCAACATCCACCCGGACAACCCCTAAGGAACTGCTCTTTGTTTGTCAGGGAGCAGTTTTCCCCTTGATTCTTGTTTACTGCAACTCTGTGCTAATGACTATATATCATAGGTGTAGCCAGAGGCGGTCATACGTCACGACCCCCCCCTTCTCCAAAAAAAAAAGAAAAAAAAAGCTAAATAATTCCCTCGGTGACCCCCACCCCCTTAATTCTTAAATCCAAAAGGTTGGCATAACACCCTGTATATTAACCATCTTCACTCTAACGACTATACATGCTGCCATATGCTGCCTTTTGATTTCCAGGTATAGATGTACTTTATTGACTTGCATTAATAAAATTGCAGCTGCTTAACTGATACAGCCATAGCTAAATGCATTACAAAAAAGAAAATATATTGAAACAAATTGTAAGCTTCTTTTAATATTTGTACATTTTTGCTCAATTAGTTGTACTAGATATTCAAGCACTTATCCGGTTTAAGCTTCTGAATAAATTCTTCACGGTTTACACAAGATTCCTCTAACAAGCCTGCATCAAGCAATACAAAAATCAATATACCGATATTGATTTAACATGCGGAGAGAACAGTACAACATTTTGCATACATGTGGAAATTAATACTCTTGGAAAATTAATTTAAACAGGTTTTGTGGTTGGTTGTTTGCTACTTAATAGTGTATAAGAACTGAAACTAGATTTGAGCAACTCTGGGGGGTATTTGTGAAAGGCTAATAAATTTCAGGGAGAAAATTTGTGAACTTTCTTGATTCGTGCATGCGACCTTGGCAATAGAAATCATTGGCTACGCGATAAATGCGAATTTGAATTTCTAAACTTCTAGGTATTATTTTAAAGGAATACATAAAATATGACAATCTATAAAAGACAACAATTCTTTTGGGAGGGGGAAGATAATAGGCAGAACTACAGGAAAAAGGGGGAAAAGCCCCCCCCCCCCCTCCTCTCCCATTTGGTTATTTTTGGTTAGAAAATTTGATATACTTCCAGGAAAAACAAAAATAAATTTGTAGGCAGGATTATATATGGGAAAGGGTCATAATTCCTCAACCTCACCGTCCCCCATACACACACACACAATCCATATACATTTTTTTGTGTGCAATTCTCCCTTATTTTTAGGAGGGGCAGGGGGGCGTAGGGGAACAAAGGCAGGATTTTGGGAGAAAGGGAGAATTTGCATCACCTACTTTCATTCAGCAAAATCTATTGTTTACCAGCAATGCGCATTAAATTTTGAAAGGAAGGAATGTAAATTCATGGAAAAAAATATAGATTTATCATTTAAAAATAGTTATATTTCAACTGGTAAGAATTTGTGTTTCCTTTTCCTAAATTATAATTTTGTCCTTGATGGTCCCTAATGGCAAATTTACTATTGCAAACTATTGCAAACAGCCCAACAGCCCTTGTAAATTTGATAAAAACATTGATATGATCATGGGCGGAATTTGCCCTCCGAAAGTTGGGGAGGAATATGGAGGGGAGGGGGTGGGAGGGAACATGGGGAGGACAAAATCAGATTAAAATACAAACAAATTAATCACAAAAAAGTCAGGAATATAAAACTTACATCCGTAATCCAGCCTGAGGACATGATCTCTTAACTCGTAAGATTTTTAGAACAACACAGTGCATTTAGGCATTCTTTAATGTCAAGGACGTACCAAAGGCATATGAAATTGTTGTAAGATAACGGCAAATTTTGTATGGGGGTAGAAAGGTTTGTGCTTCAAGTTGCAATTATTATTATTGGTACATTACATGTAATATCTTGCTGAAATTCTACACTAAATGTCAATTAGCATGGGTCATGGTATGACCCCTGAAAGAAGAAAACTAAGATAAAAAGTTCCAGAAAATATGCTGAAGGCTAATAGTCCAGATTTTGAGGCAAAGACCTTTTTGGTAATAATCAGACTGCTATTTTGACCTAACATTACGTCATTAGCAATTTTTTCACTCGGTAACCCTCTACCCTACTCCCCCCAATTTGAGAAGCTGGCTTCTAATTTTGTAGAATTTCTTTAAAATTTAAAGGAAAATATCTTAAAAATGAAAAGAAATTTCAAAAGTTTAGAAAAATTGAAGGAGATTCCTGATGAGCTTCACCAATTTACAGGGAGTTTTCCAAGGAAACTTTTCTGTCCGTAACTTTTGGGGCTCATGACCACCCCCTCCCACTCCCACTGATAGGTAATTTTTCAAGCCCCTGAATTCAAGGATAACCAAAGTGGATTTCTTAATTCACAATATTATTATTATTATTATTATTCACAACTTCTACAGCGCCAAATCCAAAAAAAACTCTTGGCGCTTTACAAAAGACAAAACATGAAAGACACATTAAAAGCTTAAATACAGTCAAATGATACAAGGGCCTAAACAGTATACAATCCTTAATAACCGATACAAGGGCCTAAACAGTATAAAAAGGTATATACAAACTATAAAAGCAGTAAAAAGCGAGGTAGAAAGGTATAAAACTGGTAATGTACAAAAAGTAGAACTTACAAGTAAAAAACAATCAAAAGTACTGAAAATAGCTATGAGTCAAAAGCAGCCACAAACAAGTGAGTTTTGAGGAATTTCTTGAAAGTTTTGACATCAGGGGCACATTTTATGAAAACGGGCAAATTGTTCCAGAGAGTAGCAGCAGAGTGACTAAAAATTCTATCTGAGTAACGGGCAGTGTTGGTTTTGGGAACAACAAGTAAATATCTATTTTGTGATCTAAGATTACGAGGTGGATTATAAAGGGTAACAATATGCCAGCTAGTGACATTTTTGTGACCTGTAGTAATCATTATGGTAAAAATGATGATCATATTAGGCCATGTCACATTATCCTATCTTTCAGAGATAGATTCTACCTATTGCAAAACATTTTCTGAACTTTTGTGGACACGCTCTAGTTGTAATTCTGTAAAATGATTGATTATAACTGAAGTACATTTCAATAGGGTTTTAGGTCGCGGTGACTGCGGACATTAGGGGAAGATGATTGCTTCAGAGAAATGTCTCTGGGTAATATATGCTTAAGACTGTTGTAAAGAGTTTTTGTCTTTTCCTAGAAAGGGTGATGCTACTTTTATAAGTCATATCTTTGGTGCAGGGACACAGCCTGAAATTTGAAAGTGGAGCAGAACTCCACAAGAAATAATTGAGTAAAATTAGCCTGTAGGGCCTTGTTTAAATCTTTATTCAGCCGCGAATCAAATTCCTTTTACAATCATTAACATGATGCTATGTTAATGTTCAGCAGTTCAGGGAATTCTCCTCTTGTGGAGAAAATGATTTTCCCCCGTAGAGGTGAAAATCTCAGATGCCATTTTGAAGATTACCCATGATGCCTTCAACGAAACAGCATAACACTATGGCACAGAACTTGTATGGATGGGTTCTAGAAATTTTACAACAATGTAGGTCAATTTCATTTTTGCATTTTCAAAATCTATACTTATTAATTTACAAATTATCCAGTTCCCAAATGGACATCCACCATGCCGTTTTAAATAAGAGATATTTAATGACAAACTTAAGAAAATTGGCCTGTTTTCGCTAGGGATTATCAAAGTAATGCAGACACCTGATCCAGTACCAAACAACAAAGAGAATGTCCATTGCACAAACAGGTATACACACAAGGCAGCCTGGTCACTTCGCTCATACAATGACCGCATATAGCTGATTAAAACCGTAGGTCAAAGCATTTGTAAATGGAAATCCAAAAGTTACATAATTTACATAGGTTTTCCCCTCTTTGGGGGAAAATACCTTTTCTCCAGAAGAGAAGAACTGTTTAAGGGATGTATATTCTCTAAAAGTTTCACTTTTCACAGCATCAAGATATTAGCTCATATAAGTATAAGATTTGTATACATTTTAATTTCTGTTCAAATCTGTATGCAATTTCAAATTTAATTCCTCTCATACCCTCACATGATATGCCATATTGATGTCGTGGGACGTATTTCATGATTGTAACAATTTTCACACAATCAGCATAAATCACAATGGCTTTAGCTCAGATTTGACCGATATCAAATTTTTTGTTACATGATATGTTTGTTTAAATCTTTAGGTAGACTGTAGACCAAGGGTTCTTAATTAATTTTTTCCAAGGTCCATTATTTCACAACAGCCTCAGGTAACAAAACCAGCGTCACGTGACAAACAAAACACGCCAAAACAACCCCAAATACAAACAAGCTGAGAGCGTGCGCGATAAGAAGGATGTATGCCAGATGTCGGCGGTTTTCTTATCAGCATAATTCCTTTAACGAGCTGTGAGTCTGCCCATTTTATAACAAAACTAAAATTACATTTTGCTTGATAAGCCGCGATGTTATAGTGCACAGATTTGCCTAGGAAAACCCCAAAATAACAAGTATTTTGGGATGTTTACCGATCTCATTCAGATTTGTTTCCCGCTATGACTATTGTTCGCGAGGCCAGAGAGTGGATTGTCTGGCGGGCCAGATTTGGCCGCCTATTAAGAATTGCCGCCATAAACCCATATGTGAGGTGTTTTTGGCTGAATTGTTCAAATATTCATGGACCTGTTTTGCCTCCCAAAGTGATAAAATATTATTGTTTATGAATCTAAGGTGACTGCTTAGTATAAATATTAATGGTAGAGAAGTTTTGTGGCTCTCCACAATGGTTGAAAAATCATTGCTAAATATTTGTGAGTTTCTGAATTCTGCATTCTCACTTTTCAGTCGAGTGCCCCTTTAATTCAATATCTAATCCAATCCCCTTTCTTGCATATATTTCTTACATTTGTAACAATTTCCACAACATTGCATTTCAGCTCAAATTTGTCTGCATTTTTTGTTGCATTTTAAATTTTGTTCCACGTCTTATTCTGGAAATATGATCGCTTTGATAGCCGTGCACGATATGTTATTTTAATGTTCCAGTGGTATTATCAATTCCATTTTGCCCCACATCTACATAATTCCTTGATGTTGATCCTTGCGTTGAAATCAGAGAAGGATGAGAGGCAAAAAAAGGATTCCTGAAAAATTTATATCTGGATGAGATAAAAGACTCTCCTAAATTAATCATTCGATCTGACAGTCGAAGATACATGTAACACCTTTGGGTTTGTTTTAAATGTATGAATGATGGCATTCCATTAATCATTCTTGGGAGGAATAATCAATGGGAATCTTCATTTCTGTGAATGAAGTTTTAATGAGATAGACAATCGAGCACCTTGCAAAAAATGACGAAGCATTCGATCATTAGATTTTTTGTCATCCAAAATGAGATTTTCCAAATCTAGAGTGAATGACCTCAGGAGCTTTATTGTAACTTCTTGAACTTAAATGAGTTAATACACCAAAGACAGGGCCCCACTCGCCCCTGGCCGGTAGGATCCTAGCTACGCCACTGTTCATATGAATTCATCATTTGTATCTTGTGCGAGCTTGCAAGCTTACTGCAAGCTAACAAATATTCTTATATATATATATATATATATATATATATATATATATATATATATATATATATATATATATATATATATATATATATATATATATATATATATATATATATATATATATATATATATATATATATATATATATATATATATATATATATATATATATATATATATATATATATATATATATATATATATATATATATATATATATATATATATATATATATATATATATATATATATATATATATATATATATATATATATATATATATATATATATATATATATATAAAAAACAAATGAGGTTTTGCTCTGTCAATTTTGTACAACTGAATTAGAATGGCAATGGAGGGTTGGGGGATCTCATAATTTGCCAATTTCACATGAGCTACTTCGGAAATGATACTTATGCTAAAATATAAAATTGTACCCCTTTTAATATACATCAATCTGTTGTAGGACAGATACAAAAACAAAAAAACTCTGGTTTAAAGCTTTTATCTGGGTGGTCAAATGTTTCTGATGTTTCAGATTTCATTGAATACTCAGACTGCAGGTATAAACATTGCCTCTTTCACACTGCGAGTATCAAAGTTGTATAATTTTTTACTGCAGTTACCGAAAAATCTGTCATATTGTGGGTATGTTTTTCTGCTGGTGGGCTGCACACCCCTCCCACTTTTAGTATGACCTCCCCCTCCCCCTCTCCCTGGGCTGTGATTCATGATTGATGATTCCAAGGTGAATTATGAAAACATCCCAAACCTTAAAAGTATTCAAGGTGCGCATTCAGAATTACAAAACTTGTCATCCATCACAACTAGGTGATTTGTGTAAACCTGCTGCAGCCTACTGACTGACTAAGTAAAATTTATACTCAGTAATAATATGAATGCACTTTGCTCATGCATGGAGCAATCATAAATACTGGCACAGTTCATTTACCTCTTAATGGATAACGAGGGGAGATTGCGACAGCTCCTAGTTCCATGTTGTTTATATTGTGCAGAGATCAAACAGCGTTGATCAGATTCAATGTCTTAAGATGTTTTTGAAATTTCTTGGCAGTAGGTGAGCTAAACAAAAGCTTAATCTTGTCTTGTCTTAGGATTGAATTTCGCTCCCCGTGATTGATTCGGCAAGATTCCCAAAGATTTCAGGATTTCCCAAGATTATATTTCCCACTTGAAGACGAAAGCTTTCGTTGATGTAAAATAAACGTAGCAAAGCGTGGCTAATAATTTGGAGGAAAACCCGAGTGATTTTGCTCAAGCTTTAGTTCAGAAGCTTTGCTAGGAATAGGGGGCTATATTACTCCTGGTACAAAATCTAGGCTAAATGAAATCACAAATTATGATAATTGATAGCAAAAATCAGCTTGTTGAATCTTCAAATGTTGTGCCATGGATGCAAAGTATTCTTTGGTATTACAGTGCCATGTTATCAACATTGCAGTTTAAAGAGGGAGTCTTGTCCCCAGAATATTACTGGACATAACATAACATAACATAACATAACAAGATGATGGGCGAAGAAGGGTGAATCACCCCATAAAAAGCCCAAACTAACACCACCACTACCAAAAAACAAAACAAAAAAAACCCGAAAGATACCCAGAGTTAGTAAAGATTTTATCAATGTTGACTTTAAAATTGTGAACAGAATTGGAGCTAACTACCCACTCAGGCAAACCATTCCACTCATTTAACAACTCTTTGCAAAAAGCTAAGATGCCGTATATCCATCCGTGAGAACTCTTTGGTCAACTTCAAACTGTTACCACTTGTCACATGAGGATTAGCTGAAACAGAACCCTGAGGAACACCACTTACCCTGAGGAACACCAGTTGTAATTTTCTTCCGTGGAGATACTTCACCATTAACAACTCTTTGTGACCTGTAAAAGGTTCAGCCCATAATGCACGGCGACCTCTTTGTCACAATTAAATCTGTTACACATGCATGATGTCACTTCCGTGGTGTTTGTAATTGGCTTAACAGCATAAAAGTAAATATTTCACAATCACGCAATCAGAAATGTGAAATAGCATTGCGTATTTAGTTCACGTTAACACTGATCAATAAATGTCCTTTAAAGATCCAACTTATCTTGTAGCTGCCCCCTATGAAGGTTTGTACACCCTGTATAAACCTTATAAAGAAACAAGGGAATATGTATTCTTTGTCCAGTTCCCCCCTCTTTAAGTGCCTGTGCCCCATCCCTTCTAGAATAAGATTCTGGCTATATGAACCTATCCACCAAACCTCCACTATGGCGTTGGCTTTGTGGTCCCCAACTCAAAAAAAAAAAAAAACTGCCGACCATGTTCCATCATTTCAAAGTTTTGCTCCCCAAATTTGTGAAGTTATTTGCCAGTACAAAACTTGTTTTATATTCGGGATTAGGATTGCCAGCAATTTTGAGGCAGTGAAGAATAAAGATCTTTCATGCTACCAAAATATTTTCAGTACATTTCTTAACTAGAAGAAAGTTTTATTTCCAGGTTGCCAGGTGAGACATAAAGTATTATTTCTCTGGCGAATAAAATCATCATTTTTCAGTTTTTTGGTCTCCAAGATTGAAGTTTTCATTGCCATGGCAACAGGATTTTTTTAGGGTTGTTGTCCATTATGAAAGAAAGGAGCTCCACTCCCCCAAAAAATATAGGGGTATGGGGCTACCCATATAGAAGCAAGAGCAAGATATGTTCCTTATAATAGTTATATTGGAGTAATTAATATGATTATTTCTGCATATAATTTCCTCAAAAAGTAAAATATCCAGAAATGTAATAGTATGGAGTTAGTTATTAAACAGAATTTGGGGTTAATACTGGTAGTGTTGCAAAATTGGTTCAATTCTTAAAAACTCACTTACATAAATTAGTTGGATATAGATTTATATGGTTTCAAAATTCTGACTTTCTGAATATTTTGTGGGGATTGAATGACCCCCCCCCCCCTCCTTCCTCCCCCTTGAACTTCTTGAAGACACTCATGCTCCTGTAGTGTACAACTTCTTGTAGCCCCAATGAAATTTGCAAGGTTGCCTGGCCGTCATACAAATGTGCAAATTGATGCAAATAAATGTAAAAAAAAAAAGCTGTAAAATCAATGTTAATGCTTTTAATGGATTTTTTTGCCATTTCCATGGCTTTGACATTTTTTATATCAAGAGATTGAACTTATGTTTCCTCAAGACATTTAGAGACCATTCATCCTCAATACATCCACAGACCATTCATCCTCAATACATCCATAGACCACTCATCCTCAACACATCCATAGACCATTCATCCCACATCCATAGACCATTCATCCATAGACCATTCATCCTCAACACATCCTCAACACATCCATAGACCATCCATATATATACCATTCATTCAAACACATCAACACATCCATCCAGACCATTCATCCTCAACACATCCACAGACCATTCATCATCAACACCATCCAACAGACCATTCATCCTCAACACATCCATAGACCATTCATCCTCAACACATCCATAGACCATTCATCCATCCATTCATCCTCAACATCCATAGACCATTCATCCATCCATAGACCATTCATCCTCAACACATCCATAGACCATTCATCCTCAATCCATACATCCAACACATCCATAGACCATTCATCCTCAACACATCCACAGACCATTCATCCTCAACACATCCATAGACCATTCATCCTCAACACATTCATAGACCATTCATCCTCAACACATCCATAGACCATTCATCCTCAACACATCCATAGACCATTCATCCTCAACACATCCATAGACCATTCATGCTCAACACATCCATAGACCATTCATCCTTAACACATCCATAGACCATTCATCCTCAACACATCCATAGACCATTCATCCTCAACACATCTATATACCATTCATCCTCAACACATCCATAGACCATTCATCCTCAACACATCCATAGACCATTCATCCTCAACACATCCATAGACCATTCATCCTCAACACATCCATAGACCATTCACATCCATAGACCATTCATCCTCAACACACCCATAGACCATTCATCCTTAACACATCCATAGACCATTCATCCTCAACACACCCATAGACCATTCATCTTCAACACATCCATAGACCATTCATCCTCAACACATCCATAGACCATTCATCATCAACACATCTATATACCATTCATCCTCAACACATCCATAGACCATTCATCCTCAACACATCCATAGCCATTCATCCTCAACACATCCATAGACCATTCATCCTTAACACATCCATAGACCATTCATCCTCAACACATCCATAGACCATTCATCCTCAACACATCCATAGACCATTCATCCTTAACACATCCATAGACCATTCATCTTCAACACATCCATAGACCATTCATCCTCAACACATCCATAGACCATTCATCCTCAACACATCCATAGACCATTCATCCTCAACATATCCATAGACCATTCATCATCAACACATCTATATACCATTCATCCTCAACACATCCATAGACCATTCATCCTCAACACATCCATAGACCATTCATCCTCAGCACATCCATAGACCATTCATCCTCAACACATCCATAGACCATTCATCATCAACACATCTATATACCATTCATCCTCCACACATCCATAGACCATTCATCATCAACATATCCATAGACCATTCACATTGTTATTTGTGACATGCATGATTTCAGACTTTAACGTATACAAATTATGGAACATAAGTTTTCCAAATTAAGAATTTGAGAGTAATTTGTTTTGTTAGATCTCATTCTGTGCACTCTGTCCTTTTCAAAGTGGATTCATCCAGCAATTAATTGTAGTTGATCAATCAACCGTTGAAAAAGTGTATTTCAAAATTGGTCCCATTTACATTTTCTCATTAGATGTAAGCAGAGAAGACAGATGGTTTTCTTTTTACAAAATGGCAGCTTAGAAAATGAGATGCGAAGCGTCAAAGGTACAAACAGTTAGAAGCTATGCTTAGATTCCCTAAAATTAACGAAGAAAACAAAATACTACGTCTTCAGTCTGTTTGACTTCTTTATCTATAGAGTGGTCCTATTCAGAAAGCTTGTGCCAGCTGGATGCAGAGGGCTATATCCCCCTTTCAAAAACCTTTAGCCACCCCTTCAGTCCCCTAACCCTACTCATATGCCTCTGGGTTGATTAAACCATGCCATGGGGTACATAAACAATATGCCTATTAATAGGAACATTTATAACACACAAGAATATTTAAGTTATGCAGCCATATTGTTCAGATGTTGCGATAGAACTCATAGTTTCTAATTTATGTGCTTGAAATATTAAAAATCATTGTGTTGAAAAACATTTGAATTTTTAAAATGGTCATTTCACCCTAAAAGTCTAACTCCATTGTCTATTTTTTATAATATTTTGAAAACGGCATGATGAACATAACAAATGGGAGAGGAAAAGTTGTAGCCATGACAGTAATGAAGGTATTTTCATGAGTTTTAAGTTTCCCCTAGCAAAGATATTTTTCACAGATGTATTTTAAATTTAAAAATTGTAACATTGCATCAGGCTTTAAAGTTAGGATAGCAAAGGATCATGGAAAATATCGCAAAATGATGGCTTCCATGTAGCAAAAAGTTCCCATTTTTAGGAACATTCATGTTCCTAATAATAGGGATGCTACCAGACTGCCCTTTGCGGAAAATCTTTACAATCTGTTGGGTAGTAGGATAGGTTTTTTGTTTAAATAGCATATTCATATTTGATAATACCCCTAAACTAACTTTTTTGTGCCAATTAGAAACCTAGCTACAAAAAAAAAAAAAAAAAAAATTATATTGCTGATTAATTTAAATTAGAAATGACTTTCTACTAATGTATCATATCTTCATTGTTTCTAATTCTGAAAGAAATGAGAATACATTTAGGATGGGGAAAGTTAACATATGTTAAATACAGGCTCTTTTAAGGTTAGCCATGGGTGTACCCAGGTTTGGTTCCCCAACAGCTAAACAAGTGCAGATATCTTGCTAAAATTATACAACTTTACCATTCCCAAAGGCTGGCTACACCCCCTGTTAACCCTAGCCCCAATTACCTTAAGTCCAATTCTCTCCTGTAGACAAAAACTATTTGTGGTGGGGATGAAGGGTGGGGAGGGGGGGGGAGGGAGGAAGTATCATGTTTGTTTCATAAGATAAACACCTGCATTAAGGATACCTAATCCTGAATTATTCTCAGTTCTCTCTTTTTTGACAAAAATATCAGTGGGGGTGAGGGGAAGGGGAGGGGCAGGAAGGGAAAGTGTTATCTTTGCTCCCTTGGCTTAATGTCTGCTTCCAACATACCTTACCCTAATTACCTGAAATTTGTATTTTCTCCTTTTGCCATAAGATATCAGGAGGTGGTAATATCAAGGATGGAAGGGGGCTCTTTGTTCCCTGGCTAAATGACTGTTTACTTACTTAAATTTGTATTTTTTCCTTTTGTCAAAAGATATCAGGAGGGATCAGGGAGGGGGTTCCATCTTGCTCCCTGGCTGTATAACTGCTGAATAACAAAATAACTGGCTGTTATGTTTATTCCATTCTACAGTGGTGTCCTAGTTGACCTCCATTTTGGAGACAATTTAAACCCTCAATTTGGAGTTTTGAGTTGTTGCATAAGTCATAAGATATGTGCTGTTTGATTAACTTTTTACCAAGTCAACCAATTTATTGGGAGAAGTTGGGGTGGGGGAGGAGTTGAGTGGGAGGGGGTAGGATAGGAACAGGTAGCAACATCCCCACAGTCCTAAAGTTTTGTTGTACCCTTAAAGAAAAACTAGTTTGCAGCAAGCATGCAATAAGCTAACATTTTAACCTTGCGGAAAGCTTGCAGCAAGCTAGTATTTGGGACAATGCAAGCTTGCTAGCTTGCGAAAGCTGGCAAAAACCTTTCCGCAAGTCTGCGCAAGCCTTCAAATATTTGTTGCTAGCTTACGCAAGCTAATGTTAGTTTCCGGAAGCTAGCAATCTTGCATTTGTCTTAATTACTACCTTGCTGCAAGCGTGCCGCATAGTTAAAGCAAGCTTGCACAAGGTTACAGCAAGTTTGCGCAAGCTAAAAATGTTAGCAGGTCTCAAGCTTGATGCAAGCTTGTTTTTTTTCTGTAAGGGTAGACTTGAACCAGTTGATCATGCATTTATTCAGTTTTGCACAAATCACATACTTCACGGTGCTCAATTTGTTTTGAGCCTGAGACAAACTATTTTGACCTTTCTTTCTACCTGAGATAAGTTCTTCTTATGTTTGTCATTATTGCCTTAGAAATTCATGTGTCTAATTTACATGTGGGGAGCGGGTGGGGGTAGTGAGTGGGGGGGGGGGAAGTAACGAATGGGGGGAACCAATCAGCTCAGTTGTATGGAGGAATTGTTAGATGTCTCTCCTTCAAATATCTTAATATTTTCAACAGATTATAGATTTTAGGGTATATTATTGATCAATATTATCTCCCACTGTGGCAAAGTAATGAGAGTAATGACCCGAACAGCATAACCTGATTGTGTGCATCACAGTTGAGCTGTCACTATGTTAATTATTTCCAGATCTGAAGGTTTTAGATACAAAAATGTTGGATTTTAATATCTGTAATATTGGCCAGTTGGAAAATTGGTAGCATTGGTAAAATTGTACTCAAATTGTGAAAGTTGTATGATATTCATTTAAGCTATGATATGATAATATATATTCATAGTTATAATGAATACAAATATGCCATGGGGCGTGGAGCAGTATTTCAAGTGATATGGGAGGGGGGGGGGGCACGCACATTTGAAATGACTGATCTGAAAGACGGGAATGCAAAGTTAGGGAATTGGTAAATAATTAATCTCTTCGGTTCCTTTCTAACGAGAAGTTAGTTTCAGGAAAATTTCCTTACTTTTCGGGACATTTTCTTCATTTTCGAGAGATTTTCTTCAATTTTCGGGGAATTTCTTTTTTGTTTTTGGGAAATGTTGCCAAATGTTACCAAAATTTTCCAATAACTTTTACGGATAGTTCAGTTTTTGGACCATGGTAAGAGAGTCATATTTGTGTGTTTGTTGGGACAAGAAATACATTTTCAGGTCATCGTTTTTATGATTTGCAAAAATGTGGGAGGGGGGAGCATATGCCCCTGGCCCCCCTATTCCGCGGCCCATGTATGCTCCAGAATTTGTATACTTTCATACAAATTGATATATGCTTTTCAAATGTGTGTGCAGCTTGTGGTTAATGCCCATGTTATTTTTTCAAATGATAATTTTTCATCTTAATCATGGAATGTAACTGAAGAAATTGTTAATTGTAACGGTGAGATGTCTCTATGTTCAGTATTGTTACAATTGGCTACATATCATGTATTACATAAATATCAATTGTTACTTATCATATAATACATAAATATCAAGTGGCTATACTTATATATTACATAAATATCAAGTGGCTACCTATCATATGTTTCATTTCATTTGCCTTATGGCGATTGCTATATCATATATTACACAAATAGTAAGTGGCTACTTATCATACGTTATATAAATAACAATTGGCTAGACTTATCATATATTACATAAATAACAATTGGCTACTTATCATGTATAACATAAATACCAAGTGGCTATTTATCATACGCTATTACAAAAATATCAATTGGCTAATTATATATTACAAAAATATCAAGTGACTTAATATATGACTAATGATAGACTTATTATGTATAAGAGAAATATTAAGTGGCTACTTATCATATATTGCATCAATACCAATTGATTATGTATCATATATTACATAAATATTGGATTGTCTATAACTTCCATTTATCAAGACCATAGACTTATTGAGAAAACATCTTCCTTTAATACCGCGATAAACTTTTATTTTACTTTAAAAAACCAAAGTTATTATCATTAACAGGGTATCCTATCTGAAATGTAACCACTGTTTACGTGATTCATAATATATATCAAAAATGATTATATTTCTTTAAAATGAGCTTTGTGAATGACAAATATGTTATTTTGAAAATAATGGAGGTGTAATTAATTTCAAGGCTTGAATGTAATACAGATTGATATGTTACACGAGGACAACCGACTGCATTGAGCTTAAGTCTTTTTTCCACTTAATAAATTGATGCATATTTTTACTGTAACAAAGGGTTTACTACACAAATGGCGTATAAACTCTGCATTGGCATGGTTGTGTTAACTGTACTGTTTAACGTTTACAAGTTTTGGGTTGTTCTTATTCAATTATGAGAGAACAATAATCACTTTTGACATGGAATTTGTGTAATACATATTGGTATAGTCAGATACACATTGAGCTGGTATGTTCATCACAAGTGTTTGATATTTATTGCAGATAAACAAGCCTCTTGCCAGGTTTTTCCATCTGGGAAGGGGGGGGTGGCTGCCTTCCTAAATTTGAGCACCTTTTTATCTGATGTAGAACTATTACTGAAGTAGAATGGGCAGGGGGGGGGGTGGTCTAAAAAATCCCAATTTAACATGAACTGCATTGGAAATAATAAATATGCTAATTTATCAAATTGTACCCTTTTTCATTTACATCAATCTATTGTAGGTCGAATAAAAAAAAAAAAATGTGGTTTAAATTTGTGTACCATGGCAGTCACATTTTTCGGATATAGTCAATTTAAGGAACTTGTGCAGAATATC
The DNA here is from genome assembly GCA_020152595.1 of Chiridota heheva. Classification (NCBI taxonomy): domain Eukaryota; kingdom Metazoa; phylum Echinodermata; class Holothuroidea; order Apodida; family Chiridotidae; genus Chiridota; species Chiridota heheva. The sequence goes on along the minus strand of JAIGNY010000044.1, from coordinate 1,186,742 downwards.
ACTACATGTTTACTATTTTTTTGCTTTTCATATAACACATGTTACCCCCCACTCCTCCATGCCCCATATATGTCTGTACATGCTACCCCATTCCTCCATCCCCATATATGCCTGCACATGTTACCCCCATTCTTCCAACCCCATATATGTCTGCACATGTTACTCTGCATTCCACCATCCCCCATGTCTGCAAAAATGTTACCCCCACCCCATTCTTCTATCCCCATGTGTCTGCTTTAATGAGTCCAAAGAGATTATAATATTTGTACTATCAATATGAAGTGATTCCATATTTATTGCTCGTAAGAGTTAATTAGAGTTAATACAAGCATAGTTTTTATCATGTATGGAGTAAAAAGGGTATAATCAAATAGCTTTGTAATATGAATGAAAATTGTTTAGCCTTTATTAAAGGTCAAAAAGTTGGTCAAAAATTAAAAGCATCTTTATTGCAAAGTGAAGAGAACTTTTGATACCTGTGATGTTGAAAATTGAGTTAAGTATTCATAAGAAATGATTATGATTATGATTATGATTAATTTGAACATTAGTATTAAAGGTTAGTACCATCATCGCAAGCATGCAAAATGTGTGGGAATATTCATCAGACTCGCGTCTAACTTTTCGGGTCTCCAGCTCCTTTAAACTGTAATAGTTGTTTTCATATGCATAATTATCTTTTGTCGTTAAAGAATATTCCCATGATTTTATTTAAAGGAATATTCCCATGTTTTTAAATAAAGGAATATTCCCATGATTTTGATTAAAAAATATTATGATGTTTTTAATTAAAGGAATTTTCCGATGTTTTTAATTAAAGGAATATTCTCATGTTTTTAATTGAAGGAATATTTTCATGATTTTAATTAAAGAAATATTTCCATGTATTTAATTATAGGAATAATGTTTTTAAATTCTCATGTTTTTAATAAAGGAATATTCCCAAAATTAAAAATGTTCTGATGTTTTTAATTGAAGGAATATTCTCATGATTTTTAATTAAAGGAATATTATGATGTTTTTAATTAAAGGAATATTTCCATGTTTTTAATTAAAGGAAATTATCTTTTTTAATTATATCCCATGTTTTTAATTAAAGGAATATTCCCGTTTTTAATTAAAGGAATATTCTTATGTTTTTAAAGGAAAATTCCCATGTTTCTTTTATAACCTTTCATAAAAAAGAGAAATATTTTAGGACAATTTAGTCAAAAATCATGTTGATCTGTTATTCCTACCAGGAGATATTCAAATTTTAAAGGTTTACAAAAAATGCCAATTGTAGGAAAAGGCTCAGTAAGACATCACAGCAACACATTCTCTCACAAAGTTTGTGTATTTCATTAAAATCTATCATCCTTTTTTATTAGTAAAATCTGCTATAAAAATAAATTGATGAAAGTTAGGTATTTATATACATTGCCAAATATACCCTCTTTTAAAAACTTGTGGAAAATTATTTCTAATCATACAGAAACAACCAATTGTTCAAAGAAATACATAAACATTTGCAATGGAATTGCCTCTATAACATCATCAAACACGAATTCATCATACTGTACAAAAACTTTATAATGCAATTGGGAAATCTTTAAAATCCATCTCTCTGAACAAATATGATATCAACCTGATTTTTGGTTCTAAAAAGTATGCTCTTTCAAATAAGATTTTACAAAAACATGGGAATATTAAAAATAAAAAAACCATGGGAATATTATATAAAACATGGAAATATTACAAACACTTTGGGAATATTAAAAAAACAAAAAACATAGGAATATTACAGAAAACCATGGAAATATTACAACAACAAAAACATGGGATTATTACAAAAAACCATAGGAATATTACAAAAACTGTATTACAAAAAAACCATAGGAATATTACAAAAACTATATGACTATTACAAAAAACATGGGAATATTACAAACAAAAAAACCTATGGGATATTCCTTTAAAGGTATAAAGAGGCAACAAAGGCAAACTTGCTTCAAAATTGAATAAATTCCATGAAAGTAGCAAAATTTATCCAGTTCTGGTAGAAATTAACAACTTTTTTTTTTGTAGGTATTAATATGCAAATTTGCATGTAAATTTGTAATGTATGAATGGGTGCCCCTCTCTATCTTAATCAAATGTCATGTAAATCCAGTTTGAATTTCTTGAAGAGGACATTCTCAGAAAAATCAATGGAAGATAAATATATAATTGACGTAAAAAGATGTACTTTCTTACATTTAATTAATGCATCATAGATTTAGCATGTGACAAAAACTCCAAACTCAGCCATTGCTCAAAAACTAAAGAAGTAAAAACTTTTATACTCCAAATTTTATGCTCTTCTTCAAAAGAAATAAAAATCGCAAATACATAAAAGTGTGTTTTTGTAGACATCCATCATAGCCTCCTGTACCTTTTACACAGTGATGACACTAGAGCTTGAAGCCAATTGGGGCAAAACTAGGAAAAGTCAGGTCAAAGGGCACAGGAATCAGATCAAAAGGTCACAGATACCATTGCATCATTCACTGAAAATAGGTAAGCACATAAAAAGATAAATATTTAAAATGTCACAGAATTTGTGCAAAAATACATCTTAGTTTTCCATTTACTTTGCAACTTTTTGTGTAATATTCCCAATTACTGTTTGTAAAATAGCTTTTTAGTGCCTTGTTTTGCCTTGTCCACTGGTTTATTTACCACTACTAACCCCTCCCTCCCCCTAGTACCTTATTTAGTATTCATATTCAAACAAACCATATGGATGCTGCAGTAAACCCTTCATTGATAAGAGTTACAAGATGGTGAACGTGGAATTAATGTGACTGACTAATTAATTGGTATATACCTACCTATATGTATGGTTGATGTGTACCAGACATGCATACCTGAAATATTATGTGTGTCAATGCTTGTTTGGGCGATGTGACATATGCAAGCAATGTGTAATGATTAAGAGCGACATAGTGTAAACCATGTCACTTATCCTAATGTATAGCCTTAGTTGTATGCTTCCTGTAGTATTTTTTACAGATTGGTAAGTTCCTAGAAGGGAGGGATAATGGTTGTGTGCCCCCTCTCAATCTCAGGGATTATGTTGGTCCCCTGTCATTTTTTTCCTGTTTAAAGCATCCAGAAGGATTCTTTTAATCCCTAAAAGATCTCTTTGCAGCTGATCTTATCAAGAAGGGTTTTCTAATGTCAACAAGTTTTTTTGCCAAATTGTTCTTTTATTTTGTTGCAGTTCGTGTATATTCAATAAATGAGACACTTTTGTGCATTTTTATTTAATTCACCTTAAAATTGGTGTAATTGAATTTGACATTATTGAATCAAGAGGGATTTTGTCAATTTTTTGTTGTCATTTTCACCTCTGTAATCAATTAAGAAGAATGGTTTATAAGAAAATGTAATGTCACTTGTTTCATCCTTCATGAAGATGAGGAACTTGCTTTAAGTTTCAGAGCCAGTCAGGAAAGGGTGTGGAGGGGCAAGCTGCTACTTTGAGAGGATTTCACCTGCTCGATTACATACTTTTTGCAAATGGTTTAATTGAACAAAAACTTAGTAAAATTATTGGAGATTTTGGTGAAATTTGGTTACCTTTCCCGAAATTGAGAGAAAAAATCTTGATAATGAAGGAATTATCTCCCGAAAAGTGACGAAATTGTTCCAAAAACTGAAGAAGATTTAGTAGCAACATTTCATAGAAACTATATTTACCATTACAATTTTTCCATTTGTAACCAGACAATTTGGGGGCTCTTTCCCCTGAGATCTAGGTCACCCTTCCTACGCTCCTGACTGCGAGAGAGTGACAGTTAGTACAGCAAGCTTGTACAAGCAAATGCTTATGGTGAGCTTTAATAGGCAAATTCTAGAAATGTTACTTTGAAAATGGCCACATGCCCCCCTGGCCACATGCCCCCCTGGCCACATTAAAGGCCATCTGTCATGATTAAAATGTGGCGGTGTACAAATTTTATTTTTAAACGATTCTGATTGGCCTATCAGTGCGTATTGTACTATGTGTTTCGACCAATCAAAACAAACAAATTGAAATCTATTTACCTCTACGTTATAGAGAGGACAATTGGCCTTTAAGCTGTTATTCCATCATCAAATGTCTTGCCTGTGTATTAATTGCCTTTGAGATAATTCTTGCCATTTTTGATTAAAAATATTTGTGAATCACGCTTTACATTTATTTGACTAAATATTATTTACATCTTTAATTTAAATAGCGTGATTGAAGGGAAGAATTAAATGGTATCACTGAAGGGTACATAATTGAACATGCAGGTGATATTAAAGTACAACAAATAATTAAGTTGTATGTTTTCATAACAAACATATACATCGTCCATTTAATATGTGAACATTTGAAGTATATATAATATACGTATATCAACAAATAGTATGTGATTTATAGTCAGTTTCCAGTCTGCATATTTTTAGTTGCTGATGTTGAAACTAAAGTTGAAATGTGGATGCAGAGTATAAATTGCTGAATATGTATACAATTTGCATAAATGAATAATAAACATGTATTTGGTATCATTATATCATCATGTCAGTTGAGTATTTTCTACTGTACGTTATCTGCAATATATGTATATCAGTTAATGTGTAATTAACAGCAGAAATGTTGATAGTTGGTCTTTCTAAAATGAATAATCATTATATATGACTTAATTTATTCGAAGAGTGTGAATATGCATATAGCTAAGTATGCCAGAATTAATGTTCAAAGAGGGTTTGTTTTAATGGAGCACTAGACTGAAATTGAGGTCATATATTGATGGACTTTTGTGAACTTTTAAGGAATTTTCCCATTGATTTAAGGAATAATCCCATGGATTTTCATTTTTTCATATATGATAGAGAACATTTATAGAAACAAAGTGGTGAAAAACTATGTTAATATCTTATTCCATTTAGAAGTTATAACAATTAAAGAGTAGAAAAATGTTCTTAAAAACACCTCGTACAGTATATGTCCTTCAGCTTGGTGATGTTATAATCACACTTTTTCACTTTATCGAACAGCATTTTTGGTTCATTATGGAGATAGAGTGGAATATATAATTTACAAGAAAACATTTGTGTTATTTTCTTGGTGTACATCACATTTTCAATGAGAAAAAAATCCAAATCATTTGCAAAGAAATACAAAAGACATTTTGTTGAAATTGTCTCTATGACATCACAGATGTTGTCAATCAGTCACTTTTGTCCAAATTAAAAAATACTTTAAAATTTTGTAACTTCTAAATGGAATAAGGTATTAACATATCAAGCATGCTGCAAACTAGTATTTTGAACAAATGCTAGCTTGTGCAAGCTAACATTAGCTTGCTCAAGGTAACATTAGCTTGCGCAAGCTAGCATAAAATGTTTATTAGCTTGCACAAACTTGCAGAAAGTTTTGCTAGCTTGTGCAAGTTTGCAGATAGTTTTTGCTAGCTTGCGCAAGCTAATTTGTTCCAAATACTAGCTTGCAGCATGCTTGCTCAAGCTTGCAGCATGCTTGCGCAGGCTAAAAATTGTTAGCTTGTTGCAAGCGTGCTGCAAGCTAGATTTTTCTGTAAGAGAAGTTCAAAAGGATAACACATAGATCTGCAAAATTCAAGTACTCAGACTGTCAAATTGACCAATATCATTGATGATGTTCAATACTGTTATATTGCCACCTCACTTTCGTTCAAGTGCTCCTCAGTGATTATTAGTTTGGTGGTCAAGCAAGGTCACTCTATGACTGAGGTCCTTTAGAGAAACAAGATGGTGAAGAAACTACATCAGTATCTTATTCCACTAAGCAGATCTTCAAGTTTTTTCTACATATGCATAGAAATGACTGAATTCAGGCTAGTTATGATGTTACATCCTCAAATTCTGGAATTTCGTATGCAATTTATTGTGTATTTATGGAATACAATTATTTTGAGGAATACAAAAAATGCATTGGACATAAATAAGTAGTACCATGTATTAACACATAACTATAATTTACCACTTGAAGAAATTTTGATGACAAAATATATATTTGTTTTCTCTAATATACGTTAACAATTGCTAAGAAGGTGTGGATGGGGGTGCCAACAATACACAGTACCTTTCCACAACTGTTATTTCTACACATTTGGGACAAATTTAAACTTGAATATTTCCTTGATGGTATCTTACCTCTTACCGCTCCTTTCTTCTGGGTAAGTTGAGGTTTCTCTATGCAATTTTTTCCATCTCTTTCTGTCTCTTGGAGATTTCTTTCTGTCTCTTGGAGATCTCTTTCTGTCTCTTGGAGATCTCTTTCTGTCTCTTGGAGATCTCTTTCTGTCTCTTGGAGATCTCTTTCTGTCTCTTGGAGATCTCTTTCTGTCTCTTGGGAATATCTTTCTGTCTCTTGGAGATCTCTTTCTGTCTCTTGGAGATCTCTTTCTGTCTCTTGGAGAGATCTCTCTGTCTCTTGGAGATCTCTTTCTGTCTCTTGGAGATCTCTTTCTGTCTCCTGGAGAGATCTCTCTGTCTCTTGGAGATCTCTTTCTGTCTCTTGGAGATCTCTTTCTGTCTCTTGAAGATCTCTTTTGTCTCTCGGAGATCTCTTTCTGTCTCTTGGAGATCTCTTTCTGTCTCTTGGAGATCTCTTTCTGTCTCTCGGAGATCTCTTTCTGTCTCGTGGAGATCTCTTTCTGTCTCTTGGAGATCTCTTTCTGTCTCTTGCTACTACTGCAGCTCCTCCCCAGCTGTTTCATCCAAAACTGTTTCTCTCCTTTTCTGCCACTCTTCTCCATGTAGTCTTAGGTATTCCCTTCTTTCTTCTACCCTCTGGTGTCCAGGTGATGGATATTCTGGCATAGTTTTCTTCGTCCTTTCCCAACCATCTCCATCTTCTCTTAGATATCTCCTTGCTTATCTCCACTGTGCCTTTCATATAGTTCTTCATTGTTGACTTTCATTGGCCATCTAATTTTTAAAATAATTCTAAAGCATCTCCTTTGAAACACATGCATCTAGTTTCATCAGCTTTGGTTAGCTTGCAGGTTTCACATCCATAGAGAAGTACTGAGATTATTTTTGATTGAAATATTTTCAGTTTCGTTTTTATCCGGTAGATGTTTGATTTCCAATTCTTGTCAAGTTGTCTGAAAGTTGCCTGTGCCAGCCCAGCTCTGCATTTTATGTCTTCATCAGTGCCTCCTTCTTAGGACAGTAATCCCTTACAGAAATTTTAGCTTGTGCAAGCTTGCGCACGCATGCTGCAAGCTTGCAGTAAGCATGCTGCAAGCTAGTATTTGGAACAAATACTAGCTTGCTAGCTTGCAAAAGCTAACATAAGCTTGCGCAAGGTAACATTAGCTTGTGCAAGCTAGCATAAAATATTTGTTAGCTTGCCCAAGTTTGCAGATAGTTTTTGCTAGCTTGCGCAAGTTTGCAGATAGTTTTTGCTAGCTTGCGCAAGCTATTTTGTTCCAAATCCTAGCTTGCAGCATGCTTGCGCAAGCTTGCAACATGCTCGCGCAAGCTACAAATTGTTAGCTTGTCACAAGCATGCTGCAAGCTTGCTGTAAGCTAATATTTCTGTAAGGATTGCACCGAGATAGACAAATCTATTAATATCTTCAAGCTCTGCATGCTAATGTTGTTAATACCCATGATCTTTGTCTTTTTTCAATAATCTTCAGACCAACCGTTTTACCTGTTTCATGTAGTTCCTTGTATTGTCTTGGACTTGTTCTTTGGGGCTAGAAATAAGTGCAATGTCATCAGCGTAGTCAAGATCGTTTAGGGCTGTAAATAAGTTCCACCAAATTCCATTCCTTCTGCCTTGTGTACTGGTTCTCATCACCCAGTCAATAATAAGTATAAAGAGGAAACCAGACATTACGCATTCTTGTTTTACCCCAGTTTTGACAGAAAACCAGTCAGATAGTTTCCCATCACTTAACACTTTACATTTGCTGCCATCATACCAGTTCTGTATAATATTTGTGTATTTCATGGGTATCCATAATGAGCTTAATCTTCCACATCATGCTTCCGTCTAGACTGTCGGAAAGTCAATGAAGTTGAGGTCTACTGTGGCTTTCCATTCCAAGCATTGTTCTATTATATATCTAAGGGTGATTAATTGTTCAGTAGTTCCCCTGTCACCCTTATAGTCAGCTTGCTTATAACGAAGTTTGGTATCTATGCCGAAAAGTTTCTCTTTAAGCCTACCCACACCCGACACCTGAGTTAATCCTGAAAACTCAGGTATGACAATTACCAACCCGACTTCCTGTTCAGTGTATTAAGTTTCCACTCCAAACAATGATTGTTTATCTGCCATTCCATGCACACCACAGCCAAGTAGCCCAAGGCTATTTGTATGTATAAGATTACACAAAGCCAGATCTGAATAATTAAGGCACTTTTGTGATTGAAATCACTCCTCCGTTTTACGTGTCTTAGTGAAAGAAGTTTGTTTTCAAACTGGTGATAAAAATAGCTCTGTATCATAATGCCTGAGGTTATAATGTGCATTAATTGTGAATGATTGACGGAACATTTCTCCTAAGGAAAGAAATTGCTTCATGTCTATTGCGCTACGTAGCCTGTCGATCAATATCCTTCCAAATATCTTACTTGCTGTTAGTATTAAGGATATACCTCTGTAGTTGTCACAAATTGTCAGGTCACCTTTTTTTGTTATAATGATTTTGTTTTCTTCATGCATCTGGCACTTCTGTATCTGAATAATGTAGTTAAGGTCTCCTCTGTCAAATCCATACTACCTTTCCACATTTCATCGCTTATTCCATCCACTCATGGTGCTTTCCTTAATGGTATAGTAGCCAATAACTAGGTAGGTTTTTCATCATTTTGTTCCTTTTAAAATCGCCTTTCATGAATTGATGATAATGTGCTTGACCACTGAATGAATATTCATTTAAACTGTTTAGTAATTAATATTCATTTAATATGCAGCAAAAATGTTACATAAGTTGACAAGTTGATTCAATATTGAATCATTTGAATTGTTTTACTGCGGTGGTAAGTGAAGGAGTGAGCAGTCCGGGAGCAACTCAAAATTTGGGTACTTTGATGTATTACGTCATCGCATGAGCCTACACATTTGACTAGCCCACACTAAAGATATGGGGTTTCTCATTTTCCGCTCCGGATTGTCCAAAATTCCACTGGATATTCTGAAATTTTGGTGACGGATAGTAAATAGATATTTAAAAACTTTTTGCTGCTGCTTTTTGATATTCACGGTCGCCTTTTTAAGAAAATCAATAAAACAGATTATGAACAATCTGTTTTGTTCATTTTCTCAAAAAAGCGACGATGAATTTCAAAAAGCAGTGGCAAAAAGTTTTTAAATATCTATTTACTATCCGTCACCAAAATTTCAGAATATCCAGTGAAATTTTGGACAATCCGGAGTGGAAAATAAGATACCCCATATGTTTAGTGTGGGCTAGTCAAATGTGTAGGCTCATGCGATGACGTAATACATCAAAGTACCCAATTTTTTGGGTATTTAGAAGTACCCAGTTTTTCGGATTGCTCCTGAATTGGTGAGTGAAGTATGTGATTTAGAGTGGTGGTGGGGAAGGGAAGGGTGGTGGGGGGGGGGGGGGGTTTGGGAGGTTGAATCAAATAAATTGCTTTACCTGTAATTCTCATCTGGATATCTAATACTGTTTATTACCATTGTAAAAAATAATAAATGACTATTCCATAGCCCCTAGGGAGAAATGTAACCCTTAAGTGCCCAAGCTCATTTTAATGCTAGCTTTGCCACTGTTTTTATTTTAATTAATTTAATTTGGGGATATTTTGCTGTTTTATTGTCTATTTTTTAATCAAGTGAGAGGTTAGTGGATTGATTTAAGATATTATGGGTAGAAATCATTTCCTTCTTTTATAACCAGTATTTGAAATGTGAAATCTTATCCTGTTTTACTTCTTTATTGTATTTATGTCATCAAGTCTTGTTCCAATCCGCCCTTGCTTGCTTAATCCCTACCTAGTGTGGAAGAATATATTTTTATAATATATCTGTAAAATTGTAGATTTTATTTGCACTCATCCCCAACAGGGGCAGGATGAGATCATTTTGGGGTCATTTTCTTAAAATAATAATTTGGACCCATCACCCGTTTTAGCTGCCAGTATGAAGATGACCTAAGCCATAGGTGATAAACCAGGCTTTAGTATATTTTTATGTTTTATATTTTGATGTTTTAGTATGATATGATTTAGGAGCCATAATACATTGTGGATAATAATATCCAGTAACCATGTATGGTCAGTTTTCCCCAACTTCCCAAGTTTTAGTTCCAATACCCATGGTCTTCCTGAAACTCCTTCAAACATAACTTAGGCATAGTACTAGGGGAGGAAGGGGGAGGTGGGGGGGGGGTCTCATTTTACCTTCCAATATCTAAGCAAACCTGGAAGTTAGTGGTCAGACATCTAGAGGGAACCAAAAGGGACACCACTATGGAGAAAATATGCAATATATATATATATATATATATATATATACAGTATTAATATATATCATAAATATATATATATATATATATATATATATATATATATATATATATATATATATTAAATAAAAAATTGTTGTCACAACTAATAAATAAGTGACTGAAACCAGGCTAATAGTGATGTTACAGCTTTACTTTAGTCTGAGCACTTTTGAGTCTTGAGGATTTTGTGTTTTTCAATGAAAGCTATTGTGATAGTTTTTGTCTTATACAAACATAGGATGCATAGGATACATAGGATACATAGGATACATAGGATGCATAGGATACATAGGATACATAGGATGCATAGGATGCATAGGATACATAGGATGCATAGGATACATAGGATACATAGGATGCATAGGATGCATAGGATACATAGGATACATAGGATAATTGTAACAAGTACAAAGGGTAATTACCTTTCAATAAAATTGTGATAGCTCTCTTCAATTTCTACTCAGTCATTTTCAAACAAAAGTTTTAAAATTGATTTTAAATGATCTTAATTTGTAATATTGTTAAGATTTGATATCTTCTGAATGGAACAAGATATTGAGGTATTTGTCTTTTTGTCCTGTATAATACACGATACAGTAGATATGTCTGACTATGCAAAGCCAGGGTCATAACTCCTGGGGGACAGAGGTAACTGTGACCCCCCCCCCCACACCCATTTTCTGGCAGAATTCTACAAAAATGAATAAAACACTGTCCCCCTACTTTGTGGCAGAAATTAATAGCTCCGCTCATCTTTTACAGAACTTGAAAGAAGTATATTCCAGAGTTTTGGTTGTAATGTGTGTAATCTTATTGTTTTGCAATGAACTATACATATATACTTTACAGTGCAGTCCACCACACTCCCGATTGGAAGATCTTCTGATTGAGAGAATGAGATCATAATTTAAATTGTTGCTAATAAGTTCAGCCTTTAAAATATTTCTTCTTTTCAAATTCTTAAGTTGTATACTTTGCAAATGATTTTGAATTACAAATTTCGGCCTACTTTTGTGCTTTTGCTGCAGGTGACTAAAATGTTGAAATTTGCTCTTCAGAAACTAGTGTAACGAATTTTAAAAGATTCCTGTAAAATTCCATGGTGAAAGTCAAATTTGCGCTAGTGAAAATGGAGAAAATAATCTTATCGTTCTGTTGCACCAATCAGATTAAAATATTTTTTATGCATTTTTCCTACCTTTGGCTTGAACCAATTTTACCGTTATGTATTTCTATAGAGAAATTTGAATTTTGAAAGATGCATTGTGGGTTATCATGACAAAATTCTCTTAATTGGGAGATTTCGTGTTCGGGGGCCTGGACTGAACTGTTAATATTTTTCAGTTTTGGAGGGTGTGAAGATTGTTTAGGGTCTGGGAAAATTGAAGCTGAATAATATGAGTGCCAGTTGGGGTGTTTGAATAGGGTAGAGACTAAGGGCTAAGTGTTTGAATAGGGTGGAGGCTAGGGGCTAAGTGTTTGAATAGGGTGGAGGCTAGGGGCTAAGTGTTTGAATAGGGTGGAGGCTAGGGGCTATGTATTCTGATATATTGCTGGTTATTTTCTGAAATGATCATTAATTCAAAATGCAGCTGGTATTAAGTTAGTAATAATACAATTGATCTTTGTTAATAATAAAGAGATTATATAATTGATTAATAAAATATAGAGCCTTTGTACAATGATATCTAATTAATTAAAGATTAGATCAATAATTAATTAATCATTAAGGATTGAAGTGACAAACACTGAAAATGCTAGAAATTCTTGGGGCTGGAGGCATAACTATTGTTTATATTTTTTCAGATGACTATAATGTCAAGCTAAGAATTTCAGCTGTTATGTCAAGGTAACAAACTCAGGCCATAAATTCTCGGATGGTAATTTTTCAGACCCTTTTTTCAGCTGATGTTAAGACATGCATTTACCATTTACGGGTAATGATACGGGTAGAATAATGTATAGAAATGCATTCTGGGAAAATATTTGATATGGAGGAAAGGAGAGAAGGGAGGGGGTTCATAAACATATCAATCCATTCAAGCAACATTATTTTGGGGTATGCCTCCTCCAGCAGCAAATATCCAAAATGGGGGCTATGATTGATCTTTTTACTTCAGGCAAGAATGTTATTTTCGAGTGGTTCACCAAATAGTGATTTTACCCCATCACCTCACTTCCAGCATCTCACCCCCAGCATCTCACCCCCAGCATCTCACTCCCAGCATCTCACCCCAGCATCTTACCCCCAGCATCTCACCCCCAGCGTACAGGACCATCGGGTTTCCACCTATTGGTGTAAGAACAAACAAATTCCAATGAGAGTAAACCTTTACAGAAATTTAAGCTTGCATCATTCTTGCAACGAGCTAACAATTTCAGCTTGTGCAAGCTTGCAAAACTTTCTGCAAGCTTGCACAAGCTAACCGATAGTTTTTGCTAGCTTACACAAGGTAATGTTAGTTTGCACAATTAAGCTTGCAAGCTAGTATATGTTCCAAATACTAGCTTACAGCAAGCTTGCTGCAAACCTGCAACACACTTGTTCAAGCTTGCTGCGAGCTTGTAGCACGCTTGCGCAAGTTACAAATGTTAGCTTGTGGAAAGCTTGCTCAGGAAGCTATTATTTCTGTAAGGGCACCTTTGTTCAACAAGTAATAGATATTTTCAGCAATCCGTATAAATTGCCTTTTAACTCTGCTTCTGGTCAACTTTGTTATTTTTCTAGGCACCTTGCTGCTTGTCAATTTCTAACTTTCAAGGTAGAAAATGAAAATTATATTAAAGGGACAAGCTGGTGATCTGGGTTCTAAAGTGAAAGAAATGAGTCTGAAGATATTTTTTAATGATTATAAGCCAAATGTTTATTGAAAAGTTGTTTCTTTTTTTGATTCGTAGTTGAAATATGGGTTTCCCTTTAATATCAGATCCTATTTATACCCACTGAGAAGGTCAAAGAGGAATAACTTGAAAATGTATTTATGACTAATTCTTGTTATCATTTTTAATCATTTTTAACATTTTTATCAAAGTATTTCATATGTTGTTTATTTGTACATTTTGATATATTGTATTAGTACAGTTCACGTACTCTTAAAACTGAAATCAGATCAAACTCCTGGAAAATAAGTCTAAGAATAAAACGTTCAAATACTGTAAGTGTGTTGAGAAATGATATCACTATTTGTTAGTAAAATGTTCTTAGTTAAGGATTTTTGGTATGAGGTATCATGAAATGTTAAGATGTGCACATGGGAACGTAAGGGGTAACGATGGGAAAATTCAATTGCATTTAAAACCCTCATGAATATGTGTATTAGGTTTAAAACCTTCATAAATATGCATATAATTTGTGAAGTTTATTTGCAATTGAACATGTGTTTTTTTTTTTAATATATGATTATGTTCCTTTTTTTAGAGTTTGCTATTCGTGGCCTCATGTATGCCTGTGGGTTCTTAGCAATCTTTAACTTTATACTAGTGCTTTCCGATTAAGCGTTTTTAATTATTTAAGAATATCTTGTAGTCATCCACATACTCATATGTTGTTATATTGTATGATTATCATATATATCGAGTCATTATGCAAGCCCGAGAAATAGAGTGGTCGAGTTGAAAATGTACATGGATGTAATATATACGGAGATTTGTATTTTATTTATTACTAACTGGAGCAAGTGCATATACATCAATGTTCTTTGGTTAAATGATTGAATAACATCAGGAAATTGCAAATAATATACCACACTGTTTGTGTTATTTTTTGGTGTTGATGTTTGAAAATTTGGGAGGGGGGAGAAAGATTGAGTTATTTTGGGAAGCATTATTTGGCTGCTGTTCATGGAATTTGGAGATTTGTGACAGATGAAAACTTTCTCAAAAGTCAGTGCAGTAGTTGAGGGGTGTGTGTGTGGGGTAGTGGGAACATATTCCACCTTAGATTCTTGTAACCTCTCAATGAAAAGTGATGATTTTCCCTTTTAAACTTCTTGGTGCCCCATTGAAAAGTGATGCTTAACATAACTAATCAGAGCATCAAAATAATAACTGAATTTACTATTTGTGAGGGACTTATCAATTACATTTTTTTGTCCTTTTCAAATATTTCTGTGCCATCCCAGTGCCCCCCTCCCCCCTCCCCCTTCCCTTTAATCCAAATAGTCTTAAGAAGCCACTAATTTGATCATTGTTTTGGATTCAGCTGTTATTGTAGTCAATCCTATGTGCATAGGATATGTCTACCGAAAGTGTGCGTTTGTGGGGAGGGGGGAGGGGTTGTGGCAAAGAAAAAAAGATACAAATAATCACTGTAAAAAAGATATAGAATTGAAAGAAAAAGTGTCCCTTGTTTCCCTCCTCCCCCCCCCCCCTCCCAATCCTGCTTGTCTTCAAACCTCTATCAGAGCTAAGGAGACCATTCAGACTATTTCCCACCATTGGTGGCACCAGCAGTTTTATACTGGGGAACAAGAGAGGGGCTGCTTTGTATAATTGGCGGGGGGAGGGGAAGAAATGTACATTCATTTATTATTTTGGGGGGAGGCAAAGTGGTCTCCCTTGTCCCCCACAAAGTGATCCCCAGTACCACTGCTACTAGCTGTCTCCCATTTCCTTCATTATCGAGGAGCAAGATGGAAGAAGTGTTATCCATGTCTAGGGGTCAAGAGAGCTTGAAATACATATGTGCCGTCATGAACTTTCATCAATTTTCAAAGCATTGATCACATAGTTCGCTGGTCAGTTTTTGCTCTCAAACCTTTATTGCTATGAAAATGGATAGTTTTGTCAAGAGTCATTGCTATATTCCCAGTTCTCCCCTAAGCCATTTTGCTGATTTATATCAGTGTATGACTCAAGTTACATCATAGAAGCATATCCTTTCATGTGGGCATCTCGCAGATCATATCAAAGTTATGCTATCATCATTGCTGTGGTTGAAATTGTCAAAAATTCCATCTTTTGTAGATAAAAAATCAAATCGCATTTAATGAATACATTAAAATCCGTGGGTGCCTAGAAATATGAAATTTCTTGCTCACTCCATAATGCTGAAATAGCCGCAAGCAATACATACTGTCTCATGCTGGTTACCATGACAACTACAAGAGGCAGAGCTGCTCAGAGTAGACATCAACTTAAACTTTCAATATGATGTATGATTCAGTACCTCTAAAACTTCAAACAGCATTTCAAAATGGTTTCTATGTTTATAAGGTTCTCATAATTGGAAGTGTTGCACATAGGCAGTTTTCAATTTTTGCAATAATATTTATTTCAAGAATTACATTCAAATGTAGTATAACAAAATATTATTTATTTTAAGAATCACATTAACGATGACATAATCTTACATGAGGTCAAATGTTGTATTACAAAATAATATTTATTTTAAGAATCACATTAACGATGACATAATCCCACATGAGGTCAAATGTTGTATTACAAAATAATATTTATTTTAAGAATCACATTAACGATGACATAATCCCACATGAGGTCAAATGTTGTATTACAAAATAATATCTATTTTAAGAATAACATTAACGATGACATAATCTTACATGAGGTCAAATGTTGTATTACAAAATAATATTTATTTTAAGAATCACATTAACGATGACATAATCCCACATGAGGTCAAATGTTGTATTACAAAATAATATTTATTTTAAGAATCACATTAACGATGACATAATCCCACATGAGGTCAAATGTTGTATTACAAAATAATATTTATTTAAAGAATCATATTAACGATGACATAATCCCACATGAGGTCAAATGTTGTATTACAAAATAATTTTTATTTTAGGAATCACATTAACAATGACATAATCCCACATGAGGTCAAATGTTGTATTACAAAATAATATCTATTTAAAGAATCACATTAACGATGACATAATCCCACATGAGGTCAAATGTTGTATTACAAAATACTATTTATTTAAAGAATCACATTAACAATGACATAATTCCACATGAGGTCAAATGTTGTATTACAAAATAATATCTATTTAAAGAATCACATTAACGATGACATAATCCCACAAGACGTCAAATGTTGTATTACAAAATAATATTTATTTTTTCAGAATCACATTAACAAGGACATAATCCCACATGAGGTCAAATGTTGTATTACAAAATAATATTTATTTAACAATTATATTAACGATGACATAATCCCACATGAGGTCAAATGTTGCATTACAAAATACTATTTATTTTAAGAATAACATTAACAATGACATAATCCTACATGAGGTCAAATGTTGTATTACAAAATAATATTTATTTTAAGAATTACATTTACAATGACATAATCCCACATGAGGTCAAATGTAGTATTACAAAATAATATTTATTTCAAGAATCACATTAACAATGACAAAATCCCACATGAGGTCAAATGTTGTATTACAAAATAATATTTATTTCAAGAATCACATTAACAATGACAAAATCCCACATGAGGTCAAATGTTGTATTACAAAAAAATATTTATTTTAAGAATCACATTTAAAATCCCATGACAAATGTATCTACAAAATACTATTTATTTTATGAATCACATTATTTGAGCAAATGTTGTATTACAAAAAAATATTTATTTTAAGAATCACATTTACGATGACATAATCTCGTCATCTGAGCCTTCAGCAAGCTTGCGAATAAAATGTTACGGGTATTCTGATTGGTTGTCACTCATTTACTAATTTGACCCCACTCATTAATTGTTCGAGTATTACAAGGATTAGATTAGTGGTCTGGGGTCATTATGTGTGGTGAGTGAACCATAAGGCTTGGGAAGGGGAGGGCACTTCCATATATATATATATATATATATAAGTATATATATATATATATATATATATATATATATATATATATATATATATATATATATATATATATATATATATATATATATATATATATATATATATATATATATATATATATATATATATATATATATATATATATATATATATATATATATATATATATATGTATGGTCCATGTAGCATAGCTGCAAAATATACCGCGTGTTGGCGTGCAAATATGTAGAAAAAAATAGAAGACAAGGTATGTCAAATTCCGGCAACAGAGATTGATTAAAATACAAAATTTTAGGCTTCCTGAGCCCTTCTTCAGTGTAGACATTCAACACGAAACTGTTAAGTTAAATTTTAAATTAAACAGATGAAATGCATACAGAGGAGAAACAGCTACATTAAAGTACGCTCTTATTTGTGGCATAACAAGAACAGGCTTGCGCGTATCGAATAAAATTACAACTGTGTAAAAATTACACCCATACCTTTTTACACGCAATGCGCGCAGAGGAGAACAACTTTTACATATTTTTGAAGTAACTAAATCATCTTAAAGATACTAGATCTTTGTTTAGGCCTTCTGTTATGGTTTGGTATTTGAAGATGTACATGAGTTCAGCGGTACTTCTGTCTTTATCAGACCTAAGACCACCTGCTAAAATGCAGAACTGTAAGTCAGTAATGTTGTGATGGTGTGTGTCTGTGTTAAGGTGTTTAGCAATAGGAAGGCCCTGTGTGTTGTTTCTGATGGAAGAGAGATGATTATTATATCGGAAGCAAAATTTAGTTTTAGTTTCTCCAATGTAGTTTGCTTTGATGCACTTTTTGCAGTATAGTATAGTAAATACACCACATTGGAAGAATCGCTTGTGAAGGGTCCCAGTTTTACAATGTGTGTACCTACTTTAATTTCATTCCTGGTGTCCAGGTGTTTACAAAGACTACATCTGGTCTTGTTGCAGGTTGTATTTTCTGACTGTACCTGCATGGTAGGGAGAGTGCTACAAACTAACAGCCAGTGCAAATTGGGGGGCTGCCTTCGAGCGTAAATAGAAGGGCTTAGGAAGCCCCAAAATTTTGTATTTTAATAAATCTTTGTTGACAATATATATATATATATATATATATATGTATGTATGTATGTATGTATGTATGTATGTATGTATGTATGTATGTATGTATGTATGTATGTATGTATGTATGTATGTATGTATGTATGTATGTATGTATGTATGTATGTATGTATGTATGTATGTATGTATGTATGTATGTATGTATGTATGTATGTATGTATGTATATATATATATATATATATATATATATATATATATATATATATATATATATATATATATATATATATATATATATATATATATATATTGTTTAAAAAAAAGTGTCTTTTTCATCATTTTCGAAGTGCATGTCCCTAAAAATGAGGTTTTTCTGTGTTGATTGTGTACTGCTGGTCCATTTTTACAATATTTTTGTTGAATACTCTCATACTGCAATTACCAAAAAATCGGTCATACTGTGGATATGTTTTTCAATTGGTGGGCTGCACACCCCTACCACTTTAAGTATGAAGTGCCCCTCGGGACCATAAGTCCTAAATTCAAACTCAACCGACATATATTTCAAATATTAACCTACTTATGTCAGTTTTGAGTAATCTCATTGGTCAAAATTCTGCTGCATGATATCAATCTCAAATTGTCATATCCCTCAAAAAAAATTGAACAGAAGTTTAATTTTCGAGTGATGTTATAAAGTGTTTCAGCCATTCAGAAGGGTCAAATTCAAACTGTCATATCAAGGAAATTGAACATATATTGATTTTCAGGCCGGATGGGAAAGAGGGAGGGGTGGGTGTGCCTGGCCTCTGTAAAACTTTGATAAACTGAGACCATGCATGCTTTTCCTCTTTTAGAGTCACCCTGAATCCCTTCAAACCCATTACATTACTATTCTAAGATTATTTTGCCGATTATTTAAAAAGACTCCCATCTCTAATTTTGTTTTTGTCATGTGAAAGATATTTTACCTAAGAGTCAATGTTGTAATATCATGACCAGGATTTTCAACCAAAAGTGGTGTAATCATACAATCACCTAGTAACATCACCATACAAGAGATATAAATTAACATCACCATACAAGAGATATAAATTAACATCACCATACAAGAGATATAAATATGAGAAATAAGTGGGGAGATCAGAGGAAGCCCCCTTGCATCCTTAGTTCCTGCCTACCCTTATAGAAATTTAAGCTTGCAGCACACTTGCGACAAGCTAACAATTTTTAGCTTGCGCAAGAGTGGGGTGGGCTTGCGCAAGCATGCTGCAAGCTCACAGCAAGCGTGCTGCAAGCTAGTATTTGCAACAAATACTAGCTTGCTAGCTTGTGCAAACTAACATTAGCTTGCGAAAGCTAGCATAACATATTTGTTAGCTTGCGCAAGCTTGCAAAAAGTTTTGCTAGTGTCGATGCACAAGCCTGCAGATAGTTTTTGCTAGCTTGGGCAAGCTAATTTATTCCAAATACTAGCTTGCAGCATGCTGCAAGCTTGCAGCATGCTTGTGCAAACTAAAAATAGTGCGCAAGTTTGCTGTAAGCTTGATGCAAGCGCGATGCAAGGTAATATTTCTGTATGGGTATCGTTATAACCATCTCACCACCCCTCACGCCTGAGCATCAGATATGGAGAGTGTTAATTGTGACGTTTTTTTTTATGAACAAGCAACTTTGGGGGGGACGTTATAGTCATTTCATGGTCAATGTCCTGTCCGTATCACATAGACCTCACTTTAATGTTCAGACGGAAATGTTCTTTTGTATACAATAATGTATGTACAAGGTCTAATGGAAATTGAATATTTCGTTTTGGGCCTGAGGGTGTATGCAACAAAAGTGCTTTATCATTAACTTTATTAGCAAATGTTTCTCCAGTAATGCAACAATTTGCAACAAGCAAATTATTATCGCTGAATGTTATTGTGGTTCTTCGCAAGAATGTTTTTTTATGCTCACCTGGGAAAAAAGTACAGGAATCCATCAAACACACTGCGGAATTGATTTGAAAAAAATGGAGCTTACGAAAAGCTCATTGTTAGTTTATAGTAACTTGAACTAAGCAGCGAGTTTATTTTTGCTTGAAAGAAACTTAATTTCTCTTGTTCGGCAATATCGTAAGGTTCCTATTGTGAGTCAGTGGTGGATGCAGGATTTGTTCATAGGGGAGGCACCAGTATGGGGGTACCAGTTGACCTCTTACACTTTCTCCCCCCCAACCAAAAAAAATCTTGCTGCTCGCCATGATTTAGTTTAGTCATTTATTTATTTTCTTTATAAAATGTATACATGTATTGTTTTTCATTTTCCACGGCTGTATTAATACCATTAACCATGTGTTGCGTTGCGTTGCATTTTGGATATGAATCCTATAACTCCTTGTTAGGCTCTTGGTCTTTTCACAAAGGAATATTGAGGGTTTTATTTGCTGTTTAAATGCAAAAAAGGGGCAAAACGGCTTAATATGTGAAACTCGGGTACATGCACCGGATATGATCGCTATAGGGTATGTTAACAAATCACCTTTCCTTTCAAATTTGATGCCCTTATTATTTTGCTTTTTGGTATGTATATAAATATTTTCCCAAAGAGGGGGGGGGAGGTACCTTCCCCTTAAATCTGCCACTGTTGTGAGTTTATTTTAGAGTGTTGGCTTTGTTAGAGTCAAAATTGAGCTTCTTTTAAGGTTGATTGGTTACCAAGGTAATGACACCTCCGTTTGAGTATTTACATTAAGACCCTCATGACCATTTGTTTTTGTCAGTTGTGGAGGACTAGTTGGAGACCCACTGGGTATTGAGCCTGGATGCTAGAATGGAATTTAGCTTGCAGCACACTTGCAACAAGCTAATATTTTTAGCTTGTGTAAGCTTGCTGCTAGCTTGCGGAAGCATGCTGCAATCTTGCACAAGCGTGCTGCAAGCTAGTACTTCCAACACATATAAACTTGCTAGCTTGTGCCAGCTTACATTAGCTTGTGCAAGTTAGCATGAAATATTTGTCAGCTTGCGCAAGCTTGCGCAAGCTTGCAGAAACTTTTTGTTAGCTTGCGCAAGCAAGTAAACTTGCATTTGTTCCATTACCAGCTTGCTGCAAGCTTGCAGCATGCTTGTGCAAGCTAAAAATGTTAGCTTGTCGCAAGTAAAGGAAGCTAAAATTGGAAGAGAAAAAATTCATTTTCTAAAATTTGATAAAAAAGTTGTTCAGATTAAATTGCTTTGAAAATTGTTCAGAAACATTTATAAAATGATGTACTTGCGCATATACAAATGGTGAGTTGGCTTCAAGCTCACTACCATCTCTTAATAACTTTGCTGTGAGCTTGCAACTTGAGCTTTCAAGCCCTTATTTTGAAACATGCTTGCAATTGGAACCTGGGCTTGTAGAGCAGAATGAGCTTAGTTGAGACAGTATATAGGTTGTAAGGAGCTCATAGCAAGCAATAGAACTAGTGCAAGATGTTACAGGCTTACAGCACCCTTACAGTAATACTAGCTTGCAGAATGCTGCGCAAGCAAACAATTTTAGATTGTCGCAAGCGTACTGACTAACTTAAAATTTCTGTAAAGGCAAGCTTGATAAGATAAAAGCGACTTTAAAGTGAGCTCCACATTGTATGAGGATCAGTGGTGGCTGGCCATGGGGCAAGGGGGTGCTTTTGCCCCTCCCCCTCAAAGATTTGCTAATTATTGTGTTTGTTTTTGTATTGAATTATATGTATGATAAAGAATTCTTTATTTTTGCCCTTCCCCCTTCCCCACCCTTTATGTTTTGTCCCTCCAACTACCTAAATCTCTTACAGAGGGTGGTTCTGCAGTTACTAAAATGCTGTTTCGACAAATATATAAATGAGAAGAATGCATAAATAAATTGTTCGATAAATGTGTAGACTCTTAAATAAGGATTCGAAAAAATTGGAAAAAAACCCTACTTGGACAATTTCATGTACGTCTTAGTTTCACTGAAAAAAAATCAATTTACCTTTACTCTACCAGCACTTTTTTGAAAACGGGCTTGGGAGGCCGACTCAAGGATCAGGCACCCAAAACGGTGAAATATTGCCGCGTGTTAGAATACGAGTTGAGCACAGACTGATTGAAGGTCCACTTCAGTGACCCAGTGGGCCGCCCACAGGGATCATGATGCATATATTTTTGAGTTGGTACACTTGTCGCGGGTTGATTAATCCTTACTCTACCAGCACTTTTTTGAAAACGTGCTAATGGAGGCGAAGTCAAAGATGGGGTACCCAAAATGGTCATATTATTGCCACGTGGTAGAGTAAGGGTTAAGCTACTCTAGTCACTGCCTACGTACCCTGGCTCATTTTAGTCTTGACGAACAAATCATGATATTTATACTACATCATTATACAATTTTTTTAAATCACATATATATATATGTGTCATTACTCATTTGTAAATAGCATAAAATGTCTTTTATAGTGAACGAGAGGCAAGAATACCGGATATAATTAGCTTAACGGCCACTGTTTAAAGATATTTTGCTCTTCACTGGGAAAACGCGTCTAATCCAAGCTAGTTTATTAATATATCCCTAGGTCATAGCAAAAACAGTCACCATTTGTACAGAGACTGCACAGTATTCTTTTTTAGGTCGGTTGGCTGACGCAAATGAGGATCATGCTTATTGAACCCCAAATTACTTGTGTGCTCCAACGATACCGCACGGATGCATAGAGAGCTGATCGGAGCAATTAGTCGTCGGTATATTTCAATGTGATGAATATATTTCTTGTTTGCGGTGGAAACCTGATGAAAATCATAATTACAGTAGCTAGCATAGGAGTATTACTGTGTTTAGCATTTATTGTGTGTAAGTTATAGACGATGTTTATCATAGTGTGGGCTTATACAGATTTAGGCTCCAAGGCTGATGTTGAATCATTGTGTTTTCAAGGTTAAAATGTGTTGTATAAGTTAACATAAAAAAAATATGTTTGATATGTTTGAGAAAAGCGAGAGTTTAATAGCCTACAAGAATGAGTCGTTGAGTTTCTGTACAGTCTTTTAATTTCAGAAATGGCTTTTTAAGTTTCTGATCGAGTTATGATATAAAAGTTTGGGAAAAATTTCAGTATTCTATTTCATAAATTGTGATGTAATACTTATGGTAGACAACTCTAAATCTTGGGTAACTTAAGAAATTTCTTTCCTTAAATTAATACAATCTACAATGCCCGTTTATCCATCAGACCGGGATTTGAAAGAGGGGTTCATTTTTCATACAAAAAGTTAACAAACTATGAAATTCAAGGTGCTAATTATTCTCTTAGATTTCAAAAGGGCACTTTCTGTCCATCACATATTTAACTTAAAAAGACAAAAAGAATTGGCCAATTTTAAAAGCAATTTTAAATGAAACTTGTTTAATACTTGTTTAATACTTGTTTAATACTTGTTTATTACTTGTTTAATACTTGTTTAATACTTGTTTAATACTTGTTTAATACTTGTTTAATACTTTTTTGATAGTTTTTAAAACAAATAAGTTGAAAGTTTGAGGGTTTATGTTAAACAGTTGTGTTTTTCAAGGTTAAATGTGTTGTATGAGTTTACATGAAAAATAAATATATATTTATTACTATGAGAGAAAGTCTAATAGCCTGTGGGAAAGAGTTATTGCATAGAGTGTATACAACAGTCTTTCAATTTCAAAAAGAGCTCTTAAAGTTTCTCATTAAAAATGGCTTTGCTTAAAGCCAGGAATATATCAAGTGGCCCTCAAATGGAGCAGGGCTGGTCAAAGTAAAGTTATCTATTTCTTTATTTTCCAAACCACAAAACTGTATACAGTTTCACCTCTCCAAGGCTCCTTTAAAATAACAACTACTCCCACAGGTGTTACATGGTATTTTTAGTCAGACACAGTAAATTATAATGGCATTCCTTGTAATATCAGTAGTACCTGCAATCAATGCTGGCATTGTTTGTCTTTGCTGCTGGGGAGAGGTGAGATGAACTATGAGCATAGAACTATTTATACCATAATGTTAGGGTGCAAAGTTAGTCTTGTGGAATGACGTGCTTAGTTTGTGGCTTGAAAATTGCAGGCCAAATTTTAGGCATTGTCTTTACAAATGTGAATAATTTTATTTAATTTCATGTCTTTTTTTTTTTTTTACAGCAATAATAACGCATTACTAGTGTCATATTACAACATAAAACAAAAGTATGTTGCAAAATGAACTTTGTTGCACTAAGAAACCACAAAACCATTCCTTGTTTTTATCAAAAATTTACAAATTAATCTTAAAGGAATGCTTGGAGGAGTTTCAGTATTAATTGGTTAGTGCGCTCCTTCATATTTCAAACAATCAGACCCGGCCTGATATATAAGCAGGTCGGCTCAGACTTTTCCTCTTTATTTATTTTCTTTATACTGAAAATCACAAGTAATTAGGATCAACTTTCTTTTATTAATATCTATTGTACTAGTTCTCTGTCTGTCCTGGGTTGTGGAAGTTGGTGTTGAGTATCATATTAGCAATGGATGAAGTTCTTATTGTGTGGTTGAGCGGTTATTTTAATTAAGATAAGTGTTCTCATTATTTGCTACAGTAAGTTTGTGCTTATGATTTGCTGGAACAAATTTTTAAGGAAAATGACAAGTCATGTTTATTATGTTTTTTATAATTTGTGATGTTTGGTGGACAACCTAAAATCTTTATCTAATTTGATCAATTTCTTTCTTAAAGTTTTATTTTATAATTTTACATAACAAGTTCTACCTCAGGAAAAAAAAAAAAAAAGTAAATGGCCAAATTTAAAAGCATTTTGAATTAAATTTTTATCAAATATTTGTAATCCTTTTTTTTTTTTTTAAACAAAGAAGTTAAAATTTAGTTAATTTATTCACCATTTTGTTTATTTTAAAGATGAACTTTCTTGACCCCTCAGGTCCTTTAAAGTGGTATCTCGTCTCAAGAAAATTGCTTGACCTAGCTGTCACCAGTACATCTGATTCATAGTAGTGATGTCACTTCCATGGCGGTAATTGATTGACTAATTGTCAGTGATTGTATCAATATGTCGACCAACTAAAACATCGGATTGTATTGTATTTTCATCTCCATGTTTAACATGATATGTGGCCTTTGATAAATGTCTCTTTGTTTACAAGGACTAAAATTCAGTCTTCATTCGATTGCTGTGTGATTGTTTCAAATTTCAAATAGCTAAATTATTTTTCTATCATAGATAAAGATGTATGTTGTCATTTTTTTTGTAAGTGACTATGAAATTTTATGTTGTTTCAATAGCTTTTGAAACAAAGAAGTTACAAGGTAATGGATTCACAATTTTGTTTATTTTAAAATCCTCTTTCATATAAGATAAAGTTGCTTGACCACGGAAATAATCCATTAATAATGCCGCCTATTCGTTTCAAAACCAAAAATCAGTCTTCATTAGATTGGCTATAATGCATGCGAGATTTCAAATGTCAAATAGCTAAAATACATCCCTTCCAAAAGTTGTATGTTGTCATTTTTTTTCATAATACTCATGTGGTACCTCCTGGGCAGGCTCTTCAGTCAAGTGGGCCTTCCAAGTTGTTTTGCTGACATTTAAGTTTGATCATTTTTCATGTTTTACAGAATTAATCAAAATAGGCGGTGTTTTCATTAGAATTCTGAACAATAATCATCTTGGGGCTTGAAGTGATTTATAGTCACGGTCAACTCTAAACAGAAATGTACTTGACTGTGTTCTCATCAGGGCTGTAATTCTCATCTGGAGGTTGGGGTGCGAGGGGAGGGGGTGAGGGATGGGGTGACATGGCCTCTTATCCAAACAATGAGGTTAGGCAAATTTTCTCCAAAATGTGCTGAATTTTTAAACTTCTGCTGAAAAGTGGGGAAACATATGCCCTTCATGTCCCCCAGGAATTATGGCCCTGGTTCTTACTTATCTCCGGATCATGATCCATGGACTATTAACTAGCTCGATGTTTGTAGAAAAACATTACGCCTATCATGTGTTCACCGCAGGTTGTAAGGTGAGTCATTGAAAATTGTCACAAAATAGGCACTGTTTGCGTTAAATAGTTATAACAGGGTATTGCGCAAGTAATGTGATTACAGGTCACATGATTTGCATTCATTGAGAATCTCATCTGTGAATCTGCTGCAGTTGATAAACCTATTCTCTCCTATTAAGATCAAACGGCTGTAATCAGATCTGTGGAGCAATCTCACGTTTAAAAATCTGCGGATCTGATCTCGAGCTTCTATTCCATTGAGAACACTGCTAGAGCTACTAAAACAAGAACACCCTTTAACAAAGGGCTGTCATTGTGGCATTTAATGTGTTGTACAGATAGTAATAAAGAAAGCAGTGATGAGTCATTAGGGGGCTCCCTCTCACCTTCCAAAAATCTGTCGAAGTCATAAATATAATGAAGAAATATGAAATGAACCATGTGTGGCATTTTTTGCAATCGTATTGACTGCTGAGCTAACATTAATTTTGGACCAAACCTTTTAAGTTTGCACCAAAAATTCCTCCCATTTGCGACCAAGCGTTTCATTTTGGCCACAAAATCTTCATTATTGACCCCAAAATCTGCACTTTAGATACAAATCTTCAGGCTTTTATCAAAAATTTCAATTTTGGACCAAAATTTTTAAGGGCCACAATCTACAACATAGAACCAAAAACTTTTGATAAGTAGGTGAAGTTCTTATCAGGGCAATGCACACATGGGAGCCATAATGAATTTTCAAAGCAATGCAATTTTAAATAGACCTAAATTTATGTCTAATATGTCTAACTCATGCTAATTAGGAAAAATCATGGGAAGATTTTGGGAATTCTCCTTGAATTTAGAGGAATTTTTCTTCATTTTCAGGAAAATTTCTTCATTTTCAGGAAATTTTCTTTATTTTCAAAAACTTTTCTTCAATTTCTGCAAAATTTTCAGAAAATCTCTGTCAATTTTCAGGAAAATCTCCTTCATTTTCGAGAAATTTTCTGCATGTTCGTGAATTCTTCTTTAATTTCCGGAAATTTTCTTCAATTTCAAAGATAATTCTTCACTTTCCAGGAAGGCACTGTCAATTTCGAGAAATTTTCAGGAACTCTTGCCAAAATGGAACAAAATTTCAATTTTATAATAATTTCAAAATTTGTCATCAAAATAAAGCATGCATGCAACTGGAAAACCCTTTTCGAGGTGGCCTCCAACTTCCTGTCTGTCTGTCCCCCCTTAATCTGACACTGGCCCTCAGTCAGTTTCCTCAAAAACAAAAAGCAAAGAAAGATAACAAGGTGATGTAGGTATTAATTAATTTATCATAAAATAGAATAGATACAATAAACAAAGATGTCATAAATTAGATTCCCCTCTGCTAAAAACAAGAAGAAGAACACCAGCTTCTTCTATATGCTGTGTAAAATCAATAAGAATCATCACCATTGGGAATGATAACCTTGTCTGAATGTAATAATCAATACAAGAAATGATCATGATAGCTGAATTTCACGTTCCCTACATACCCTATGCTAGAACGAATGTAAATAGTTCTTCTTTCCCTAACTGCTCACAAACACTAAAAGATTGACTCAAATGCTTCTCCGCCAGACATTGATATACATTCACCAAGTTTAAACTGTTTCACAGCTTTATTTAGCCGACTAAACTTGTTAACTGTTTTTTCATCATACTTGTTATGCTCGGTTGTTATTCATGTCCAGAAGGATTTTTGCTGACTTAAAGCTGTAAGTTTGCAAAGCACCATTGAATGTTCACACAGTGATGTGCGCTATATTATAAGTCCCCATTACCTTTACTTAACCTATTCAGATTCAGATTGCAAGATTACTTCAGCAGATGGAGAGTGGCGTACATACCCACGCTAACAATTTCTTAACTTAGCTGTTATCAGTTAGACTAGCCTGGTTCATTTCAAATTTCAAATAATATAATTCCCTTATATCTTGTGACTCTTCAAAAAATATTTTGGTGTAATAAATATTGTCTATTATGTTTCTAGTAAAAATATCTAGACGATACCGTTCTTCATATCACGTTTCTGGCTATTAAAATATTGGATTGGCACTAGAACTTTTGGTCTACATTCCTCAACATTGCCAATTTACATGATTTTTGGGAATAAATACATTGCCATAAATTTTTGAATTAGCATTACTGAAATTGATTGTAGCGCCGTAACCAATAAAATACAATCTTCAATAAATAGCACTTTATTTGAAGTCCATATTCTCTTCATTAAATGAAATTGAACAATTCTCAATTAAAAGATGGTGGATTTTGAGCATGAAGTTTACAATAATAGTGTTCTGTCGCATCCTGAGGGCGGTGACAGATTGAATATAGAGTTCTTTCTGTCCAAGGCCAAACTGTGTTTATACAAAACTATAAGTGCCTGCATTGTGCAGGTACTTCAAAGAGCAAATGATCTATTTTTGATAGCAACTTTTGCTAAACTGCAAGTTGTTTATCTTTTGTCTTTTATCTATAAGAGGCTAGTATGCTGTTGTATGATATATGATAGATCAAGTGGTCAGTATAAAATGGCAAGTCCCTTCATGAAGCTATTAACCGAAATCGCTCTATGCTCACTTGCAACTCCCTGCTCAGGAAATGACACACAATGATGCATTGCAGTGCTGTTATCAATTAGCTTCCTGTGAAAGTTGCCCAGTACTCATTCAGATGGACAGTGACCAATTGCTTACTATAGATAGCTAAGGCCACTAACTTTAAAGAGTTTTCTTTGATTTTCCTAAAATGTCCTTCATTTTTAGGAAATTTGACCAAACTTGTATGATAAGAGCAGTATAAACTAACCAAGTTAACACTTACCCTTACAAAAATATTAGCTTGCAGCAAGCTTGAGGCACGCTTGCGACACTTTTTGCGACAAGCCTTTTTTTAGTTTGCACAAGCGTGCTGCAAGCTTGCAGCAAGCATGCTGCAAGCTAGTATTTGGAACAAATTAGCTTGCTCAAGCTAACAACAACTATCTGCTAGCTTGTGCAAGCTAGCACAACTTTCTACAAGCTTGCGCAAGCTAATAAATATCTTATGCCAGCTTGCGCAAACTAGTATTTGTTTCAGCACGCTTGCGCAAGCTAAAAATTGTTAGCTTGTTGCAAGCATGCTGCAAGCTAAAGTTTCTGTAATGGTACTTAAAGGCTTGGATATGATATTGTATCATCTGTATTCAATATTAAAAGAGTTTTAAAATCTAAACAGCACAATGCAAATTTGTATAGTCTTATTGTGTTTGGATTATGGCTGATAAAGTTTGTTATTTTTTAATTTGCTCAAAATCTTTAAATCTTTAGTTTCTTTTATAAATCTCAGTCACTGAAAATGATGAAGAAATAATTCCTGCCTGAATTTGATAGGGGTGTGGTATGAAGTTTCCAAAACATTTAATCAGAATTTGCTGCACCACTTCAAAGAATCATGTTTGGCATTTGAATAACAAAATATCAACGACAGCCTGTAATTTGCATAAGGATGATATTGATGCAAACATGAGCGTCAAAACGCCACATGTATAAAGTTTTAAAATTGTTACCCATTTTGCACTTTTTTGCTTCAATTGGTTTTAAAGCAATATAGCTAATGTTGCCTCTATGTGTTTATAGATTGTTTAATACATCTTTGGGAGACATTCCCCATTTGACCCCCTGTGCCACTTGGTCAATGAAAGACAACCAATCAGCTATTAGCAGCCAGGCTGCTTTCTTATTTGAATTTTTTTACTTCATGATTTAAATGAAACTTCACACCTTTAATATTTACATGAAATTTTATCGCGACATTAAACAATTAATTTTGTTTGATACCAGATTATGTTTTAGCCAATCAGATTTCTTCTCATTATTTCTATTACACTTATTGATCAATCTCATCTTTGGCTAAAAATAGTAAATGGTCTAAACATTATTAAAGTTTGTTCTAGATATGTCAGTATAATGAAGGAAGGTTGTAAAAATGCTGCTAATATGTTTCATATATTATTAATTTTATATTAGTAATGTACGTAGTTTATTAATTTTTGAAATCCTCGTGATTGAAATGGGTTGATGTGACATTTGAGGACTTTTTTTTTTGCATGAACTAACATTAAAACAAATGTGTGAACATTAGCCTCAACACATAGCAATGGACGGGCAGGTCATGTGAAACACATAGCAATAGACGGGCAGGCCGTGTGAAACACATAGCAATAGACGGGCAGTTCGCGTGAAATAGGAGCATGTAGCTCTCGATTGAAAAATGAGGGCGCTTTTTTGATGAGTTACAGGAATTTTTTAATGTTAAACACAGGTGCAATAATTGATACTCGTGTCATTTAAATATTACTTAAGATAATGCATGTGATCCCTTACAGAAATATAGCTCGCAGCATGCTTGCGCAAGCTTGCAGCATGCTTGTGCAAGCTTGCATCATGCTTGTGCAAGCTTGCAGCATGCTTATGCAAGCTTGCACCATACTTGTGCAAGCTTGCAGCATACTTGCACAAGCATGCTGCAAGCTAAAATTTTGGATCAAAGGTGCTCAGTTCCATCACATGCACAAAAAGTATTATGCTTGAATATACTTGAGACTCAAGAAAAGTATGCCTTCACTTTTTGGCCACCAGCTCCTTTGATTAAAATGACAAAAGTGCCCATTTTGGCCCCTCAGTTATTGTCAATTTGCACAAGAGCTGATAAAATGTGCACACACTTTGTACACAAATATTACAAAAGTGCCCCTTTTCAAAATGAAGCGCCTCTTAATTACTGACACAATAGTAGGGAACCAGCAACTTTTGCCAGTCCCATGTACAGGAGGAGTGTGTCACCATTGGAAAGGTGCCTCTTTCTAAAATTGGAGTGCTTTACTTTGTTGTTTTGGCTCACTTATGCTATCTACAGATTAGGATGAGGGGACATATGCATATGACTTGGGAAGTTCCACCTAAGAGTTGTGTCCCCCTCCCACTGTTTGAAAGCTTCCTTTATTCCCCTACCTTTGGTTGAATGCTGTTTTGTGAAGTATTGGACTATATTGAAAGGCTGTTCAGACAGATCATTTGAGCACCAGCTCAGGGCACTTACCTTCACTTGAATGTACACCAATGAAAGTAGCTGCAGAGGCTAGTTCCCTCTTTCTTTTAGCTTATTTCAATTTTCTCCCCTCCCCCTTTCTTCCTTTCTGCCCATACATTTGTTTTAAAATATCATCTGTTTCAGCCAGCTCATAATGGAAAGTTATAGCTTACAAATTAGGTTCATCACCTGTCCTGCTTCTTCTTAGCTTCTTAAAGATATCTTGTAGAGCCAGTGACTTGTCATTGACCTTAAGATGGGTTTATTATCCAGGGTTTGTATCCATAACAACACACCGGATAAATGAATGTGTTAAAAGCGACAATCCCTCACAATTGAGATTTAATAGGATTTTGCTGTTTGACACATTATTAAACTTACGACAAATTGGATTTAATTAAATAATAAAAAAACACTTAACAGCTGTACTCTAGAAGGATTCTACATAAATGGGCAATTGTATTTTTATTGTATGTAAATTTATTGTATTATTTATTTTATTTTACCCAACTTCTGGGTTGGTTTGAATTTGATTAATAAACCCTTTATCAATGATGCTAGAGGTTAATGATGAAGTGTTTAAATTTAGCCCACTTCTCTGAGGGCTTTTGGTTTTTTTAAGTAAAAAAGATAGGATTTTTTAAGTAAAAAAGATAGGAAAAAACATTTATCACATTTTGTTTTTATCATTTCCTCGAAAAAGTGTGTGTGGGGGGGAGAGGGGGTCTGGACATCCCCCCTCTGTGGCTATTCCACTGGCATGGCCATATGGGAAGCTTGAGGGGGTGCTTTGGCCCTTGTGCTTATTGCATTGGATTATATGTCTAATTAAAAGGATATTCAATTTTTTCCCCCAATAATGTCTTGCCCCAATAATGTCTTGCCCCAATAATGTCTTGCCCCCAATAATGTCTTTCCCCCAATAATGTCTTGCCTCCAATAATGTCTTGCCCCCAATAATGTCTTTCCCCCAATAATGTCTTGCCCCCAATAATGTCTTGCCCCCAATAATGTCTTGCCCCCAATAATGTCTTGTTCCCAATATGTCTTGCCCCCAATAATGTCTTGCCTCTTGCTCCAACTAAAATCTCTTAACAGTTACCTATGATCTTAAATGAAAGTCTGCTGCAACTTCAAAAGAAACCTTTCCAGAATGTTACTCCTGTAAGGGGATACTGAAATTGTCAATTCCAGTATACTGAACAATGAATGAATACTATATTCCTCCCCATAGGTGGTGCAGTCACAACATATGCTTGGGTCCCGGGTTCAATTCCGGGTGCGTCCTGGTTTAATTCGGATGGGTTTAATTCCAGGTGGATCACGGTTTTAATTCCGCGGGTGGGTTTTCATTCACCAGTGCTTCACAACTGGTTTGTCAAACAGTCATGGACTTCTCTATATATGACTAGCAATTGAGAGGTAAAACACCCAAACTGTACCTACCCACCTTTATGTTTTAGAAAGTGAAGTACGAATAATGAAAGAAGTGAGATGGAAAGACTGAGACTATAGAGTTGAAGTTTTTGTTTACCCTTACAGAAATTTTAGCTTGCAGCAAGCTTGCAGCACGCTTGTAACAAGCTAACAATTTTT
This sequence comes from Chiridota heheva, assembly GCA_020152595.1. Lineage (NCBI taxonomy): Eukaryota > Metazoa > Echinodermata > Holothuroidea > Apodida > Chiridotidae > Chiridota > Chiridota heheva. The sequence goes on along the minus strand of JAIGNY010000044.1, from coordinate 1,153,606 downwards.
AGCTTCACGCTGGAATCTAGTATTTGAAACAAATACTGGCTTGCTAGCTTGCGCAAGCTAAGATTAGCTTGCGCAAGCTAGCATAAGATATTTGTTAGCTTGCGCAAGCTTGCAGAAAGTTTTGCTAGCTTGTGCAAGCTTGCAGATAGTTTTTGCTAGCTTGCGCAAGCTTGCAGATAGTTTTTGCTAGCTTGCGCAAACTAATTTGTTCCAAATACTAGCTTGCACATGCATGCAAGCTTGCACAAGCAAAAAATGTTATCTTGTCGCAAGCGTGCTGCAAGATTGCTGCAAGCTGATATTTCTGTAAGGGTATGCAGAAAATTTTACAGTTCAAAATAAATCCCAGAAACTGTACTATCCTTTTGGGCCTTGCGTTATATATCTGTATGTGTTTTGGCATCGAGTTATCATAACGGAACAGAAGTATCTGCACCGCAGGGTTAAACTTCCTTAATCACAAATTATACATACATCAACAAATTCTCACCCTTACAGAAATATTAGCTTGCAGCAAGCGTGCAGCAAGCTTGCGACAAGCTAACAATTTGTAGCTTGCGCAAGCATTCTGTAAGCTAGTAGTTGGAACAAATTAGTTTGTGCAAGCTAGCAAAAACTATCTGCAAGTTTGCACAAGCTAACAAAACTTACTTGCAAGCTTGTGCAAGTTATCAAATATTTTATGTTAGCTTGCGCAAGCTAATGTTAGCTTGCACAAGCTAGCAAGCTGGTATTTGTTCTAAATACTAGCTTGCAGCGTGCTTGCTACAAGCTTGCAGCATGCTTGCACAAGCCTGCAACATGCTTGCGCAAGCTAAAAAATGTTAGCTTGTCGCAAGCGTGCTGCAAACTAAAATTTCTGTAAGGGTAGACTTGCAGCCATCATTTGAAAACTGAACTTTGATTTTTAAAATTTTAAGACGACTCTCTTTAGACTCTTGAGACTATTGTGACTGTTTAATTGGAAATGAAAGATTTAATTTTTTTAAATGTCCACAGGCCTTCAAAAATGATTTATGATTTCAAATTTAAAGACTATTCTTTTTAGAATGTGTTGCTCTGTTGAACTTGAAATGCAACATGAGATTTTTTAGCTGTTCATACTCCTTTAAACCGCATTCCCAACAACAAATGATAATATTTCATTTTTGAAGTTTACAAGAGAAGGTCCTTAATCTGAATCATATCAACTTTACACTTGCAGCATATTTTCCATCATCATTTCCTCCGTAAAAATGTGAAAAAAAGATCACATTTTTGTAATCCTTGTAATACAACAAACAGCAAAGTTGGGCTTGTTTAAACAAGATACATGTAACACGGAACTCATTATTTTCTCCATTGAAGCCTATAATGAAAGAGTCAAGTTTGGGGTCCTTTTTGTAATCAGAATGTTATAGATTTGGGATCTTTCGTGATGTTTTCCAAAAAGTACCATCTAATATTTCTCAGATGAGGGTACTTTCAATAGGGGTCACCGGAGGTTTTGATCTTTTTTTTTTTAGGCTGAAGTGAAAAGGTGTGATACGCCCTTACCAAATCACTCAAATTTTGGTGAGGGTCATTGGTAAAATAGTTTACCACGAAACTCTCACTGAAACAAATCTTGTCAAGTTTGGATATGCATAGTCAAGTCCATTCCTTTCTCTACTATTCCTGAAATTTTCAACTTCTCAGCTTCCTGTCCCATGAAATGGGACTTCTCGAAAATATTTTTATTAGCCTTTTCTCCGAGGGTTCTCATTTTTGGATGGCGGAGTGATACCTTATTAGTTCCGTGCTACCTGCAGCTTCTCGCCCGCTGATGAGTTAAAAGAGAAGTGTGCGTAATTATCCCTCACTGTCTTTGTCGATTGTCAGTGAATTTAATGACAATTACATTCAAGTGCTGCTGGCTCATGTCTGCTTAAATACATTATGCAATCTATGTGGGAGTATGATGGAATTTTGTGTCTGCATGTGTTCGTTCATTTTCCTCTTATCTCCGTTGATTCAAATTTGTTGAAGTTGAGTATATATATATATGTATATAGCCAATTCTGCGTGTGAATTTATGATCACATTTTTGACTGCTTGTGATTGTTTTGATAAATGTTAGGCATCGTGGATTTGTTGGAGGTGTGTTTTACCAAGTGTTTGAAGGATTAGAAGCATCTTAGAAAAATTGTTACATCCTGAAATAAAATAAAAACTGAGATTTAGGATTTGCTGTTGATCAATTGTTTGGTGGTATTTTGATGTATAGGATATGACTGGTATTTTGATGTATGCGATCTAATTTAAGCTTTGGATAGGGACACAAGCGGTAGTATGGTAGTTTCTTTCAGTAAAACAATTACACGGTAATTAATGTTGTAGCCAGTTTGCAAAATTAAGGAGGGGGGGGGGGGGAACAAATGATAACAACAAAACTATTTTTTTTTCTTTTGGGAGGGGGAGGGAATTTTCTTATCATAACACCAACTTGGCCATGCATTTATACAACTTCACAACATAAATGGATCAAGGAGGTGTATACTCTGCCCCTCCCTATCCCTATCAAGGAGGTGTACTCTGCCCCTCCCTATCCCTATCAAGGAGGTGTACTCTGCCCCTCCCTATCCCTATCAAGAAGGTGTACTCTGCCCCTCCCTATTCCCATAGAGAAACTTGAGTGCCACTCTATTTTTATAGCTGTCTTGAGTAAAAAAAAAAACGTTTATATCATTTTGTAAATGCAATTTATATGTGTTTTTTGTCATTTCCTATTTTTGTTTAACACTCTCTTGCAGCTGGGTGAGACCCTCCCCCTTGGGTATAGGCTACTGGTTTGCAGCTGGTCAAAATAGGCAGCCTAATCCAAGGTGATACACAGATGGAAGCATAGTTCTGGATGGGTGGGGAGGGTATAGTGAAACCGTTGTCCTCACTTACAGGTGAATCTTTAAAATGTACATTATCAGTTTTGACACTAATTTTGTATAAGTGCTGCATTTTGTACCTTCATATATTGGGGCCTATATATTATGCCCAAATAGAAGTGGCATGGGTGTTTTTAATTTGTTTTTTAATATTTTCTGATGTTAGATGGACATAATATATGTATGCATCCACACATGTCATATTTTATCATTTTAGTTTTTCCCTTAAATTTTGTTTTCTTTTCGTCTCTCCACTCATCATGGAAATGCTCATAAAGGTGTGCTCCCTGTATATGACCCCTTCTCCCTCATATATCTTTTCACAAGGAATGTTTTTAGACAGAATTAACTGCTTCATTATTTACTAATTCTCTTATCATTTTCTGATGTCATTCTTTCTGAGGTCCCATTTCATAAGACAGGAGCTAAAAGTTCCAAATGCATATATCCAAACTTGATGAGATCTGCTTGGAAAAAGTTTCATGAGAAACTATTTTACCATGGACCCACACCAAAATTTGAGTCATTTGGTGAGAATCCAACACACTCTTCATTTTAGCCTAAAAGAAATGCCAAAAACCTCAGGTGACCAACTATTAAGACTATCCTCATTCAAGAGTTATAAGAGTCCTTTTCCGGAAAACATAATGAAACATCCAAACTCTTTCTCGTTCTGAACTTGACTCTTTCATCATGGATTTCAGTGGGGCAGATAATTAGTTCAGTGCTACCTCTAGTCCCAAACGTAAATGCAATGCAGTAGCTCTTTATTTATGTGAGCTCCAATACATAAAAGACATCATTTCCGTGAGAGAAATATTAGCTTGCAGCAGGCTTGCGACAAGATAACATTTTTAGTTGCACAAGGAAGCTGCAAACTTGCAGCAAGCATGCTGCAAGCTAGTAGTTGGAACAAAGTAGTTTCCACAAGCTAGCAAAAATTATCTGCAAGCTAGCAAAACTTTCTGCAAGCTTGTGCAAGCTAACAAATATCTTATGCTAGCTTGTGCAAGCTAATGTTAGCTTGCCGCAGCACAAGCTAGCAAATGTTCCAAATACTAGCTTGCAGCATGCTTTATGCAAGCTTGCAGCATGCTTTATGCAAGCTTGCAGCATGCTTACTGCAAGCTTGCAGCATGCTTGTGCAAGCTTGCGCAAGCTAAAAATTGTTAGCTTGTTGCAAGCGTGCGAAAACATTCCTCATATATCTTTATTAGAAGGAATTTTATTTCTAACAATTTCTTTATCTTCTACTAATTCTTTATCATCTAATGAAATATTTTAGTTTAAGTTGAATCCCTTAATCAAGTCATTCTCTAGCTTTTCTCTCCCCTTATCTGAGAATAGCAAATAATAAATGTGTGCTAGCTTATACCCATGGCTATACCTACATTGTGTGCTATCTCCATCATATATCTTTCTCACAGGAATGTTTTTTTTGTTAACAATTTTTTGATCTTTGACTAATTTTTGCTCATCAATATTTTCCCCCTCAAATTTAAGTATCTTTTCTTTCTGCTCATCCCAGAAACTCTTACAAAGGTATACGCCCCTTCTCCTCATGTATTTTTCTCACATGGAAGTTTTTTTAGAAAGAATTGATTTCTTCATTGTTTACTCATTTGTTTTTATTTTCTGATGTCAATTCAGTTTTCTTTTCTGTTCCCTCATCCTGGAAACTCATATAATAAAGGTGTGCTCCCTGTGTCCCTTTTTACCTTATGTAGGCTATCTTTCTCACAAGGATTTTATTTTTGTGGAAAGAATTAACTTTTCATTATTTTCTAATTCTCTTATCATTTTCTGATGTCAATTCAGTTTCCATAAACTTCATTCTCTTTTCTCTCTCCTCATCCTGAAACCTAAATAATACTGGCGTGCTTCCTTTAGTCATTACATTCTTTATTCCTCATCGCCTCCATTTATTCGCAGTCCCAAACGTAAATTCTAGCTCGCTCCAATACAAAAAAGACATTATCATGTAACCCGAAACATTCCTCACGAGATCTCGTGCAACATTTGATTAACTCTATCGTCGTCGCCGTCGCAAATCTTCTGAACATGATTTCAACATTATCTCCAGGCAGATGCACTGAGGCGTGCCAGAAATACAATCAACTCTTCCCTTTATGTCAAAGCACATTCCGCTAGATCATGTCACATAGAGCAACAAATATGTTCCTGCTCACAGAAAACTTACATTACCCATGATTATGTTTAGAAGCATGTTATTAGTAATCATTTGCTGTATACACCCCTAACAGATATAAGGACAGTTAGAGACAAGAATTAGCTTCTTTTTTTTTTTTCAAACCATCATAAATCAGAAAAATAGCTTTAATTTTCCATCAAAATCTCTTAGAAATTGACAATTTTACAGCCTTTTGAATTTTCAGTTTGTAATGTGTAAATTTGTGTGCAGTGCATTTGTGATGTTCTGTATATCTCTATTGTCTTATATGCAGGGGAGGATTGAGCAATAACCTAGGTTACCTATAGGTTAGGGGCCCCTGACTAGGGGCTGACGAAAAATTAGAATGAATAAAAATAGATAAAGAAATAGATGAATATTTTAGTGAATAGGGAATACGTTAAAGTGTGACATTGTAACATCTTTAGCTGTTCAAAAGGGGCCCCCTAAGTGGATAGGTTATAGGCCCCCAAAAAACCTTAATCCAGCCCTGTTTATATGTTAGTCTATTGTTTTTGAACATCTTTCCTAATCGTGATCATTTGTAGGGATTTTTATACCTGAGAGATCTTAGTCCCACCCTCAATCAAAGTCTAAGAGAACAAGCAAGGGCAGATCCAGAAGGGGGTTAGGGGGTGCAGACCCTCCTTTTGGAATTTAACCAATAGCCTATACTTCTAACACTAATTCAAATGATTTCAGGCACAGATCTAGGAGTTTCCAAAGGGGGGGGAGGGGTGGAGGGGGAGGGGGGTGGGGACATCTGTTCTGACTAACTTTTGTTCTGTTGTGAATGAGGTTTGATACTCTTTGCGCAAAACTTGCAAAGACGTTATTCTTCTCTTACTCTATAGCTCCATACAAAAAAGACTAACTGCGGAGGGTATATGTGGTTTGAAAGGGGGTGCACGCAGGGCTCAGATACATGGGGGGCTCAGATACATGGGGGTGCTGGTTTATCTTCCACAAATGCAGATATTGGTACAGTACAGTAATATTATATACAGTGGATGAACACAACTGTAGCTAATCAATTGCTGAATCACAATTTTTGTAAATAGTTAGAAGTATCTTCAGTTTTGATCAGCCTATTACTCCAAAGATAAATACTTTTATAAATATACTCATATAAATATACTCATATAAATATACTAATATAAATATACTCATATAAATATACTCATATAAATATGTTCATATAAATATACTCAAGATAAATATACTCATATAAATATACTCATATAAATATACTCATATAAATATACTCATATAAAAATACTCATATAAATATACTCATATAAATATACTCATATAAATATACTCATGTAAATATACTCATATAAATATACTCATATAAATATACTCATATAGATATACTACTAAACATACTCATATAAATATACTCATATAAATATACTCATATAAATATACTCATAAAATATACTCATATAAATATACTCATATAAATATACTCATAAAATATACTCATATAAATATACTCATATAAATATACTCATATAAATATACTCATATAAATATACTCTTATAAATATACTCATATAAATATAATATAAATATACTCAATAAAAATATACTCATAAATATACTCATATAAATATACTCATATAAATATACTCATATAAATATACTCATATAAATATACTCATATAAATATACTCATATAAATATACTCAAGATAAATATTCATAGTTAAAACACGGCTATTTTCTATGATTTTATGCTCCCTCTTATAATTGGAAAATTAGGACATAATTTTGTACAGGTGTTCAGTTAGACATTGTGAAGTGCAATACAGGGGGTAGGCTGGTCTAAGGGGGTGCGATTTTCAGGAAAATGGAACTCAATTTCGGCGAGAAAGCCCACACGTAATGTGAGTCTTGAAAAAAAGTAGTAGAAGTTGTTGTATGAATAATTTGTGCGAAACTTGGAATGCCGTGGGGGGTGCAGCCGCGTCTTATATATATCTTTTTTTGTTGCAATTATCATGCTTTTGCCGGAGTATCCACAGATCCTACACAGTTTGTTTTTCTTTTCTTTTTTTTTCCAGTATTGGTAGGGCATCAGTCCCCTCAACTAGCTACTACATCCTGTATGCTTTGTAGATCTTAACAATTCATTATATTATTTGTTGTAATTTTTTGTTGATTAATACAAAATGTTTTCAATTAAGTAAAAGTGAAAAGAGAGAAATGCCTTTAAATTGAAATTGATGAATAGAATAAAAATAAGCAGCTACACTATATGACGTAGCTACACTATGACGTAGATGTAGCTGCATGCTACAATCTTGTCTCAACCAGCTAGCCTTTTGACATCACTGACATATATCATTTAAAAATAGCTCTTATACTCTCAGCCCAAATTCCATACAATTGGATTGATAATGATCTCGGCATTTCAGAAATCTTTTTATATCTTTACGAACCCCACTTTAGCAAGTCATTTCTAATATTAGCATGATCATAACAAAAAAAAGATTACACATAGAAATATGAGAGCTATAGGGCTTTGGAGTTTTGGACTGACGCACGCTGGAATGGCTTTAAATTAAAGGAATATTCCCATGTTTTTTCAGTGACCTTTTATAAGAAAGAGAAAATTATAGAAACAAGTTAGTAAAAAAACATGTTGATATGTTATTCCTACCAGGAGATATTCAAATTTTAAGGTTTGCAAAAAATGCCAATAAACGAATAGGAAAAGGCTCAGTATGACATTACAGCAACACATTCTCCCACAAACTTAATGTATTTTATTAAAATCTATCATCCTTTTTAATTAGTAAAACATGCTACAAAAATAAATTGATGAAAATTAGGTATTTTCATACATTGCCAAATATACCCTACTCCAATAACTTTTGGAAAATTGTTTCTAATCATACAGAAACAATTAATGTTCAAAGAAATACATAAACATTTGCAATGGAATTGCCTCTATGACATCATCAAACACGAATTCATCATACTGTACAAAAACTTTAAAATGCAATAGGGAAATCTTTAAAAATCTGTATCTCCTGAATGGAATATGATATCAACCTGATTGTTGTACCAAATTGACTCTAAAAGTATGCTCTTTCAAATAAAATTTTACAAAAGAACCATGGGAGTATTCCTTTATGATTGGGGAACCTTAGGACCTGAGATAAAAACTATATGAGTCGATGATTAAAGGCTGTACGTCAGACCATGGAGATACTTTTTGGGACTGATATGATGTATTATACAACTCTGGGAGGTTGGTGTTGTTGTTGGCTTTTTATGTTTGCTATGATTCATGTTGCTTATCTCAGCCAGAGGTGTAGGAAGCGGGAGAGGGGAGGTGTAGGAAGCAGGGGAGGGGGAGGAGTAGGAAGCGGGGCAGGGGAGGTGGGTGGGGAGGTGTAGAAAGTGGGGAGGGGAGGTGTAGAAAGCGGGGGAGGGAGGTGTGTAGGCGGGGAGGGGAGGAAGGGGGAGGTGAGGTGTAGGAAGGTGTAGGAGGGGGAGGTGTAGGGGGGAGGTGGAGGAACTGGGGAGGGGGAGGGGATGGGAGGGGTAGGAAGGGGGAAGGAGGATGTGGAAGGGGGAAGGAGGATTTTACCTTTCCGGTTGCATGTTTTTTCCTGGTTTGGGTAAATTTGGAAATTGTCAACATAAAATTGGCAAAGTAATTGAATATTTTGGTAAAATTTGGTAACATTTCCCAAAAATTACAAAATGAAAAAAATGAAGGAAATTTAAGGGGATTCCCCGAGAATTGAAGAAGATTTCTGAGCAGCAATTAAGTTTGATGGAAACTTATTTTACCAGTGCAATTCTCCACTTGTATAACTGGGATGTGACCCTTCCTACACCCCAGATCTCAGCGCATGATAAAATGTTCTTGATTGTAAAACAAGGGCGCTACTATCTATGTAAACAGTAAGATATCGTGGTGTTGACATCATCTATGTTGATACTTTGATGTTATCTAAATTATTCAAATTTTTAACATTTTTAACATTCATACAAAATTAGAATATGATATCAGACTCGTTGATTTAGTTTGTGGTGCACTGCCGACCTCATGCATATGCAGTGGTAGCTGCAAAGGACAAAACTAGAGCATCAATGATGTAGCAGCTTTATTTATTTTAATTTTTAGTATATTTTTTTCCATTTTCTTTATTGTTCTCTGCATTGTCTTGTTACAACATAGCATTACAGCATCATTTATATCAAGTGTATACATTTTTCGAAACTAAAAAAAAGTAATTGTCATTACATTGTCTTTCATAAAGGAATTGATAAAAGTCATAATAATTTTTTTTTTTTAAACAACAAAAAGCACAAACAGATGGTTTAAAAAACATAGCACAAATAATAGCACAAAGTATTAAGCACATAGGAATTAGGAACAGCATATTAGTGAATTTATAACAAGGACAACCAGAGCTGATAAGAGCTCAACAAAATACCTACTCGTAGGCCTATTATGTAGCAGCTTAATGTATATTTGGAAGAAGGGCTTGATGATGGAAGAAGGGCTTGATGATGGAAGAAGGGCTTGATGATGGAAGAAGGGCTTGATGATGGAAGAAGGGCTTGATGATGGAAGAAGGGCTTGATGATGGAAGAAGGGCTTGATGATGGAAGAAGGGCTTGATGATGGAAGAAGGGCTTGATGATGGAAGAAGGGCTTGATGATGGAAGAAGGGCTTGATGATGGAAGAAGGGCTTGATGATGGAAGAAGGGTGGTTTGTCTGCAGGGTGTTATGTAGTGGGGTGTTATGTAGCTTGTTGGGGCAAGATAAAGAAATGTAGTTTGATGTCTATGATCTTACTGCAGAATTGAGGAGAAATTGTGTTGTTTAGGAGTTGTGAAGTTCTTGTATGAAAGTCACTGGTGGGTATAGTCTATTGCAGAAAAGTCAAGTCAGTCACATTGTGGCTAGTCAAGTCACGTTGTGGCTAGTCAAGTCACGTTGTGGCTAGTTAAGTCACATTGTGGCTAGTCAAGTTACGTTGTGGCTAGTCAAGTCACGTTGTGGCTAGTCAAGTCACGTTGTGGCTAGTCAAGTCACGCTGTGGCTAGTCAAGTCACGCTGTGGCTAGTCAAGTCACGCTGTGGCTAGTCAAGTCACGTTGTGGCTAGTCAAGTCACGTTGTGGATAGTCAAGTCACGTTGTGGCTAGTCAAGTCACATTGTGGCTAGTCAAGTCATGTTGTGGCAAGTCAAGTCACGTTGTGGCTAGTCAAGTCACGTTGTGGCTAGTCAAGTCACGTTGTGGCTGTTGTATAACAATCATATATATTGTGTCATAATTGTAAATTAGTTTAAACAAATTATTGAAAATATTTTTTCAAAACTTTTTGCAATTTTACTCTCATGAAGTTACAAAATCTTTTGAGGAGTGTGAGAACACAATGTCACCCCCCTCCCTTTTGCAGGGCCTTAATTCCCAGGGGACAGGGGGAAATTCCCCCACTCTTCAGAAAAATTTCAAAAATTCAATACATTTTGGAGAAAATTTGTCTCTTATCCCCTTTCAATTTTTGGATAAGAGGCCATTTTCCCCCCTCCCCCCTACTTTCTGTATGAGAATATACGGTGCTGATCCCTCCCCATCCCCCACATCAAAGAGTATGTTTTTGGGGCAGACTTACAAGCAAAAGTTAACCAAAGCAAATTGATAGGTTGCCTCTTTGAGATATGGAACAAAATTTAAGTGATTTGAAGACCCGCAATTATTTCACCAGGTTCTCTGCAGGCTTACTACATAAGGTCCCTTTTGCTAATTGTAAGTCATTTGCAGATGGTTCTTTCAGTATCGCCGGCCCAAAACTTTGGGATGCCCTCCCTATTTATATCCACAGGAATTTCAAGAAGGCATGATGGAAAACTCATTTGTTGAGTTGTTTATGTATCTTTGTTTTTAGTGTATGTATATTTTTGCTTTACTGTATTATCTTTTGTTATTTATTGTAAGTTTGTAAAGCGCCATTGAATGTTCATGAAAGATTTGCGTTCTTACATCAGCGATAATTGAACATCTTGAAGGCCATCAAAAATGTACGCATCACTTCCCTCACCCTCCATACATACAGTGTACAATTATACATATACTGTGCGTAGGGAGTTTATTTCGGGAATGGTTTAAGCGGACACAGTGTGCACAATAATTAAGAAATATTGAGAGAGGGCGCTGCGAGTAGCAATGTAGTAGATGTTGGGGCACAATATTGGCATGTCACATTAGAAATGGCTCTGCTTAAAACCAGGAACATCTCAACCGGCCCTCAAATGGAGCAGGGCCGGTTGGAGTAAAAGTTATATATTTCTTTGTTTCCCAAACCACAAAACTGTATACAGTTTCACTTCTCCATGGCTCCTTCAAGATAACAACTACTCCCACTGGTGTTACATGGTATTTTTAGTGACACACATTTGAATATAATGGCAGTCCTTTGTAATATAAGCAGTATCTGCATGTAACCAATGCTGGCATTGTTTGTCTTTGCTGCTAAGGAAAGGTGAAATGAACTATGGGCATAGAACTATTTATACCTCAATGTTATGATTCAAAGTTAATCTTGTGGAATGATGTGGTTAATTTGTTGCTTCAAAATTGCAGGCCAAAATTTTTCAGCAGTGCCTTTACTAATGACACAGTAATGTACGCTATACTAAGTTTCCATACTTTAATCTTAACCTGAAATAAAATGCATAATTTATTACCATAGGCCTTAAAATTCAAAATGCTATCAAATGGACAATTTGTAATCGATTTTATGAAACAACCGTTGGCTATAAATTGAATCCTTTTGATATTTTGGAAAATATTTGTTTTCATTTAAGCTGAAGTTGCTGCTACATAAATCTTCAAGGAATTTTTCATCGAATCACAGTTACCAGTCCAGCTGGTAGGACAAAATTGACATTTGTGATTCATACACTTAGTCAGTGATAGTTTTCACCCATGCTAATGGGTAAGTCGCCATTTTTCCAGACTTGTGAACTTGATTGGATTTTCCCGCTTTTAAATTCTCGGCCCATATACATGGAGCTCGGAGGTGTCGAAAATACCACTTTCACCTCCTGAGAAGGCCTGTACTTTGAACGGGGTGATTATTGAAATGGTTGTCAGTACACCATTTGCATGAATACTATTCATGTATGATGTACAGTAGGAAGCATTGGGTGTGCATATCATACTCTTTGAATTAATTTTAACAGTGACCACTTAGAGCATGTCAATTTTCTTGAGATTGCATGGTGTAGGGGTGGAGGCTAGATGATGGGGTAATTTTCCATTTTTCTGTGAAAATTCTCTGTATAGTTTTTTTTTTTTTTTTTGTCAGAAGAACTTTTTGAAAGGGAATCAGTCCTAAATTTTGAGAAAATGATTTGGAAGTACATCTGGTACGTATATGTGATGAATGCCCATATATGTATGTGGGCCCTATGTAACATGTTGGTCTGCCACTGGATGTCTTTGTGTCAGCAGTGCATGATCCAGAATTTTCTGATGGGGGAGGAGGTACCATTTGACCCCTTACATTTTTATGGTAAACTTTACACAAAACTATCAATATGGTGCTAATTGTTAAGGTGAGGGTAATAGGCATATGCTTACAAATTGCCCCATGTATTCAATTATGATGCCCTTTTTTTATTCTATATTTTATAGGGGGTGGAAGACGTACCTGTGCATAAATCTATCACTGCAGAAGTCAGTCTGTTATGTGGCTGAACTGTATTTCCCTGGGGTACAATTAATTCAATTTGTCTAAGCTTCATGAGCAGCAATTATTCTAATAAACCATTGGAATATTTGATAGGCAATCCCACACCCACCCCATACTGGCTACAGGCGCCAGGTGGACAGGAAACAACCACCCCGCCCCCACCCCATACTGGCTACAGGCGCCTGATGGACAGGAAACAACCACCCCGCCCCTACTCCATACTGACTACAGGCGCCTGATGGACAGGAAACAAACACAACTTTCTCAGGGTCATCCGCACCCACTCCATACTGACTACAGGCACTTGATGGACAGGAAACAACCACCCTGCCCCCACCCCATACTGGCTACAGGTGCCTGATGGACAGGAAACAAACACAACTTTCTCAGGGTCATCCGCACCCACCCCATACTGACTACAGGCGCCTGATGGACAGGAAACAAACACAACTTTCTCAGGGTCATTTGTTGACAGATGTAAATAATAAATAAATGCTAAACCAAACAAACATGGAAAGAATACAACAATCTGTTCATTTTCGTACAACTTGTTTCCATCAACAAAACCAAATGTTGTTTTTTTTGCAACTAAGCTAAAATCACCTGGAGTCGTGTGTAACATGTTAATCCTTCGCTATGATTAAACAGTAATTAGAACATGGCCTTGACGCTCAGTTGTGGAGAGCGTGACTTATTACTTCATAGAGGTTTTTTGACAAAGCTCCCTCAGGAACGCTATGAAGTGTCATATCATTGTTTATGAATGAAAGTTCTCGTGAAAAAGATATCAAAATTTTAATTTCCGCCTTTTTGCTGTTTCACCTCCTTGAAGTCCCTTATTCCGCTGATAAGAACAAGGAGCGAATTTGTCGCGCGATGTTTATTTTGTTATATTTTATCGCTAACCGAGATCATTTTTGAAGGAGGAGAGTATCAGAAGGCTTGTAAATATTTCATTATTTTGTGAAGTAGTCATTTAAAATAGGGTTGTTATCTGTTGTATGTGTGTGCTATTCATAACAACTATTTGTAAAGAAATGATTAATTTCTAATAGATTTGAATACATAAAATTTGGATCAAAGTGTAAATTTGTAAAGAAATGTTTAGTTTGGTGAAGAAAATCATATTAAAAAGGATAAGGCAATTTAAGAGTTATATTTAGAGAGGACCAAAGTTACTGCAATTTGTTTCACCTATTTCTGGCAAAAGCCCATAACTCAGTTGGCTTGCAAGTTGTTTGTGTCTAATAATATTTTCTGTGTGGGCAAAAGTGTTTTGACCTGGGTATGGGGGGAAGGGGGTTAGGGTGTATGTGATGTATGGGCATTTGTCTCCTCACGCTATACTTATAAAACCCTCAGCTGGATGGAAGAACAGTGGCATAGAAAATTATTTGATAATGGAGGGTGGGGGAGGGGGGGAACAGATTTTATTTTTGTCCAAATTCAAGCTTACAAAATTGTAGCAGATTTTTGTGTTCAAGAAACTATTTGTTAATGGGCGGGGAGGTTGTGAAAATATTGGAAATTTTGTTAAAATTTTGCCACATTTCCCCAAAATGAAAAAAATTTTCCCCAATTGAAATAATGAATTTTCCCAATAATTGAAGCAAATTTCACGAAAATTAAATATTTCCCAAAATGAAGGTAATTTTCCAAAATTAAACAAAATTTCAATGAAATGAGAAAATTTTCCCAAAAAGATGTGAAAATAAGATAAATTTGTTAGATCTTTATTACAAGGAAGGGAGGGGGTGGTGGGAGGTGGGGGTGTGGGGGAAATATCCCACTATAAAATTATTAGTTCCTATTCCTCCGAGACCTCCGTGGTGTAGTGGTTAGTGCTTTGTCCTCTCATCCGCACGTCCCGGGTTCGTGTCCAGGTGGGTCTGCAACCAGTGAGTTCACAACTGGTTATCAAAGGCCATGGCCGTCTTGATATAATGTCCAGGACTGGATGCTTTTGGGATGTTAAACCTTGCTATGCTATGCTATGCTATGCTATGCCACTGAAGAAAAAGGCTTCTATGCTTTTCAGGAGAAGGTTGTTAGTCTAAGAAATGGAAAAAATTGAAACACTTTTTGATGACTCAATAGATCCTGAAAAATATCATTTCATTTAAATTTTATTAGCAAAAAAATAAATCTAGTTATTTACATTTTATCATTAAGAAATCTGAACTTTGGGTTGGAAATGCCATTCACGCAATATATCGATTGTATATTCAGTCATTTTGTGAATTATAATTTGATTAGATTTAAAAGAAATATCTGTTTATAAATCTGTAACATGGCTTTCAGAGTAACTTCAAATTTCCCTTTTTTAGCTCATTAAAATTTGTTTTAACTTTTTCGCTGGGAAGTGGTTGCGGGGGGAGGGGGGTTCAAGAAAGAAGCAACAATCAACAATTGTGTTGGGTTTCTATGCACTGAAGTACCCCTTTGGTTGCAATTTCAAGTCAGGCAACAGTGTAGTTTAAAAGTTGTTAAAGGTACGCACTATTCAAATGTTTAAAGGCACTAATTTTTTTTTAAATTGTTAAAATCTATTGTAATAGAAAAATATTAAATCGAAGTGGGTTAAACATTGAGCATTTTACATCGTTTTCAAATCTCAGGCACAATTTGCATATTTGATTTGCATATTTGATTTGCATATTTGATTTGCATATTTGATTTGCATATTTGATTTGCATATTTGATTGCATATTTGGTTTGCATATTTGGTTTGCATATTTGATTTGCATATTTGATTTTAATGGATTGATTGATTTCTACACTATAACAAAACTTTATGGTACTTTCAATAAAACAATATGATTGGTGGAGGAGGTCTGAACGAGCTGTTGCTCTTACAAAGTATATTCTATATAAATTTGTATTATTATATCAAGGCCGTAGGAGACCTTAAATTATTAAGGGGGGGGGGGGGAACTGTTATGTAACGAATAGAAGCTTACATTTTTAGCTTGCGCAAGCATGCTGCAAGCTTGTGCAAGCATGCTGTAAGCTTTGCAAGTATGCTGTAAGCTTGCACCAAGCGTGCTGCAAGCTAGTATTTGGAACAAATGCTAGCTTGCTAAGCTTGCACAAGCTAGCATGAAATATTTGTTAGTTTGCGCAAGCTTGCAAAAAGTTTTGCTAGCTTGCGCAAGTTTGCAGATAGTTTTTGCTAGCTTGCACAAACTAATTTGTTTGAAATACTAGCTTACAGAATGCTTGCGCAAGCTAAAAGTGTTATCTTGTCGCAAGCTTGCTGCAATCTGATATTTCTATAAGGGCCCATCCTCTGAAATGTTTTTTAATTTAATTTTTTCTAGCCTTATTTGAAGAAAAAAAAACACACATAAAACATTAACAATGGTCAATGGTCAGGGGTGGGGGAGGAAGGGGAGGAGTTAAGAGAGTAAAGTAGAGTGGGGGCAGGGACATAAAGAAAACAAATATGCAAATGTCTTCAGAATAAAAAAAAGATACTAATTAGAAATGAAGAAACACTAACAAAAATTGCCATTAGCAGTACAAATTTTAGTGTTGCAATGAGCATTAGTTTTCTCCAAAATGGTAGGGGGAGACAATCTTATTTAATTATAAAGGATAACATGAATATTCAAAGCTGTTTCCTGCATGAGCCCATCCAGGGATGCCGAAAATGGTGGAAGGGCAAGTGTGTGTGTGTGTGTGTGTAGGGTGAGAGGAGGGGAGGGGGCAGACTCCAATCAAAAGGCAACGTGTCCCTAAAAAAAAAAAAAAGCTAGTACAATTTCAGACTGCAACCCCACCCCTCCCCCTCACCATGGCACACACATCCCCACCCCTCCCCTCACCATGGCACACACATCGTCACATAGTGCCAAATGTAAAAATGCATAGTGACGAATGCCATTTTCAAAACTTATTCCGCATAGTAACGAATGTGTGGAAATATTTAAGGCGCAAAACAATTTTTTTTTTTATGTATGTGTAAATCTATATATCATTGAGAAAAAGAAATGATACATTAAATCTTTTCAAATAAGAATTTAATATTATTGTTTTTGTCAAATTTAATATATTTAAGCTTCAAAAACATTTGTCACTAAGCGGAATCCAATTGAAACATTCCTCACTATGCAGAAAGAGAGATGACATAAACATATGATAACATATATAATGCAATCCCTCTTTATTGAAAAGATTAAAACTAAATAAACAAGCACATATCAACAAAAACACATGCTAAAATTGGGAGTGCGCAAAGGATAAGTCCATATGCTACGGTAATTAGCCTGCCCACATAACAACACTACTGTCACAGTCATACAAAGCCAAAGATTTTGTACATAACCTATTGATATTACACGATTATGAATTTACCAAACTGGAATGAAATATAACTGCATGGTAGCTTGCAGTCTTGGGACTTGGAAAATCTAATGGAGCTCATGGAAGGCAAAATATGCAGGAATGTAGGCTATTCAGAACTATTCATCAAAGTAAAATAATTGATTAAAAAAATAACATTTATAAAAAGGGCACTTCTGCCCCTATCCCCTTTGATAAGGTCAGGAGCAGGACCCCCCTCCCCTCACCCCCACTTGCTTCCCCTGGTGTCACTGAGCACATCACACAGTTTTGCATCAATTCAAAATAAAAGACTTTTATAAGCTGTGACTCGAAAAATTAAATATGCTAATTTCAAAAGTTAATATTTGTTCCACTCTGCGTTTTAGTCAGAAATTAAAGAGACCATAATTGTAGCTGTCAATATTCTTATAAACTTGTATCACGTCTACCGATGACGAGAAGCCAATAAGGGAATTAGTATTTACTACCGTGTGCACTTAACCGACAACAAATTAAACAGCCTACCCACAAGGTTTATTTAACTTAGCATCAAGCAGCCATCGTGAAATCGGCCAGTACTTTTTGCCTTGCCGTGCACTTTGATTGCAAGGACGGATTCTGTAAGTCGAAGATCGTCTATTGTGATCGAGGCTCCCCTGTGCAGCCTGATGGGTTGCCATGGCAACAATGTGGAGTTTGACCAGGAATGTGTTGATGTGGCATTTTGGATATATAGAGAGAGAGTGGGAGGGACACGACAGGAGCTGTACATCATGCATGTATATAAAGGATCGCTGGCAGGTATAACATGCACTCCTACATCATAGCAATACTCTAGACATATTAGTGTATGAAAAATTTTAGGCAAAATACCTTCTTTTTTTTTTGACAAATTGTTTTTGTGATTGGTCGTCAGGGGTCGTAAGGGATCTGGGGAGTCTCTTGTTTATAGTTGTAATAAATTTGTTCTGAAAGCTTTCAGCATTTTATGAGAATGTCTCAGTGATATCTAAAAGCAACGGCCTTTGGAACTTAAAAGAGTTGATTTGTTTCTAAATATTAGCCATCCTTCTTTCATTTAAAGGATTACATAATTCAGTGGTCAAGCAATTATGTAATAATCCAAATTTGTTTTTGTTTAAAGGATTAGTTTAGTGGTCAAGCAAGTCTGTTTTATATGAAGAGGACTTTAAAAGAAACAAAATAGTGAAGATAAGCGTTCAAAATCTTATTCTGTTAAGGAGATATTTAAGTTTAAAGTTTGTATAGAAACGACTGAAATCAGACTATAGTTGTGATGTCATAGCCTCAGTGTTCCTCAAAGTCTTTATGTTATTCTATCATATTTTTCCTGCAATTCTGTGGCTTATAAACCATGGGACATGTCAAAATAGTAGTAAAATTGAATCTAGGAAGGGTATTTATAACATACCACATGAAGAAAGTTTGAAGAAAAATAATTTAAAGAATAAAAAGTTCAATAAACTTTCCAAAAAATACATTAAAATGTTGAGGAATCTGAGGCTGTGAAGTCACAACTAGTCTGATTTTAGTCGTTTCTATACAATTTATACCAAACTTTAAACTTAGATATCTTCTTAACAGAATAAGAACTAATCTTTCCCTCAGCTATTTTGTTTCTTTTGATCCTCTTTCATATAAGATTAGACCACTGCCTGGACATTAGTGATGGAGATGGTGATGAAGGGGGAGGGGAGTGGAGCAGGGTGGGGTAATTCCTTAATGTTGTAGGTATAAATCGACAGGTAATCCTGATTTTTACTGTTAATTTTATCAGGATATTAAAAATCTTCCCACCTTTTTTGTTTGTTTGTAAAGGTGACTGAATATCATGATTTCTCCATTTATTTTCCCGGTCAATGACTTTTATACATGTGTGTATTTGATAAATTACAAAGAGTGGCAGAATTTGCAATAATAGGAAAAAGCAAAAATCTGAATTAGGAAGTTATTGGCAATTTAGTCTACAGAAGACCTGAATTACCTTGATTTTTTTAAGTTTCTTTATGTAAACCTTAATTGTATTGTTTCAGTCCTCTGCCTCCAAAATAGGTGAGGGGTCAAACAAGTTCATCTTAAAAGACGACAATAAAAGTAGTAAGATTTGAATAAAAACAACTCATTTTGAAAAATTTCATTTTGCTTAAGAAATATTCAAGTGTAAATTTTGTACTATCAAATATGTAAAATGTTGTTGTATATTTCAAAGAATCTTTTTTTTTTTTTTTTTTGTATTTTGCACTATATGAAATAAGCATTGCAAAAATACTTAAAGAGAGATTTATTGTCAGAAAATTGTTTGGAACAATATTTCCAATTGGTCATACATTTAAAAAAGTTTGATTGAAAGTTGATTAATTGTTTGTAAAGTCAGCTAGTGTATGATTTGTTATTTTTATTTTAGTAGACTTTTGATACCATTCAATTGAATACAGACTTGTGAAAATTCTTTATCTTAATACCTTAATTGTTAAGGGGGCACAAATTTTTGATGAGAATTCACCAGGAGGGAAAAATTGTTATCTGTCCCATCCATACTACTGTATCCTTCCCAAAGGTTCTGAAAGTGGGGAGGGACCATGGTCCTTTTTTTTTTTTGGATGTCAAGATTTAAACCTCCCTCCCTTCTCCCCCTCAGATTACCCTTACAGAAATTTTAGCTTGCAGCACGCTTGTGACAAGCTAACAATTTTTAGCCTGCGTAAGCGTGGGGCAAACTTGCGTAAGCGTGCTGCAAGCTTGCTAGCTTATGCAAGTTATTATTAGCTTGCGCAAGCTAGCATAGAATATTTGTTAGCTAATTGCGCAAGCTTGCAAAAAGTTTTCTAGCTTGCGTAAGCTTACAGATAGTTTTTGCTAGTTTGCGCAAGCTTGCAGATAGTTTTTGCTAGCTTGCGCAAGCTAATTTGTTCCAAATGCTGCAAGCTTTCAGCACGCTTGCACAAACTAAAAATTGTTAGCTTGTCGTAAGCGTGCTGCAAGGAAATATTTCTGTAGGGGTAAATTATGAAAATTCACTATTTTGCAACATTTTTGATAAGTTTTTAAGGCTTATTTTAATAAATTATGCACATTTTATTTAAATATTGTGACATCACAAACAGAGAGAAAATTAACCTAACGTTTTCCTCCAGCATACAAATGTCAGATGTATGTACTCTCTTGAATCTATTAAAAATGGTTTGTAATTCATATTTTAACCGTTCGTTCATCACCTCTACTGCTCTCAGAAAATTAAAGCTTAATCAATCAAACGAAAAAGCCATCCAATTCTAGCTCACAAAACATATATTTCTGGTCACTTATTTAATTTTTTGCACAACTATGTTTGAAGTGTGCACCTGCACTGGCCAATCAAAAAATAGGTTAGTGTCACACAATTTTATTATCTCCGCAGACATGTGAAATCTCGTTACTATGCTGGGTATGAAAGCATCTTTACAAGATATTGATTTCTTACATAAACTTGAATATGATACATATACATAGGTGAATTATTGTCCATTTGTTTTCGCCATGAATATAAAAGGAATCGATATCAACGCTTGGACGGAATGGCCATTAAAGCTGAAAATTGACCTCCAGTGTGAGAGCTAGTGCTTATGACAAAGGCAGCATGTAATTTTTGGTTGTACAAGGGCCGAGATGGCTTAAGTGGGAGTTAGTAAATATGAGTTATAATTGAGTTAAAAGAGTTAAAATGATTATTGGTCAATCATTGCTTTTTCATGTCAGAGCATCGGATCATTTAAAGCACAAATTAACCGTCATTATTAGGATACTTTTTGACCAAGGGCAACTACGTTCTTACAGATTGCATCAATTAAATGCTTAATGGTAACTTGTTTGAGTTTTGAATTTGTAATGATGCTGTCAATTTGACAGTGGTAGAAATGTTTTGTTTTCCTCTTGAAGAGGGGTATGTTGAATTATACTTTCTGAAGATCCATGGAAAGAAGTCCAAAGTTCTTAAGATTTCTGTTTTTTGCAAAATAAGCCTAAGCTCCACCTAACCAACACAAACTAGACAGTATGATTGAAGAAAGTAAAAAGAAAAGGGGGTTCTCTCTGGAAAAGTGTGGTGGGTGGGGGGCACATACCTCTGTATTTACATAAGTAAATCCTATGGGATTATATCCTGGACTGCCTCTTTATTTAAGGAGAGGAGCAGTGGAGTGGGGAGGGGGCAATATCCCCCAGCAAAATTTTCTGAGTGGGTGCCAAAATCATCCTGAGAAGAAAAAATTAGGCCCTGGGAAGATTTACGTGTTGATCAATAACTTCTTCCTATACTATTAAGCAAGTAATATTCCATTTGTGTTGTCCAAAAGCACATGAAATTTTTCACAGAAAATACCAAATTTTCCCACCATTGGCACTAAAGCGGGCCTCTGGATTTCGCGCTCGAACAGAAACTGATGCATGGCGATAGCTCATCGGCAATATTCATTATCTGCTCCTGCCATGAAGGGAAAACAATTTTGATTGAATACAGCTGGTAGAAGCTTTTTGAGAGGGCGCCAAATGCTCACAGGGGCGCAAAATTGTTATATACATTTTATTCTCAACATTGTAAATATTTTTTCTCAAAGCTTTATTCTTTCATCAGAAACATAAAACCATTCCTAGACCTCCAACTAAAGACTCATATTGAAGTCAATGGGATCCTGCATTTAAACATTTGTCCAAAATAATATTCCTTTTAACTAACTTTAATTAGGAATTGACAGGATTTTGAGCACTTTTCTGCTACCAAATTCATGCCAAAAAACGGTACTACTGTAGCTTCCTGGGTTTTTGCCCCCTCGATGCCTAGGAAATCGACCCTGGATTTGACACAATATTAAGCAATTTTTTGCTCTGAAAATCGTGAGAAAGGATTCCTGGGGTTTCAACCCAGCGCCCCTACGTGCAGCTTCGCCCAATAGATGTGACACATTTTAAAGTCCTTTTCTGCTATCAAAACTAAGCGTAGGGCTTCCTACGAAACCCTGGGTCTCCACCTGGGGCTTCGTGACCTTCACCCCTGTAGCATGCCTAGAGTTGATGCAGAGTTATAACCTTGAGCAAGACACTTTACTCGACTTTATGTAAAATGAGTACCAGCACTGCTGGGGAGTTAATCTGTGATGGACTGGTGTCCTATCCAGGGGAAGTAATGTACTCTCATCCACTTACGCCATGAAAACTGGGGATAAGCACCGGCTTAGATAGATGTAGCTTTTTTTATACCTAGATTTGACACAATTTTAAGCCTTCCAATAATGAATGTGTTACAAATTTATTTTCTTCGGGAAATCTGCAATTTTATTGAAATCTTCAATTTCTGGGAAATCTCCTCTAATTTTAAGGAATTTTCCTTTAATTTTGTAAAATTTTCGGAAATTTTCATGAAATTTCCTTTATTTTCAAAAAAATTTCTTCAATATTTGAGAGTTTTTTTCAATTTTCGGAAAAAAATTCTTCATTTTGCAGAAACTTTTGTGATATTTTTTTTAAATATTTGGGCAGTTTGGGAAATTTTCTTCAAAGTTTTATTCATTTTTGGGGATAATTACTTTGTTTTCGTGAAATTTGCTTCCATTTTCATGAAATTTTTTCGGGAACTTTTCTGCGATATTTAGGTAGTTTAATCAATTTTCTGAAAATTTACTTTAATTGTTCTCTTACACAAATATTAGCTTGCAGCAAGCTAGCAGCATGCTTGCAACAAGCTAACAATGTTTACCTTGCGCAAGCATGCTGCAAGTTGGTATTTTGAACAAATTAGCTTGTGCAAGCTGGCAAAAATGATCTGCAAGCTTGCACAAGCTGGCAAAACAGTTTGCAAGCTTGCACAGGTTATGAATATTTTATGCTCGCTTGCGCAAGCTAATGTTAGCTTGCCCAAGCTAGCAAGCTAGTATTTGTTCCAAATACTACCTTGCAGCATACCTTGCAGCATGCTTGTGCAAGCTTGCAGCATGCTTGTGCAAGCTTGCAGCATGCTTGTGCAAGCTTGCAGCATGCTTGTGCAAGCTGCAAGCTTGCAGCATGCTTGTGCAAGCTAAAAGCTTGCAAAATGCTTGCTTGCAACATGCTTGTGCAAGCTTGCAGCATGCGTGCTGGAAAAATGCTAAAATTTCTGTAAGGGATTTGGGAAGTTTGGGGGAAAATTCCTTCATTTTCGGGATACTTCCTTCATTTTCTGATTTTTTTCTTTAATATTTGGGACATTTTCTTTAATTTTCAGGAAATTTTACCAAAGCAGCGCTTCCGTAGGCTTCGCCCCCCTGGACCTTTCCAAGGCTTTAAAGGTTCTCAGATTCGAAACACTGATTTTAGGCAATGTCCTAAATGCTTCATGCCAATTTACTTCTATGTACCCAACGTTTTACTCTTATGATCTATTTTTCAGGGGGTGGGTTGTTGGGAAAAATTCCCTTGCCCCCTAGTGAAACATGACCCACTATGCCACTGGAGAGGAGTACCTAATTAAAATCTCATCATTTACAAAAAGTGAAACAAAGGGAAGAAATATAATAATTAAATGTCCTGAGTTACACATCACACTGTCACAAATTTTGCATTGTCAAAAATTAGTCATAACTCAAAAATTACATATGATATTTTCAATTATGTTCAACTCAGAATTTTATGCTCTCTTAAAGCTAGTAGAAATAAAAGAGTACTATTTGTGTAATAGTTCATGTACCCTTAATGCTTAATTGACTGTCGTCCTGGAATTGAGTGTTCCTTGACAGACAGCTGTGCACTCAAGAAGCTAAATTAGCCAAATAAACCAAAGCTGTGGAACCAAACTGTTCTCCATTTTGAAAATGCATTGTGTAATCATGGATAAATACCATATCCCTGGTGTAATCTCGTATATGCATCATTTTCATTCCAGCTTGTGTAAATTGGATGCAAATTATAGATTTCTGTCGAAAATCTGAACATGATATATGAAAGTCAAACCTTTAAAATGTGCTGATGTTCATTATTACATTGATATTGTAAAGCTCAAAAAAATGTGCAAATTTTAGATATTGCCATGGTAATAATTTAGATCCTTGTAGATATCTTAAAGGTATATAGAACAGTAGCAACAACACCCTTACAGGAATTTTAGCTTGTGGCACGCTTGCGACAAGCTAAGATTTTTAGCTTGCGTAAGCACGCTGCAAGCTTGTGCAAGCATGCTGCAAGCTAGTATTTGGAACAAATGCGATAGTATGCAAGCTTGCGCAAGCTAATGTTAGCTTGCGTTATGTAGAAAAACATTCTTAGCTTTCGCAAGCTTGCAGAAAGTTTTGTTAGCTTGTACAAGCTTGCAGATAGTTCTTGCTAGTTTGCACAAGCTAACTTGTTCCAAATACTAGCTTGCTTACAAGAGTGTTGCAAGCTTGCTGCAAGCTAATATTTCTGTAAGGGCATGAACAAAAATTGTTTAAAATACACTAAAATCATGCAAACAGTAAAAAGCCGTTAAAAATTGACTCATTTTACAACATTTTAAACTTTAGATGCCAAATTAAATTGCACAATATTTTGTTACTTCAGAATGGGACTAACAAAAAATTGATTCTGTTAACTTATTTGAAAAAATACAAATGTTAGTTGTTTCTGTTTAAGCGTCATCAAGTTTATGCTAAAAATTGTTACTAACAATTGATTTTATTTTATAACTTAAAAACTGTACTGTAAGTGCTATATTATTACCATTTTATGGACTATTTTGTTCAGAATTGATATCTCTTTCATCTGGGTAAAAATATATACGTCCTGTCCAATATACACTTCAAGAATTTATTACATTTATGTGTTTATACCCCACCCTAAGCGTACATGGCATGGACTGGGGGGGGGGGGGCAGAGGGAAGGGCAGTTTCCCCTACATTAAAGAAATTCAGACAAATCACTGGATATATTTCAGTAAAAAAGCATGCAACGGAGTTAAAAAGCATATCAAAAAAAAAAAGTTTATCAGCATTATTTCTGGTAAATTATCATTTATTTTCTACTAAAATTTAATGAAAGCCAAATTTTTAAAGGAGAAAAAAAGCTAAACTCAAACAAGCAGTTTTACCTCTCAGGAAAATGTTTTGCCCCATATTATAGTGCAAACCCTCTTTATAGAAATAATTTGGATCTGTTCTTCATTGAGCCAAATCTTATACCAAAAAAGAGAGACTGCACCCTTTAAACAAATGCATATTTTTCTCTTTAATGTTTTTTGATCTCTTTATGGTACATCTGTGCCTCCAAAATGTACATATGTCCTTTTAATGTACATCTAAATTCTCTTTACACTCTAAAAAAAGAATGCCATAATTTGACCACAATATGGTCAAAATTTGACCAAGTGAGGAGTAAATTATTCACTGAACCATATGTGGTCAAATTTGACAAAGTTAGCATGGTCAATATTTTTGACCATGGTCAAATTGACCACATTTGGTTTGTTGCATAATTCACTCCTCACTTAGTCAAATTTGACCATCAATACTTGGTCAATCTGTTGACCACTGCAGCTTGGTCAAATCTTCTGACCATTTGTAGTCAAATTGACTACAAAAATTGTTCCAGTTGACTAAATCCTTGGTCAATTAAAATCGTGTTCTACAAAAAAAAAAAAAAAAAAAAAAAAAAACCCAGTAACAACACAATGTTTCAGTTTGGAATTGTTTAATTACGTAACATCCTCGGTATTTGTTAATAATACAATAATGGTTTTCTCTATAATATAGATAACAGAGAAATGAAAAATATTACTACATTTACTTTAAAAGATGTAACAAATAAGTTAATTGGACTATGAGGAAACCTAAAGCAACTATATCCACTAGCCATAAACAATGATTGAACATCAAAACAAAGATTCTATTCCAACTTAACTTACAATTTGTTGATGAAGTCTTGTGAGACTATCTTTAAATGCAGTATAAAAAAAACCTGTAAAAACAAATGGTTGCAATACACACACTGGCCTCAAATTAAAACATTTGTATTTCATGAATTTTAGATTTCAGAAGTTTTCTATTCTTGCCTCTACACGTTGGGATTTTGGGGACTTAAACAAATAAATTTTCAGCCTTAAAGAAAAATATTTTCATTCAAATTTTTTTTTATTTTAATGTTGAAAGATATATTTTCGTGTTAAAAGATAATTTTTGAGGTTTTTTTTTTTTTTTATAATTATTCTTAGGTGAAAAATATTTGTTCATGTAGAAAAAATATATTTTCATGTTAAAAATCATTTTTGAGTTAGTTTTAGGTAAAAAATATTTTTAGACTTATTTTTAAGGTAATTTTTTTTCATGTTAAAAAATATATTTTCATGTTAAAAGAATATTTTCATGTTGATATAATACATATATATTTTGAATTAATTTTTGGTGAAAAATATGACATAATTTTTGGTGAAAAATATCTTATGAGTTATTTTTAAGTGAAAAATATTTTTTCATGTTGAAAAAATATTTTCATGTTGATTAATACACATATATTTTGACTTAATTTTAAGTGAATTTTTGTTTTTTCATATTGAAAAATATTTTCATGTTAAATTACTACATATATATTTTGACATAATTTTAGGTGAAAAATATTTTTTGAGGAATTTTTAGAAAGTGAAAAAATGTTTTTTCATGTAGGAAAAATATTTTTATTCAGGAACTCGTCAAAGGCGTTTTTGGTGGACATATCAGCTAGGATAAAGGAATTTGAATACTTAGTGAACGAATCTAGACTGAAAGAACGTGTCCCGAACGTTATGGAAGACAATAGTAATAAGCTTATCACACTAACACATGTAAGTAGGCATATTTTCTATTAATAACTTTAAAAAAAAAAAAAATGAGTTATTTTTAGGTAAAGAAATATTTCTTGAGTTATTTCTAGAAGGTAAAAATATATTTTTTCAGTTATTTTTGGAATTTTAAAATATATTTTTATTCAGGAACTCGTCATTCATTGCAGGCGTTTTTGGTGGACATATCAGCTAGGATAAAGGAATTTAAATAGTTAGTGAACAAATCTAGACTAAGAATGTGTCCTGGACGTTATGGAAGACAATGGTAATAAGCTTATCACACTAACACATGTAAGTAGGCATATTTTCTATTAATTTATGATTTTCCAGTGTTATGACTGGATGTTCAAGTTAGGCGTGACCTTAGGCTTAGGCAAGGTTAGCCTAGGCCAAGGAGTGTGTACTCCTTGCCTAACGTTAGGCTAACCAACTTGGAGTTGTCTATTTACAAGACACTTAAGCTGAATTTGAATATGACATTATCTGTTGTATATTCATTATTAATTGCCTGCATCAAGTGGTCTGGTAGGTAGTTAGCAGGACAAGGTCATATGTCGAAAAGTTCTACTCATGCAGGTGTACGTGATGGCAGGATGAACGTGATGAAATGCCTTTTTGCTGGCCTGGTTATATGCAGGTGTACGTGATGGCAGGATGAACGTGATGAAATGCCTATTTGCTGGCCTGGTTATATGAAGGAAGCGCAATAGCGGATGAAATGGAAAATTTGTGGAACTTTGAGGTTGCCTCAACTCAATATTTTGGGTATGTGAGTACAAAAGAAAAGACCGATGTTCTGAACTTCCTGTTGAAAACATTATATCCATTTGATTTCATTATCAGAAATTCTAAGACTTCATTCTTCTTACTTCATATCTTGAAAATTTCCAAAAAATGTCTCACTTTAGAAATTTTTAAGTTGGAAAAATACCCTGGGGGAGGGTGCATTTATCCCATCAAGGGTGCCACGAGTGTTTTTTTTACTTTGGGGGGGGGGAGGGTTAATAGTTCCAAAGTAGTTCTAGAAAATGTACCGCCATGTCATTACAACGTGCGGTCCAGGGTTCACCTCTCAGGGTAAAAAAAATTCTGGTGACAAGTGGAAAACTTGCATTAATAATTTTTCACCCAAAATTCCAAAAAAAATCTTAATTTTCTGGTGTGTTTCTTCAATTTCAGCTCAATTTAGCACCTTTTTAGAGAAAAAAATTCTCAGTTTTTTTGGAAGTTTTACAAATTTTCAAATAATTTTACCACATATTTGTAATATTTATATTAATAATTTCCATAATTCACGTCCCAACTAGGAAGAAAGCATGTAAATGGAACAGTGAAATCATGCAACCGGGACAGTGAAATCATCTTGGGGTAGTCACCCCTCCCCCCACTACACCTCTGGTCCAGAAGCTCATGGATTTCAGGATTTTGATTTTCTTCAAATTTGCAGGAAAAATAACCAAACCTGTGACACTGCAAAAAAGTCGCTCTATTCTTTCAAATACTTTTTTGGGGGGTGGACAAAATCCCCTCTCCCCTTTCCCCCATCTGCCGCCCATGCTTGTAAAGATGATGTCATATTCAAATTCAGCTTAAGTGTCTTGCAAATAGACAGCTCCAACCAACTTCAGCAAAGTCTTCAGGTACAACAACCTGTGATATAGGTTTTTTTAAATTTTCATTATCGATGGATTTGATAACTAGGACATATTTAAAGAAAAGTTCCTATGTCCCTCTTGAAAGTGTCAACGATTTTAGAAGAAAAAAACGATTATCTATGACCGATTTTTATTATTCGATTCTAGCGTACCAATTCCGTGAAAAATATTGTCCTGTATAGTAAAAAAAGTCCTAAAATGAGCAATTAAAAATTTACACTCATTATTTTTAAGTCTGCACTAATCCAAAGTTTATCGCTAAAAACCATCATATGAGATTGTTTTTAATATTTAAGGATTTTTTTTTTTTATATATGAATATTAAGATTGACCATATAATAATTCTCAGTGGCAACAAATGACCCCAATTTCAAAGAAGGTACCACTTCCCACATTTTCCGGCATTAGAAATCAACTAGAATGGTCGTACTGGTTAAAAATTTCAGAAAAGTAAAAACCATACCTTCCCCCCTCTCCCTCTTCTTACCCCCACCCTTTCTCCTGACTAAGGACCTGGATTGTGGGTGAATCCAGGGGCAAGGTCGTCTACCCCTTGCAAACCAGCCCCTATAATCAGATAGAAATAGAAGGCAGCAAACAATTTCCCCATCTTTGCTCCTTAAAAGGATCTAAGAAAATAAATTTCAACTTAAAATATGGAATATGGTGTGAAAATTGACAAATTAATGGGTTCCACAAATTAGGGTCACTTACTATACCCTACTTAAAACAGACGTCTTTTTCCATTTTTATGAGTTAAAATGCAGAGGATAAGCAAGAGACGGTCAAGGCCTAGCATAGCTAGCTACAGTATGTGGTCCTGCTTTGGGGTGGTGTCAGTTTCAGGATGATGCTTATATTTCCATAAAATAAGTCCAAATCTTGTCAAAATGTGCCAGTTGACTTCCAGCAACAAAGAAAATGTGACCTGATATTGATTTCATTAAAAGAAAATTAGGTTTCACTATAAAAAATATTGAGATTCGAGAACTGGCAGTTTCACACCCAATTAAATTATGAATCATTTACAATATTCCAAGATTTGATGAACTTCTTGGGTTCGTCTGCCAGAGACTGATTGTGGAAAACTGGATACAGAATTTAATTTCATGAGTGTAGTTCTTTCTTCTTGTTGATTCACATTCTTTCTCTTTTCTTACTGTAGAATTAATTGATGGTGGATGTTTTGATCAAATTTTTGAGAAAACAAATTGGCATGTCAAATGAAGAACTTGCCGCTTTGATTGAATGAGCAAAAGGTAGGTAGCAATTTGAGGTGGACAAGATGTATTAACCCATTTCTGTTAAAGGTATAGTGACATGTAGAAGAAACATGTGCTTAAATGGTAGAAAATATATTTTAATCCATGAAAATGGTACAAATTTGCATGAAAATTGGTTAAAAATTGACTATTTTTGACCTTTTAGATCCTTGTTATAATAAATATATAATGGCGGAGGAAATCCAAAGTAATTGTTCATTAATGGAAAAAGGGAGAGGGGGTGGGAAATAATTCCCTAAATATTTGTCTTACAGTTAAATTGGGAAGGATATCCCAAGCATTCATCTTACAGTTTACATGCATTGGGATATCAAAAGCATTTGATTTAGTTTATAATGGGGGAATATGCCAAACATTTGTTTTGTTTCACTGTCCAGTGAAGGTATTCCAAGCAAAATTTGCTTCTCTGTACCATGGGGGTGAGGGATGGGGAAGGGGGTCTCAAGCATTTGTGTCACAGCATAATAGGGGGTTCCTAAGAATTTTATTTTACAGAACAATGGGGGATTTCCCAAGCATTTGTTTTACAGTTTAATGGGGATAACCCAAGCATTTGTTGGAGGATATTCCAAGCATTTGTTTCACTAAAGAATGGGGAGATATCCCAAGCATTAATGTGGGATATCCCAAGCATTAATGTGGGAAATCCAAAGTATTAATGTGGGATATCCCAAGCATTATCGTGGGATATCCCAAGCATTAATGTGGGATATCCCAAGCATTAATGTGGGAAATCCAAAGCATTAATGTGGGATATCTTAAGCAATAATGTGGGATATCCCAAGCATTAATGTGGGAAATCTAAACTATTATTGTGGGATATCCCAAGCATTATTGTGGGATATCCCAAGCATTATTGTGGGATATCCCAATCATTAATGTGGGATATCCCAAGTATTAATGTGGGATATCCCAAGCATTAATGTGGGATATCTCAAGCATTAATGTGGGATATTCCTAGCATGAATGTGGGATATCCCAAGCATTAATGTGGGATATCCCAAGCATTAATGTGGGAAATCCAAAGCATTATTGTGGGAAATTCAAAGCATTAATGTGGGATATCCCAAGCATTAATGTGGGATATCCCAAGCATAAATGTGGGATATCCCAAGCATTAATGTGGGATATCCCAAGCATTAATGTGGGATATCCCAAGCATTAATGTGGGATATCCCAAGCATTAATGTGGGATATCCCAAGCATAAATGTGGGATATCCCAAGCATTAATGTGGGATATCCCAAGCATTAATGTGGGATATCCCAAGCATTAATGTGGGATATCCCAAGCATTAATGTGGGATATCCCAAGCATTAATGTGGGATATCCCAAGCATTAATGTGGGATATCCCAAGCATAAATGTGGGATATCCCAAGCATAAATGTGGGATATCCCAAGCATTAATGTGGGATATCCCAAGCATTAATGTGGGATATCCCAAGCATTAATGTGGGATATCCCAAGCATTAATGTGGGATATCCCAAGCTTTAATGCGGGATATCTCAAGCATTTGTCATACAGTATAACAGTAAACCTTTTTCCATGTTGGTTATTTTGCCTCTTTTACCCTTTAAGAAATATTCTTTACCTTGTGTGTTTTTTTATTATTATTTTTTTCGCCCAAGGATTTAGTTCATATGTTACTTTATGTACAGTACTTAGTGTCCTTTCCAAAATCATTTCCTCTGTGATACTCAGCCCCACTGTATGTACTACCATAGGAATCAAAACTACTGTAGATGGCTTTAATAACAAATTTAAAGGAATATTCCCATGGATTTTCATTAGTTCATATATGATAGAGAAATTTTTTAGAAACAAAAGTAGTGAAAAAAACTATTTTAATACCCTTTTTCATTTAGAAGTTACAAAATTGTAAAGTATTTTTGAATTTAGACAAAAGTGACTGATTGGCAACATCTGTGATGTTAAAAGACAATTTCAACAAAATGTCTTTTGTATTTCTTTAAAAATGATTTGGATTGTCTTCTCATTGTAAATGTGATGTAAGAAGCTAATTCAACCAAGCCTTTAGGCTCATAGAGCCGGTGCTTATATACCTTATTTTCATGGCGCAAGCGGATAAGAGTACACGACTCTCTCTGCCAGTCCATCGCAGATTAACTCCCCAGCAGTGCTGGTACTCATTTTCACAGCTGAGTAGACTAAAGCAAGTACAGTAAAGTGTCTTTCTCAAGAACACAATGCAGCGCTCATGGCGGGAATTGAACCCAGTACTTTTCAAATACAAGCATGACTCCTTAACCACTGAGCCATAGCACCTCTCAAATGTCATGTACACTAAGAAAAAAACAAAAAGGTTTTTGTGAATAATTTTTTCCACCCTATCTTTATAATGAACCAAAAATGCTGTTCGAGAATGAAAAAAAGTGATTAAATTTATAAGAAATACATAAGAACTGTGTTGGAATTGCCCTGATGACATCACCTAGCTGAAGGACATACAGTGTACTGTGCAAGGTGTTTTTAAGAACATTTTTCTACTCTTTAAATTGTTATATCTTCTAAACGGAATAAGATATTAATATAGTTTTTTCACCACTTTGTTTCTACAAATTTTCTCTATCATATATAAAAAATGAAAATCCATGGGAAAATTCCTTTAAGTGAGGATGTTTTTAATATGAGCTTGTATAATCTATGTAAAAGTTGATGATGATTAAACAAAGAAGTCATGTTGACTTATTTTCAAAACAATTTGATCATTTTGGCCTTTTCCTGACCAAAAAATGGATTATTTTGACCATATTTTATTAATCAAGAAAAATAAAATGAGGAGATTTTGGCAACTTGGTAAACCGTACTCTCTACCAGTGACTTCAAATGGGCTTTTCCCTGATGTACATATTTTGATCCCCAATGTACCCTTGTGTTTGTTATTGTACTACATCTATCCATTAAAAATGTACTCTTGTCTGTGACTTTCTCTTTAATGCACTTGTCAGTTGTATGACTCACCCCATACTACCCCTCGCAATGTCAGCCAGCTGTGAGTTGTTGACATGTGAAACAGTGACTCACATATGCGTAATTGTACCAAATTGTCAGTCACAATCTGTGACTGGGATGAGTCAATTTACATCAGACCTATTAACTTTGTACAGAGGTGAGTGATTTGGGGTGAATCATTTCAAAAGAAATGTCAGTCACCGAAGTGACTGGGAGTGCATCAATGTACATGTTTTGGTCACCACCCCTGGTGTTACGACTCACCTTGTCTGGGAGTGGAGGGGTGAGTCATACAATTGACTAGTGCATAAAGGACTATAAACAGGTCACCCACCTTGGGGCATTGACTCACTTTGTCTGGGGGTGGAGGGGTGAGTCATACAATTGACAAAGGACTAAGAACAGGTCAAGATTTTATATTCATTAGAAAGAGCTTTCAAATCTTAACAGAAAAGTCTTTAAAGTAAATTTTTATTTTATATGAAAGAACTTTAACAGAAACAAAATTATGAATGAAACTACTCAAATATCTTATTCTGCTAAGGAGATATTCAAGTTTAAAGCTCTGTCTCATCTGTATAGAATTGACTGGTGTAGTAAGTCTACTACTATATGTCATCCTCACATTCTTAACAATTAATTTGTTAATGTATTTGAAAGAAAATTTATTTAACTTTTTTTACAATTTGAATTATTTTTCCTTACGCTTTTTTCAGGTGGTAAATTGTAGTTACCCTTACAAAATTATGTTTTACTACCTTCCTGACATATCCAGTGGGTTTGAAGCCACAAATCGCAAGATAAAATATGATAGCATATATAAAGACTTTGAGGAATCTGAGGCTGTGAGGTCACAACTAGTCTGAATTCAGTTCTTTCAACACAAAATGATAACAAACCTAAAACTTAAATTCTCCTTAATGAAATAAGATTTTGAAATGCTTTCTTCACCATTTTGTTTCTTTTGAAGCTCTCTTTCAAATAAGATGGACCACTTGAAGAATATTTCATGGAAAAAGTTATGCATGAAAGGGAATAACAGCTCTTTAAAAGGCCAGTTGTCATCTCAAACGCACGAGAGAATTCAATTCTTGTGTTTTTATTGGTCGAAACTGGTACAATGTGCACTTGCATTGATCAGCCAATCGGTATCATTTTGGAATAATTTAATCACTATAAATGGCCTTTAATGTAATTCTTTAAATTTCTGCTCTAAATTTTGGTCACTGAAAATCAGCAGATTGTTTTCTCCCTCTAGATTTTGATTACGGATTTGATGGTGGATATTCAAAACCTCTTGGTCATAGTTCAACTGCTCCCATGTTAGTGACGGATTAATGAAAAATAAATTAAAATTCATATGTTAAAGAATTTCATGTTGTATTCTTTGTAATGTCACAAATTGAAATAGATATGTATAATTTATCAAAGTAAAAGTGCTAAAAAAATTGCTATGAAATAGTCAACTTTGACCCAGTTTTGAGGAGACTTTTCCTGGTACTTTTCATGGTTTATGAAATATTTTCTTTCAATTAAGGTGAATTTTTTTTACCTTTCCATAGATCTTCAATTTAAATCTCTATCCATGTACAACCATATGTATTTAATGTACATCTGTATCTCCATATTGTAAATCTGTATCTCCTTAATGTACATTTGTTTCTCCATAATGTAAATTTGTTTCTCCATAATGTGCATCTGTATCTCCTTAATGTACATTTGTTTCTCCATAATGTGCATCTCTAGCTCCATAATGTACATCTGTATCTCCATAATGTACATCTGTATCTCCATAATGTACATCTGTATCTCCATAATGTACATCTGTATCTCCATAATGTACATCTGTATCTCCATAGTGTACATCTGTATCTCCATAATATACATTTGTGTCTCCATAATGTACATCTGTTTCTCCATAATATACATCTGTTTCTCCATAATATACATCTGTATCTCCATAATATACATCTGTATCTCCGTAATGTACATCTGTATCTCCATAATGTAAATCTGTATCTTCATAATGTACATCTGTATCTAAATAATGTACTTTTGTATCTCCATAATGTAAATCTGTATCCCATAATGTACATCTGTATCTCCGTAATGTGCATCTCCATAATGTACAGCAATACCAATTCAATGTAGGGCCAACATCTTAATATCTCTTTTATGTACATCTGTATCTCCATAATGTACATCAATTATATCATTTCAATTTTATGTTCATCTGTCTATCTTTAATGAACTTTCTTATGTCTAATGTACAATCTATTGAATGTACAGTGTACATATACAGCTGTCTCTTTAATGTACATTCATTATCTCTTAACTGTACAGCTACCATATATCTGTTTAATGTGCATTCCCAGGCATCCCCATAATGTACGGCTATATCTCTTTAATGTGCAGCTAACATTTGTATTTGTCTAATTAAGATACCACAGAGAGCATGTTAAGGAGGTAGCATACTACCATATCAATTAGCAGACATTCTACAGCATACATTAATGTTGGAGTGGTTTAAACTGACATGCATGTAAATGCAATTACCCATCATTTAATGTGTGTCCTGTGTATTTGAGTTATACATTCTGTAATGCGTGTCCTGTGCATTTGAGTTATACATTCTGTAATGCATTTCCTGTGCATTTAAGTTATACACACTGTAATGCATGTCCTGTGCATTTAAGTTATACATTCTGTAATGCATGTCCTGTGCATTCGAGTTATACATTCTGTAATGCATGTCCTGTGCATTTGAGGTATACATTCTGTAATGCATGTCCTGTGCATTTAAGTTATACAATCTGTAATGTGTGTCCTGTGCATTTGAGGTATACATTCTGTAATGTGTGTCCTGTGCATTTGAGTTATACATTCTGTAATGCATGTCCTATACATTTTGTAATGCGTGTCTTGTGCATTTGAGCTATACATTTTGTAATGCATGTCCTGTGCATTTAAGTTATACATTCTGTAATGCGTGTCCTGTGCATTTGAGGTATACATCCTGTAATGCATGTCCTGTGCATTTGAGCTATACATTCTGTAATGCGTGTCCTGTGCATTTAAGTTATACATTCTGTAATGCGTGTCTTGTGCATTTGAGTTATACATTCTGTAATGTGTGTCTTGTGCATTTAAGTTATACATTCTGTAATGCATGTCCTGTGCATTTAAGTTATACATTCTGTAATGCATGTCCTGTGCATTTGAGTTATACATTCTGTAATGTGTGTCTTGTGCATTTAAGTTATACATTCTGTAATGCGTGTCCTGTGCATTTGAGGTATACATTCTGTAATGCGTGTCTTGTGCATTTGAGCTATACATTCTGTAATGCATGTCCTGTGCATTTAAGTTATACATTCTGTAATGCGTGTCTTGTGCATTTGAGTTATACATTCTGTAATGTGTGTCTTGTGCATTTGAGTTATACATTCTGTAATGCATGTCCTGTGCATTTGAGGTATACATTCTGTAATGCATGTCCTGTGCATTCAAGTTATACATTCTGTAATGTGTGTCCTGTGCATTTGAGCTATACATTCTGTAATGCATGTCCTGTGCATTTGTGTTATACATTCTGTAATGTGTGTCCTGTGCATTTAAGTTATACATTATGTAATGCGTGTCCTGTGCATTTGAGTTATACATTCTGTAATGCATGTCTTGTGCATTTGAGCTATACATTCTGTAATGCGTGTCTTGTGCATTTGAGTTATACATTCTGTAATGCGTGTCCTGTGCATTTGAGTTATACATTCTGTAATGCGTGTCCTGTGCATTTCAGGTATACATTCTGTAATGCCTGTCCTGTGCATTTAAGGTATACATTCTGTAATGTGTGCCCTGTGCATTTAAGTTATACATTCTCTAACGCGTGTCCTGTGCATTTAAGTTATACATTCTGTAATGCATGTCCTGTGCATTTGAATTATACATTCTGTAATGCGTGTCCTGTGCATTCGAGCTATGCATTCTGTAATGCATGTCCTGTGCATTTAAGTTATACATTCTGTAA
The DNA here is from genome assembly GCA_020152595.1 of Chiridota heheva. Taxonomy (NCBI): domain Eukaryota; kingdom Metazoa; phylum Echinodermata; class Holothuroidea; order Apodida; family Chiridotidae; genus Chiridota; species Chiridota heheva. Next base: position 1,116,702 of record JAIGNY010000044.1, on the reverse strand, counting down.
TGCATGTCCGGTGCATTTGAGTTATACATTCTCTAATGTGTGTCCTGTGCATTTAAGTTATACATTCTGTAATGCATGTCCTGTGCATTTAAGTTATACATTCTGTAATGCGTGTCCTGTGCATTTAAGGTATACATTCTGTAATGCCTGTCCTGTGCATTTAAGTTATACATTCTGTAATGTGTGTCCTGTGCATTTAAGTTATACATTCTGTAATGCATGTCCTGTGCATTTAAGTTATACATTCTGTAATGTGTGTCCTGTGCATTTAAGCTATACATTCTGTAATGCGTGTCCTATGCATTTGAGTTATACATTCTGTAATGCGTGTCTTGTGCATTTGAGTTATACATTCTGTAATGCGTGTCCGGTGCATTTGAGTTATACATTCTGTAATGCGTGTCCGGTGCATTTGAGTTATACATTCTCTAATGTGTGTCCTGTGCATTTAAGTTATACATTCTGTAATGCGTGTCCTGTGCATTTGAGTTATACATTCTGTAATGCGTGTCCGGTGCATTCAAGTTATACATTCTGTAATGCGTGTCCTTTGCATTTGAGGTATACATTCTGTAATGCGCGTCCTGTGCATTTAAGTTATACATTCTCTAATGTGTGTTCTGTGCATTTGAGTTATACATTCTGTAATGCGTGTCCGGTGCATTTGAGTTATACATTCTCTAATGTGTGTCCTGTGCATTTAAGTTATACATTCTGTAATGCGTGTCCGGTGCATTCAAGTTATACATTCTGTAATGCGTGTCCGGTGCATTCAAGTTATACATTCTGTAATGCGTGTCCTGTGCATTTGAGGTATACATTCTGTAATGCGTGTCCTGTGCATTTAAGTTATACATTCTCTAATGTGTGTTCTGTGCATTTGAGTTATACATTCTGTAATGGGTGTCCGGTGCATTTGAGTTATACATTCTCTAATGTGTGTCCTGTGCATTTAAGTTATACATTCTGTAATGCGTGTCCTGTGCATTTGAGTTATACATTCTGTAATGCGTGTCCTGTGCATTCAAGTTATACATTCTGTAATGCATGTCCTGTGCATTTGAGTTATACATTCTGTAATGCGCGTCCTATGCATTTGAGTTATCCATTCTGTAATGCGTGTAAATCTGTGACTCTTTCTTCACTAATAACTTAAGATGTAAGTAAGGCTGATTAAGTGAGGCTGATTGATGGGAATAAATGTGTGCATAGGAAATTGGAAAGCGGGTGGGGAAGATGGGGGGGGGGTTGCATGTGGGGAGTAAAACCAAAGCTCTGCAAATGTATCCTAGCTTGAACCAGAAAGTGACAGGGTGGCAAGAACAAAAGTGTCATTTTCAAGGTAGCAATTAGGGCCATGCAAATGAATTTGGGGGCACTTCAAGCATTTACTAGAGAGAGATCAACAATGAGTAGCGTATATGCATCTTTTTGTTTTGGGGAACTGTACACAGCATCGAAAGAAGATTATCAAAGTAAAAATTTCTTTAAGAAATGTAGATGACTTGTGAAAAAGGGACAGGGTGGAGGAGAAAAGGGGCAGGGTGGAGGAGAATAGGGGTGGGCGGAAGAAAATAGGGGTGGGCGGAGGGAAATAGGGGCAGGGTGAAGGAAAATACAAGCAGGGTGGAGGAGAATAGGGGCAGGGTGGAAGAAAATAGGGGCAGGGTGGGAGAAAATAGGGGCAGGTGGAAGAACAAAGGAGCAGGGTGGAGCATGAGGCTATGGTGTAGCTAGAATATAATTACCAGGGGGAAATGTTACATTAATCTTCATTTCATGATGAGACCAGGGTGCTGTCATTCTAGACAGCTCCCTGGACAGACTACCCTTTTCAATTTTTTGGTGTCATGATCTACCTTTTTCTTTGTTTTCTTTCTGATTTGTCCATTTTTCTGATTTTGAGTTGTTGTAGTCAGTTAAACAATTTGGAGATCATGTTGTAAAGCAAAGCAAAGTGTGGACCATGTTTACTGTAACTTTATAACATTACATTCTTATTTTTGTTTGCAATTTCTGAGCCAAGGATGGCAATTTACCCCGGTCTCCATTATTGATTGTTTGATTGATTTGTTTTGGAGGAGGGAGGGGACAAGATGAAATAATAAGGGAAATATCTGCAGTCACCAATTTTTTTTAATTGCATTGTTCATACTTTATTATTATTATTATTATACCGAATATTAAAGTACTAAAATTCATGAAAAAACATGCTCATAAGCACTGTACATGAAATATAATATAAATTATTATAATTAGAAGTTGTAATCCGTATGCTTTTTTAGTCCAATTTTTTTTAATTGCATTGTTCATACTTTATTATTATTATTATTATACCGAATATTAAAGTACTAAAATTCATGAAAAAACATGCTCATAAGCACTGTACATGAAATATAATATAAATTATTATAATTAGAAGTTGTAGTCCATATGCTAGCTTAAATAGATAAGTTTTTGATAAAAATTTAAAAGTGTTCAAATCTGAACAGTCTCGGACATCACTTGGAAGGTTGTTCCAGGGTGCTGATGCTACTGTTTTATATATATATTTTTTATTTTATAGTTTTTTACTTTACGGCCAGAATTTAAATTTGGGGGCCATGTCTCCCAGGTTCATGCTAGAACATTGTGACAAAGTGGGAAATAATTTAGCTGTATTAAACTCTTGCAGCTCACATTAAAAATCTAATGATATGTAGTTAACAGGCAGATGGTTATTAGAATGTGGTATAAACTCTATATGATGGAATACATTTGAAGATTTCCAGCATTCTGTGTTAGTTCAATGCAATTAGCTCAAGCATGTCACTGAGGACAGTGCCCAGAGATGCAATTTGTATGCAATTACCTTTTACAATAGTATCAGGTATACACCATTATGTAAGTTTTTTTAGTTTTTTTCTCTCGACAAGTAAGTCCACGGGCCTCATGATATGCAGCACATGGTCTTTAATGCAACATCTGCCAGCCTCTTTTATACATATGGTTGGATCCAATAACATGTCCGATGGAGAATGGAATTCTTTGGCATGTCACAAGAGCTGTGTATATAATTCATATAGCAGATATCCTAATGATATATTAGGAGCAATCTACTATGTATGTTAGATTCATAAATGTCAGAGATGTATTGCATATGAGATGATATATTACATTTTTGAGTTAGACTGGCGGCACCTGTGTAATACACATGCAGATGAAAGAGGGGATTTAGGTGAGGGATAAGTACATTTGTCGTGTTGTTGACGGACAGACGATTATTGGAATGAATTTTTTTTCTTTCTAGGAGGTGGGGGACACTTCGTACTAAAAGTGGCAGGGGTGTGCAGCCCCTCAACCACAAACCTGCAGTATGACAGATTGTTTGGTGCCTGCAGTATAAAATTATTAATTGTTGATAGCCTGATAAAGAAAGAAGTCAATTTTGATACCTTTAGTATCGATTATTCAACAAAAATATTGTAAAAATGGACCAATAGTACAAAATTAATCAATTGATCGAGCAAAACAACATTTTTTGGGACCTGCACTATGAAAATGATGAAAAAAGACACCTGCACTACAAAATAATCCCAAAAGGCACCTGCCTGGGCAGCATATACCTTACAAATGGAAGTGCCCCCCGGAATTTTTTCTGGAGTATCTTGAATTTAAAAGATTAGTTCAGCTAGGGTCAATCAATTCATTTTATATAGCAGAGAACAAGAGGAACAAAATATTAAAGAAAACATTCAAAAATCTTACTCCATTAATTACCTCCAACAAACACAGCATGTAAAGGCCTGATAATGTGTTCAGATAAGATTCAAATACCGCACTACCTTTCAACGTTTTTGATTGGTCGATATCTACACAATCACCAACAAACCAATTAGTTATGGCTGCGGAAGTGACGTTATGCATGTATCAGATAAAGGAGACAATTTTCTTGAAACAACTTGAGATTCCTCTTTAAACATCTATATTGATCTATTTTTTGTTATGCAGACTATGCAAGTTTAGTCTATTAATTTGTCCCTTGGAAGGTCATATACAAGCAATCACGGATCCAGCTATAGGAGAGAGGGTGGGCCTGAGGTGATTAGAGTCAATAGAGGGTGGGCCTGGGGTGATTAAAGTCAATAGTGAGATAGGGTAGACCTGGGTCTAGGGAAGGGGGAATAGGTGATGGGTCCAGACCCCTGGGTCTCCAGACCCTCCCTCTTCTCGTCCAAAGCCCCACACACATACACACCATTTTTGAAGAAATTTTTAAAAATGGAGTAATCTTTGTTTTTGTATATATTTTTTGTTTAAAAAAAATAAATGTACCCTCAGAAGTTGGCTAAAATGTAAGACTTAGACTTGTGAGGGGGACGAAGACCTTCTCGGATCTCGTCACTTTGTTAATGCTGGCTACGTCAGTGGTGGCTAGCTGTAAGAGATTTTAGTTGGAAGGGTAAAATATGACAGTTTATGGGCAGTCTGTTTTGTTCATTTTCTCAAAAATGCGACGATGAATTTAAAAAAGCAGCAGCAAAAAGTTTTTAATATCTATTTACTATCCGTCTCCAAAATTTCAGGATATCCAGTGGAATTTTGGACAATCCGGAGCGGAAAATAAGATACCTCATATCTTTAATGTTGGCTAGTCAAATGTGTAGGGTCATGCGATGACGTAATACATAAAAGTACCCAATTTTTGGGGTATTTCAAAGTACCCAGTTTTTCGGGTTGCTCCTGGACTGGTACTACATACAGTATAATTTTTGTATTATTATTTTTTTAAACAATGATAAGTAAATCTTGGGTAGAAAAGTGCACCCCTTTGCCCCTATGCACCCCTTTGCCCCTATGGCATGCTGCCTACATGGTCTGTTTAAAACATCTTATTTCATTTTTCATCAGATCACATCACAAAGTCCTTTTTGCTTAATGTGAATGTTCTTGTAGAAGAAAAATGTGTTCAAATCAGGCAAAGTTGGTTAAACTGCACAATTTATACCAGGAACCCTTATTATCCAAAGCCATGCCACAATTTGGATGGGTTGTGCAACAAAGCACTTCGGGAGGAGGGGTGGGGGGAAGGGGGGGGGAGCCTTACAAGCATCATCCTGGTATTATCAGAATAGGTGACCAATTTAGACTGCAGGGAGTGATATGAGGAATAGAGGTATTACCAACCTCACATAGAAATGGTGAGCAGGCCTGAATTCAATTTGTCATTTTTTTGGATCACTTTTGACATTATTGGGTGGAGGGGGAAGGGGGGAGGGGGGAACAAATTTAGCTTGATCTGAATGGGCCCATTCTCTTTGTTGAGAGCTTTGTTTTTTAGTCTCCATTTATCCCCTGCTCTCACCATTCTACCACCCATGAGAATGTTCAAAACTGAACATTTTGCCAACAAAAAATTTAATAAATAAACTTTTTGACATTTTAGGGAGAGATGTGTGCTATAGCATGAACAATAGACAACATTAACATGCACTGAATGTATACGCCGCCCCCTTGATGCATTGATTAACATTACACTTTGAAGATTAAATTATATATAGATAAATATTTATATATATATATATGATTACACTATACATTAATTACATTACATGTACATTACATTACATATTTATATATATATATATATATATGATTACACTATACATTAATTACATTACATTACATTACATTACATATATATATATATATATATATATATGATTACACTATACATTAATTATATTACATGTACATTACATTACATTATATATATATATATATATATATATATATATATATATTTATATATATATATATATATATATATATATATATATATATATTACACTATACATTAATTACATTACATGTACATTACATTACATATTTATATATATATATATGTATATATTTGTATACATTACATATTTATATATATATATATATATATATATATATATTTTTGTATACATTTTACCAAGAGATATGTGCTATATACACACACACATATATATATATATATATATATATATATATATATATATATATAATATATATACTGTATGTATATATGTATATATATATATATATATATATATATATATATATATATATATATATATATATATAGTCATACAAATAGTAATGTAGTATACTGTTAACTTCCCCACTCCCTAAATAGATTTCCAAAAATATTAAAAGCTGAACATTTTGCCCATAAAAATAGGCAATATGATGCTCTTAGTGTATATGCGGCTTCCTCATGCATTCAATTTATGTTACGCTTTGGAGCTTAAGCAGAAGCTAAGTGAAAGAAATAATGACAAACACTTCTGGATGGGAATATACTGTAACACATTTGACCTATGCCTGCAGTACCTATGTACACCGTTTTTAAATTGATTGCACGTTTCTCTGGTGAATGCTAGCTGGGAGCATCAGCATGGATAATATGGTAGCTGGAGAGGGTTTGATGCTAATAATGCAGACTATATAGCGGTGTGGTGCATGGCTTGAGCTCCACGGTGAAATTATAGTTCTGATGCTATGGATAATGAGCAAAGGGTTTCAAATAAATACAAATTCTTTTAATGCTATAGATAAAGGGTTTAAATAAATATTAGTGTTGGAATTTGGTAGTCGATCATATTATTTTGATGATAAAGAATGTATTATGGACAATGAGGGGCTAATAAGATTAAATGTTTTAATGAAAATCATGCATTTTGCAAAACAACTCATTTGATAATTTTAGAAATTTCAAGTTTGGTCAATTAAGAAAATATTCAAATTTGTGATGTCATACGTTGAATAATTCTTCATTTTTTAAGTTGTGTTATTTTTTTGCTACAATACTGGAAAGAAAAGCAGTTGATTTTGCTTTGATTTTGTTTAATTATATGGCCATACCTCGCTCTGATCAAAGGCCATGTGTAAAGTGATATTCTAAAAGTGATAATTAAAGGACTGAATTTGTGTAACAAAACAAGTGATATAGCTAACATGAATATTTATGTGCTCCTTCAAAATTATGCATGCTTTAAATCTCAAAGACATGTACGTCTAGCCATAATGGCAAGGGGTGCAATTGCTCACCCCCCACCTTTAAAAAAAAAAAAATTGCTCTTGTTTTTATTTTAATAATTAATGATTACAAACATGTTTGAATTATATGGATACTTTAAAGGATGATGTTCATTTTGCCCCCTCAATCATGTTTTGCCCCTCCCCACCCCCTCTAACAAGCTGCCATTTGATCGTCCATCTGTAAACATTTTAAGTGTCAAAAGGAAAATAAAGAAATGTCAAGGATTTACTTAAGGAACAATCGATGAAATACTTCTGTATGAGATTAAAATAAAAAGGACAAAAACAAACATGCAAGAAAAAATGTTATCCAATAGAATGTGATTGTTCTTTTTCCCGATTATTATTGCATATTGAATGTTTCAATGCTTTTTAAGGAATTTTACTGGTTGGCCAATTGATGGCCAACATGGCATTGAAAGACAGTGAATCCAAAAGCAGATGTGGCACCATCAGGTTGGAAAGGCGGAGGGTAGGGTGGGGTGTAGAATCTTAATTTTAATACAAAAATAATGGCAAAATTTGGATTAAGATACCCTTTGGAGGTACATTTTTCACTCCAAATCAGTCATATGAAAATTGCTAATGAATCTTAATGATTTACTTCTCATTTTGCTCATTAGGCCCTTGAATATGATATGCAGGTTGACCACCAACACAATTTTTGAAAAAGTGGTGGGTGATGAAATGGTACGTGGGCTGATCCAGTGACGCATTTGTAAAAACAGACCTGGAATGTTTGGAAGTGATTCATATTAAAGAAATATTACATCTTTGTTGCTTCAGTTATTTGTTTAATTTAAATTATTTTGAATTTTTGTGCCTGATTGTAATAATTTATGCAAATTTTTATGAATTTTTAGGCATCATATCAAGAAAACCTATGAATTTCCTTATGTTGAATGCATCTGTTTGAAAGTATAAAATGAAAAAGGAAAGTACAAACAGATAAAGAAATGTTCAAAAGTCTTTCCTTTTTCTGATTATCGTTAAATTTTATTGAACTTTTTTCTGATAAAAGAATTATTTAATCTTTGTTGATTAAAGTGCCCCAGTGAAAACAGAGGTGGCGGAAGATTAAAACTTCAGGGTAGCCAAAGCCAAAGCCTTGCAAGTCATATGTATTATTGTTGGAATGGCAATATAAGCAATTTTATTTTTTATTTCAGATTTATTCATTTTTTGCATATCATTATTTATCAAATATTTGATAGCGGTCTGCTCCCCTGCATTGTCCATGGTACGTGTGCCATCTTAATAGTTCTTGTGCCACCAATTCATTTGCTCCAATCAGTACAGTGTATTACTCCAGGATCATATCTCCAATCTTCATCTTCGCAATTGTGATGTATTGAAATTTGGAATGGACGGTGTAAATTTGGAATAAACAGTGTAAATTTGGAATAAACGGTGTAAGTTTGGAATGGTGGTGTGAATTTGGAATGGACGGTGTAAATTTGGAAATTTGGAATGGGCGGTGTAAATTTGGAATTTGGGCGGTGTAAATTTGGAATGGACGGTGTAAATTTGGAACGGACGGTGTAAATTTGGAATGGGCGGTGTAAATTTGGAATGGATGGTGTAAATTTGGAATGGATGGTGTAAATTTGGAATGGATGGTGTAAATTTGGAATGGACGGTGTAAATTTGGAACGGACGGTGTAAATTTGGAATGGGCGGTGTAAATTTGGAATGGATGGTGTAAATTTGGAATGGATGGTGTAAATTTGGAATGGATGGTAATTTGGAATGGATGGTAAAATTTGGAATGGATGTGTAAATTTGGAATGGGCAGTGTAAATTTGGAATGGATGGTGTAAATTTGGAATGGACGGTGTAAATTTGGAATGGATGGTGTAAATTTGGAATGGATGGTGTAAATTTGGAATGGGCAGTGTAAATTTGGAATGGATGGTGTAAATTTGGAATGGATGGTGTAAATTTGGAATGGACGGTGTAAATTTGGAATGGACGGTGTAAATTTGGAATGGATGGTGTAAATTTGGAATGGACGGTGTTAATTTGGAATGGATGGTGTAAATTTGGAATGGACGGTGTAAATTTGGAATGGACGGTGTAAATTTGGAATGGACGGTGTAAATTTGGAATGGACGGTGTAAATTTGGAATGGACGGTGTAAATTTGGAATGGACGGTGTAAATTTGGAATGGACGGTGTAAATTTGGAAGAAGTGTAAATTTGGAGCAGACGGTGTAAATTTGGAATGGGCGGTGTAAATTTGGAGCGGACGGTGTAAATTTGGAATGGGCCAGGTGTAAATTTGGAATGGGCGGTGTAAATTTGGAATGGGCCAGGTGTAAATTTGGAATGGACGGTGTAAATTTGGAAAGGACGGTGTAAATTTGGAACGGACGGTGTAAATTTGGAACGGACGGTGTAAATTTGGAATGGATGGTGTAAATTTGGAATGGATGGTGTAAATTTGGAATGGACGGTGTAAATTTGGAATGGACGGCGTAAATTTGGAATGGACGGTGTGTAGTTGGAATGGACGGTGTGTAGTTGGAATGGACGGTGTGAATTTGGAATGGACGGTGTAAATTTGGAATGGACGGTGTAAATTTAAAATGGACGGTGTAAATTTAAAATGGACGGTGTAAATTTGGAATGGATGGTGTAAATTTGGAATGGATGGTGTAAATTTGGAGTGGACGGTGTAAATTTGGAACGGATGGTGTAAATTTGGAACGGACGGTGTAAATTTGGAACGGACGGTGTAAATTTGGAATGGATGGTGTAAATTTGGAAATTTGGAATGGACGGTTGAAATTTGGAATGGACGGTTGAAATTTGGTATGGACGGTGTAAATTTGGAATGGACGGTGTAAATTTGGAATGGGCAGTGTAAATTTGGAATGGATGGTGTAAATTTGGAATGGACAGTGTAAATTTGGAATGGAATGGTGTAAATTTGGAATGGGCGGTAAATTTGTAAAAATTTGGAGCAGGGCGGTGTAAATTTGGAACGGATGGTGTAATTTGGAATGGATGATGTGTAAATTCGGAATGGGATTTTGATGTAAATTTGGAACGGATGGTGTAAATTTGGAGCGACGGTGTAAATTTGGAACGGACGGTGTAAATTTGGAATGGACAGTGTAAATTTGGAATGGACGCTTGCTATTTGGAAGGAATGGTTGATTCACATGGCCCCCGTCAACGGAATCCTCTTTGGCCACAAACATGCATGCTGCCACCTTGAAATTTGGAACAGTAAATTTGGAATGGACTAAATTTGGAATGGGCTATAAATTTGGAACTGAAAGGATAAGTTGATAATTGGAATATTCTTCCTAAGTCTGCATATTATTCACCTAAAGGAACTGAAAGGTAAGGGACACTTTCTTCCTAAGTCTGCATTTGATGGTACTGAAACCTTTTATCACAATTTGTGTTTCCATCCTGGAGCACTTCAGCCGACCTTTAATGGAAGGAGACACTGATTTGGGGGGAAGATATTATAGTATATGAAACTATGCTCTCAAATTTCATAGGAAATTTATAGGTTTCTTTGTGCGTGATGTCATAAATTTAAATAAACATTTGCATAATTCATTTTACTCTAAAAATGCTTAAAACTCAAAATGCTCTTAAGTGGTCCATTTTAAGCAATTTTGATGAAATATTTTTTGATATTTTAATGGTTCATAACAAAATTCTCCCGCCCAATTATGTTGAAGTTGCTACCTGTATACATCTATAAGTCTAATCTATTCATTTATTTATCTATTCATTTATTTATCTATTTATTTCTTCATCTATTCATTTATGCATCTATTCATTTATTCATCTATTCATTTATTCATATGTGCATTTATTTATCTATCCATTTATTTATCTTCATTTATTCATCTATCAATATAATCATTTATTCATCTATTCATTTATTCATATCTTCATTAATGTATTCTTATGTTCATTTATTCATCTATTTTTTATTCATCAATTCATTTATATGTTCATTTATTCATCTATTTATTTATTCATATGTTCATTTATTCATTTATTTATTTATTCATATGTTCATTTATTCATCTATTTATTTATTCATATGTTCATTTATTCATTTATTTATTTATTCATCAATTCATTTATATGTTCATTTATTCATCTATTTATTTATTCATATGTTCATTTATTCATTTATTTGCCTATTTATATCTTCTTTTATTCATCTATTCATTTATTTATTCTTTAATCCTTTTCATTATTTTCCTCCTGAAAGACTCTCCTACCTGTAATGGAATGAGATTCTGATTTGGGATAAAAACGTGATATGAAACTTACTCTCAAAATTAAAAACTCAATTGAAACGCCTTGGGGTGTTTAGAAAAAAAGAGAAATATAAATAGAATTATATTGAATAGGCTAGATGACAGCTACAAGATATAGCAACATGTACAGTAGGAGGTATCATAGCAATTGTTGATGATAGCAATATTGTGCTCCGACATTGCTACTCGCAGTTCCCTCACTCAATATTTTTCAAATAATGTATACGCTGTATCCTCTTAAACATGCATTCCCAAAATAAATCCGTATGCACAATGTATGTATAATTGTACACTGTATGTATGGATTGTGAGGGCAGTGTTGCATGAATTGTTGTGGCCTTGAGATGATGAGTATGTAAGTTGAAGATCTATGAACGTTAGCAATTTCTCAAAGACAAATAGTATTAAAGAAATAGTTCAGGGCATGCCTATCTTATATGAAAGAGGACTTCAAAAAGAAACAAAATGGTGAAGGAAGCGTCCAAAACTCTTATTCCGCTAAGGAGATATTTAAGTTTAAAGCTCTTAACTGTATAGAAATGACTGGTGTAGTAAGTCTACTATATATGGAAATTTAGGCTGGCGTCTTCACTCTCGCATTCTTAACAATTGTTAATGTATTTTAAAGAAAGTTTATTTAGTTTTTAGCTCAACATCCCTTTAAGCGATTTGAGCTAATGCGATGTCTAACTTAGAAGCCAAGTTCTTGCCTGGATGCCTTCAGAATTTTTCAGTGTTTTTATCATTTTGCTGTTTGCTATATTTGCCTTAAATAGATTGATATGTTGATGCAATAACAGTGCATAGTTTTACAACTTTTTCATTTCAAAATTAGCTAAAAATGTTTCAAATACTTGGATTTCACTCGGCGCAGTTCGAGTGAATTTAGCATATATAATAACATTGGCTCGGAAATACCACCGAATATCTCCGATGGACAGAAAACTCTGCTTTTAATGGTTTGAGCCTTAAACTATAGTTTGACACATGCACTAATTGGGATTAATATCTTGTTTGGGATCTGTCCCACAGTATAACCAAATTGGAGTAGTTGATAGCTCGTTTAGGCTATAAACTTGGGGTTAAAAACTATTAAATAGGGCCCACCCTGAATAGGCTATCCTATCATGCATATACCGCAATTAAGGCTTTAAAATCATTGAAGTGTAAACAACCAAAATCCACTGCCACATTACACGCATGTAATGGCCTGCAGTAATATTATTTACAATAACTTGCCTATTCACGAGAAGTTATTTGTTTGTGTATAGTTGATGCATAAAATCACGAGTTTATTCTTGATGTGTATTAATTTGTTCAGGGGTCAAGTAAGCGGTCCATCTTTGACAAAGGACTGCGAAATGTTTTTTTACAAGATTAGTTCAATGGTCAAGCTTGTCCATCTTATATAAAAGAGGACTTCAAAGGAAACAAAACAGTGAAGAAAGCATTCTCAAATCTTCTTCCGCTAAGGAGATATTCAAGTTTAAAGCTCTGTCAATCTGTGTAGGAATGACTGGTGTAGTAAGTCTAAGTTGGCGTATGCATTCTAACATGCTTAATAATTGTTAATGTATTTCTATTTATTTTGTTCACTATTTAATTTATCTTTCCTTGCTTTTTTCAGGCAGTACAGTATTATTAATTCAGTTTTGAAACTTTTTGACATATCCCATGGTTTTTAAGCCACAAAATGGCAAACCAAAATACGATAAAATATACAAAAAAATTGAAATATCTGAGGCTATGACATCACAACTAGTCTGATTTCAGTTGTTTCTACACAAATGATACCAAATTTTAAACTTAGATATCTCTGTAACGGAATAAGATTTTTGAATGCTTTCGTCACCCTGCTGTGAACTCCAGTTCAACTTGCCCATTTGAAGTTTTCAACAAGGTTGAACTGGATTTGAACTGGGTTCAAATAGGGCAAAGTAGATACCATAGTTCAACCCAGTTGAACTGGAATTTTCAGAAGGGCACTATTTTTGTTTCTTTTAAAGTCCTCTTACATATAAGATATACTTGCTTGACCCTGAAATTATCTTTGGAAATTTTATTACTTCTGTTTTGTTATAATGATTGCCACCGTGACTGGAAATGTATTTGTGGGATTCTATTATTGATTAATTGTGCTTCATCAATTGCGATAATTAATTAATTGCTCAGAATGGCCAATATATTAGCCAATTAGCAGAGCAGTATGAGTAAAATATATTATAGTTCAAAATCATGTCTTGTTGTCAGGATGCAAAATCCATCTTGATTTTATACAGCAGTATTTTGCTGTTAGTTTGTCTGTTTATGATTTTTTTCTCTCAAAAGCAAACATTGTTAATAAAATTAACATCATAAAACAGTTGAGGCTTAAGTTTCTTAGGCTTATTTGAAAAACAGTTTTCGCATTTTCAAATGAATTTTAATTTGAATACGCAGTGGGGCAACTTGAGTCCTGGCATGCCTGGGGCAATTTTGGTCTCTGGCATGCCCAGTCTTATACCCACCCCCAAAACAGAGCCCAACACACAATTACAATGACGGGTCGCGCCTGCGTATTTTATGATAGTCTCTGACAGAACATTTCGGACAGACAGTCAATGTCCACGGCCTTTGACCCACCCCAAAACATATATTGAGCTACTACATCATTGATGTTTTAGCATCACAACCAGTGGTGCCGCCAGGAGTTTGATATTGGGGGATGGGGGCATAAACCTTTTTGGCATGTGGTCAAGGGGTCCACCTTAGGTCCAGGGACAAAGCCACGGTGGGGATCTTGAGGGAACCTCGCATTTTGCAAGTTTTAGATGCCCAAAAAGACTAAATATGTGCAATACACAGCTTTTTAAAAACTAATTTAGGATGATTAAGAGCGATCTAATATAGCAGCATACAATTATGCAATGATGCAGACTACCCTTTCCCCACCCTCACCCCCTCCCCCCATTAAAAAAATGTCAAAATAGCCATTTTGACAAAATATAATTTTTGACATTTCAAGCATTGCCATGTCCCCCATGCCCCATGTGACGGCGCCACTGATCATAGCGATATTATAGCTCCCGCTTGCATTTCCCAAAAATAAAATAAAATAAACATCAAACATGTATTTCTTTCCTACTCAAATTAACTACCCACCAATAAAAACAGGCTTGTAACCACCCCAAAATATATGTTGAGCTACTACATCATTGATGTTCTAGTTTCACTATTTAAATTATTTTCCCTCAAACTTTCTTCAGGTGGTATATTATAAATACCCTTCCTAGATTCAATTTTACTACTTTTATGACATATCCCATGGTTTTTAAGCCACAAAATTGCAGTACAAAATATGATAGAATACATAAAGACTTTGAGGAATCTGAGGCTATGACATCACAAGTCTGATTTGGTTTCCAAATTGGTTTCTACAATGGAAATGATACCAAGTTTTTTCTTTTTAAAGTCCTTTTCAAATAAGATTTCTCCCTAATGGAATAAGATTTTTGAATGCTTTCTTCACCACGTTTGTTTCTTTTGAAGTCCTCTTTCAAATAAGATGGACATGCTTGACCCCTGAACTAATCCTTTAATATCTCCTTAACGGAATAAGATTTTTGAATGCTTTTTTCACCATTTTGTTTCTTTTGAAGTCCTCTTTCAAATAAGATGGACATACTTGACCCTGAACTAATCCTCTAATGTTTGTAATGTAGACAGTTTTTCAAAACAGTACACTTATTATTCGTTTTCATTCAAAATAGCTTGTATTGGTACATGTGTGTCAATCATGTGTGCCATGAATAGCTCTTTGCATGATTAGGAGGAGAAGCGAATCAAAAGACTTAGATCTTTTTTTCCATGGCGGTTTGTCGCAGAATTCAAAACAATCGTAAATATTTGGATGGTGTTTGACAAGGAGTGCACTGTGAGAAACTCTCTAAGTCAGGTTAATAATGATCAAAGTGAATGATTTGTGTGAGTCCGATTAAATTTTTTTTGCTCATCGATTCAAAATGTTTCATGTGGAATTTATCAGTTTACTGTAGATTTCCCTCTTTTGGAGAAAAATTATTTTCCCCTGAAGAGGAAAAAACCGATGTTAATTATGTAACATCTGAATTTCCATTTACAAGTGCTGTGACTTATGGTTTTTAATTAGCTTATATGTGGTTATTGTACGTGTGAAGTGACCAGGCTGCCTCGTGTGCATACCTGTTTGTGCAATGGATATTCTCTTTCTTGTTTGATACTGGATGGTGTCTGCATTACTTCGATAATCCCCAGCGAAAACAGGCCAGATTTTGTAAGTTTGTCATTAAATATATCTTAAGCCAAAAAAATATGGTGGATGTCCATTTGGGAACTGGATAATTTGTAAATTGATAAGTATAGATTTTGAAAATGCAAAAATGAAATTGACCTACTTGGCTATAAAATTTTTAGATCTCATACAAGTTCTGTGCCATAGTGTTACGCTGTTTCATTAAAGGCATCATGGATAATCTTCGAAATGGCGTCTGAGATTTTCCCCTCTTCGGGGTAAAATACTTTTCTCCATAAGAGGAGAATCCCCTGAACTGTTTATGCAAAAAGTCTTTTTTTTTACAAAATGGTGATCTTTTTTCAACACACTTACTGGATGCCTAGAGTCATCATATTTTATAGGACTGTTGATGTAAAATCTTTTACAAACCATAATATAGCCACAATTTCATCAAAATGTAGTGAAAATCTTTCTCAAAATTTCAACCAATCCATCGGCATATAGTCAGACTTTCTTCTAGGAGGAATGGGGTGGGATGGGGGCGGGTAGCCCATGGAAGAATCCTAACATTTTGTTATCCTAGGTGTATTTCTGATTTTTCCAAATCATGAACTCCTCATCCAAATTAATTAAGTAATAACCATTTTACAGCTTTTGGAGAAAAAAAAATGGTCTTAATTATGCAAATCTTTATGCAAATTAGCTCATTTTCTTTAAGCAGAAAATAAATTCATGTTACATCAGAATAACAAAAATGTCGCTATACGATTATAGGAGAATTACAAAAAACAGAAACTTAAGAATAGAGAAAGTTGATATTAACGAAAGAGGCATTGTTGGTATTCAAATATTTTTACATCGTATCTACTTCTTAACACCTAGAATCCAGGGATGTGTCTTGCTTTTTACTGTTTGGTGGTTTAATGGAATATTCCCATGTTTTTTCGGGACCTTTCATAAGAAAGAAAAACATTTTAGAAACATTTTAGTACAAAAATCATATTCATATGTTATTCCTACTAAGGAGATATCAAAATTGTAAGGTTTACAAAAAATGCCAATAAACGAATAGAAAAAGGCCAGTATAACATCACAGCAACACATTCTCTCACAAAGTTGATGTATTTTATTCAAATCTATCATCCTTTTTTATTTGTAAAACCTGCTAGAAAAATAAATTGATGAAAGTTAGGTATTTATATACATTGCCAAATATACCCTTCTTCAATAACTTTTAGAAAATTGTTTCTAATTATACAGAAACAACTAATTAACAGTCAAGGAAATATATAAACATTTTCAATGGAATTGCCTCTATGACATCATCAAACACGAATTTATCATATTGTACAAAAACTTTAAAATGCGATTGGGAAATCTTAAAAAAATCCATATCTCATGAATGGAATATGATATCAACCTAATTTTTGTACCAAATTGGTTCTAAAATTATGCTCTTTCAAATAAAATTTTGTTTAGAAAAAAACCATGTAAATATTACAAAAAACCATGGAATATTACAAAAAAACCATGGGAATATTACAAAAAACCATGGGAATATTACAAAAAAACATGGGAATATTACAAAAAAACATGGGAATATTACAAAAAACCATGGAATATTACAAAAAACCATGGGAATATTACAAAAAAATCTGGGAATATTACAAAAAACATGGGAATATTACAAAAAGCCATGGGAATATTACAAAAAACTATGGGAATATTACAAAAAACCATGGGAATATTACAAAAAACATGGGAATATTACAAAAAGCCATGGGAATATTCCTTTCAGTTCCCTAAAACATCTTATTATAGCCATTCACTTCCCTATATCTGGGTCCAAATTTGAAGGTGTTTGGTCCTAAAATGTTGAATTTGGTCCAAACTTGAACAGTCTAGCTTGTACCTTTGATCGGGAGAACAGTTTTGTTCTTTCAATTGAGGGATTCTTTACATAAGTATTCCACAATGCATCTATCCAAATGCAAACTTTGTATATACAATATACAAATATTAATTTTCTTCACGATTTGAAATAATGGCATATAAATGATCTTTTCACCATGCGCTTTTAAAATTAGGTTTTGTTTGGGGATTATTTTTGACAACGTTACCAAGTTGGTCAAAAATAATTTCTGAACAAAACTTTAAAACTTTTTTTCTTCAGAAAATCTTATTAAAACGTGACTGCCTAATGGTAACACATAATACGAAGTCACCACTTTTCTTCAAATTTCTCGAAAAACGCACAGTGACTTTTAAAAGTGCACAGTAAAAAGATAATTCACATGCCATTATTTGAAATCATGAAGAAAAACTTTATCCCTTTGCAGTGGTTGAGTTCCCCGCGCTCAAAATGTGTCTGATTCTTATGTTATTCCTATACAAACTTTGAATTTGGATAGATGCATTGTGGGATCCCCTACAGAAAAAACTAGCTTGCAGCAAGCTTGCGGCAAGCTAACAATTTTTAGCTTGCACAAGCTTGCTGCAACCTTGAGCAAGCTTGCTGCAACCTTGAGCAAGCTTGCTGCAAGCTTGCTTGCAAGCTTGCAGCAAGCTAGTTTTTGGGACAAATACCAGCTTGCTAACTTGTGCGAACTAACATTAGCTTGCACAAGCCAGAAAAATATATTTGTTAGCTTGCGCAAGCTTGCAAAAAGTGTTGCTAGCTTGCGCAAGCTTGCAGGAAGGTTTCTGCTAGATTGTGCAAGCTAGCAAGCTTGCATTTGTCCAAACTACTAGCTTGCTGCAAACTTGCTACAAGGTTGCAGCAAGCTTGTGCAAGCAAAATATTGTTAGCTTGCCGCAAGCTTGCGATAAGATAGTATATCTGTAAGGGATACTTCTGATTCCCAATTGGGAGAACAAAACTGTTCTCCCGTTCAGAGTATGAACCAAGCTTGAAGGTTTTTGGCTCTATAAGTTGTTGAATTTAAAGATTTTGTCCCTAAATTGTAATTTTTTTTTTCTTCTTTAAAATAGAGGCTAATTGCATGAAGATTTTGGGGTAAATATTGAAGATTAGTTAGACAAAATTGAAGATATTTGGTTCAAATTGAAAATGTATGGTCGAAAGTTTGGAAAACTTTCGGTCGAAAATGAACGATAATTCAATCGATAGTAATTAATCATTTCATTTAATATTTCAGTTAATAATATTAATGGCTTTAACAGAATTTGGGGGGAGGGGATGTATCACTTTTTTTTGGGGGGGAAGGGGTGTGGGGGGGGGGAAGCAGTGTTTAAATCATGAAACATTGGATTACATAAGAAGATGGAGGCTATATCCTCTTCAAAACTATTCATATTTGCACTAAAATCAGTATAAAAAAAAAAAAAAAAAAAAACTGTAAGATGGCTAATTATCTTACAAATGTTGATGAAATATTTTGCTTTCTTCATGTTTTTTAGTGGATTTCAAATCAATTTAGCTAATGTTGCCTCTACCTGTCCATATACCTTTAGATCACTTTAGCTAATGTTGCCTCTACCTGTCCATATACCTTTAGATCATTGTAGCTAATGTTGCCTCTACCTGTCCATATACCTTTAGATCAATGTAGCTAATGTTGCCTCTACCTGTCCATATACCTTTAGATCAATTTAGCTAATGTTGCCTCTACCTGTCCATATACCTTTAGATCAATTTAGCTAATGTTGCCTCTACCTGTCCATATACCTTTAGATCAATGTAGCTAATGTTGCCTCTACCTGTCCATATACCTTTAGATCATTGTAGCTAATGTTGCCTCTACCTGTCCATATACCTTTAGATCAATTTAGCTAATGTTGCCTCTACCTGTCCATATACCTTTAGATCAATTTAGCTAATGTTGCCTCTACCTGTCCATATACCTTTAGATCAATTTAGCTAATGTTGCCTTTACCTGTCCATATACCTTTAGATCAATTTAGCTCATGCTGCCTCTACCTGTCCATAAACCTTTAGATCACTTTAGCTAATGTTGCCTCTACCTGTCCATATACCTGTAAGATCAATGTAGCTAATGTTGCCTCTACCTGTCCATATACCTTTAGATCAATTTAGCTAATGTTGCCTCTACCTGTCCATATACCTTTAGATCAATTTAGCTGATGTTGCCTCTACCTGTCCATATACCTTTAGATCAATTTAGCTAATGTTGCCTCTACCTGTCCATATACCTTTAGATCAATTTAGCTAATGTTGCCTCTACCTGTCCATATACCTTTAGATCAATTTAGCTCATGCTGCCTCTACCTGTCCATAAACCTTTAGATCACTTTAGCTAATGTTGCCTCTACCTGTCCATATACCTGTAAGATCAATGTAGCTAATGTTGCCTCTACCTGTCCATATACCTTTAGATCAATTTAGCTAATGTTGCCTCTACCTGTCCATATACCTTTAGATCGATTTAGCTAATGTTGCCTCTACCTGTCCATATACCTTTAGATCAATTTAGCTAATGTTGCCTCTACCTGTCCATATACCTTTAGATCACTGTAGCTAATGTTGCCTCTACCTGTCCATATACCTTTAGACCACTTTAGCTAATGTTGCCTCTACCTGTCCATATACCTTTAGATCAATTTAGCTAATGTTGCCTCTACCTGTCCATATACCTTTAGATCACTTTAGCTAATGTTACCTCTACCTGTCCATATACCTTTAGATCACTTTAGCTAATGTTGCCTCTACCTGTCCATATACCTTTAAATCAATTTAGCTAATGTTGCCTCTACCTGTCCATATACCTTTAGATCACTTTAGCTAATATTGCCTCTACCTGTCCATATACCTTTAGATCAATTTAGCTAATGTTGCCTCTACCTGTCCATATACCTTTAGATCACTTTAGCTAATGTTGCCTCTATCTGTCCATATACCTTCAAGATCAATTTAGCTAATGTTGCCTCTACCTATCCATATACCTTTAGATCAATGTAGCTAATGTTGCCGCTACCTGTCCATATTCCTTCAAGATCAATTTAGCTAATGTTGCCTCTACCTGTCCATATACCTTTAGATCAATGTAGCTAATGTTGCCTCTACATGTCCATATACCTTTAGATCAATTTAGCTAATGTTGCCTCTACCTGTCCATATATCTTAGATTAATGTTGCCTCTACCTGTCCATATACCTTCAGGATCAATTTAGCCACCTGTCCATATATCTTAGATTAATGTTGCCTCTACCTGTCCATATACCTTCAGGATCAATTTAGCTAATGCTGCCCTCTAACTGTCCATATACCTTTAAAATCACTCAAGCTGATATTGCCTCTACCTGTCCATATACCTTTAAGATCAATTTAGCTAATGTTTTCTCTATATACCTTTAAGGGAACTCCTTGCGTGATATTTTCACCCTCTTGAATTTCTCAGCAGCATAACACCTTCCTTTTTTTTTTTAATTTCCCCGAGACTGTTTTTCTTAGAAGTTCTTTGAAGTGCCTCTCCCATTTCTTAAAATATTCTCCTTATGTCAACATTCTAAGTGGTTTTCAAGTTTCACACTGCCATGCAGAGCAAATTCTGAAGCTATAGACAAAAGGGAGCCAGTCTTTTTCTAAGATTTATCTTACTTCCTGAAGAGAAAGCTTGAAAAATTGTTAGCAACTTTGTTCTATTTTTTTTCTTCAATCTGAATGATATTTTGAGAATTATCTCGTTTTGTTATTTTTGTAAGAAATTAAACTTGTGAGGTTTTCCTTCTGTATGGGGCCTAAAATTGTCATACATTTTAAATTGAATTGAATTGTTTTTTATATTTTTTTGTCATTGCTATTTTTAGATTTTTAAGGAGTAGGCCTATTACTATGCTCGATATGAGTTCAGGAAAAAAGTTTTTCTGGGGAAAAAAGATGAAAAACGGCAGTCCATAGAAACTAATCAGAAAAATATTTGTTTTTGTTACAACGGTCAGTTTTGGGAAAGGGCTAAAGTGGGGGAAAAGCTGCAGCTCTGAAGAAGAAGAGGGTTAATTTTCTAGGAAAACTTGGAAATATAGATAAAGATGATAAGGTGCACGTTGCCCACAATATCACAAAAATGTTAATTGTTCATTTTTCAAAATTCAAAAGCCGATCTACTCGTTAAAAAAAAAAATGATTTGGATAAAGGCTTAGTTCAGTGGTCAAGCATGTTTATCTGATATATGATTTGGATAAAGGCTTACTTCAGTGGTCAAGTATGCTTATCTGATATATGATTTGGATAAAGGCTTAGTTCAGGGGTCAAGCGTGTTTATCTGGTATATGATTTGGATAAAGGCTTAGTTCAGGGGTCAAGCATGTTTATCTGATATATGATTTGGATAAAGGCTTATTTCAGTGGTCAAGCATGTTTATTTGATATATGATTTGAATAAAGGCTTAGTTCAGGGGTCAAGCATGTTTATCTGGTATATGATTTGGATAAAGGCTTAGTTCAGGGGCCAAACATGTGTATCTGATATATGATTTGGATAAAGGCTTAGTTCAGTGGTCAAGCATGTTTATCTGATATATGATTTGGATAAATGCTTATTATAGTGGTCAAGCATGTTCATCTGATATATGATTTGGATAAAGGCTTAGTTCAGGGGTCAAGCATGTTTATCTGATATATGATTTGGATAAAGGCTTAGTTTAGGGGTCAAGCATGCATGTTTATCTGATATATGATTTGGATAAAGGCTTAGTTTAGTGGTCAAGCATGTTTATCTGATATATGATTTGGATAAAGGCTTAGTTTAGGGGTCTAGCATGTTTATCTGATATATGATTTGGATAAAGGCTTAGTTCAGGGGTCAAGCATGTTTATCTGATATATGATTTGGATAAAGGCTTAGTTCAGTGGTCAAGCATGTTTATCTGATATATGATTTGGATAAATGCTTATTATAGTGATCAAGCATGTTCATCTGATATATGATTTGGATAAAGGCTTAGTTCAGGGGTCAAGCATGTTTATCTGATATATGATTTGGATAAAGGCTTAGATTAGGGGTCAAGCATGCATGTTTATGTGATATGATTTGGATAAAGGCTTAGTTAAGTGGTCAAGCATGTTTATCTGATATATGATTTGGATAAAGGCTTAGTTTAGGGGTCAAGCATGCATGTTTATCTGATATATGATTTGGATAAAGGCTTAGTTCAGGGGTCAAGCATGTTTATCTGATATATGATTTGGATAAAGGCTTTGTTCAGAGGTCAAGCATGTTTATCTGATATATGATTTGGATAAAGGCCTAGTTCAGGGGTCAAGCATGTTTATCTGATATATGATTTGGATAAAGGATTAGTTCAGGGGTCAAGCATGTTTATCTGATATATGATTTGAATAAAGGCTTAGTTTAGTGGTCAAGCATGTTTATCTGATATGAAAGAGGACTTCAAACAAAATGGTGAAGAAAGCATTCAAAAATCTTATTCCGTTAAGGAGATATTAAAGTTTGAAGTTTGGTATCATTTGTTTAAAAATGACTAAAATTAGACTAGTTGTGATGTCATAGCCTCAGATTCCTCAAAGTCCTTATGTATTATATCATACTTTGTAGCTAAAAAACCATAGGGTATGTCAAAAAAGTTGTAAAACTAAATCTAGGAAGGGTAATTATAATATACCACCTGAAGAAAGTTGGAGGAAAAGTAAATTAGATAGTGGAAGAATTAATAAACTTTCTTTAAAATACTGTTTGTTTGTTTGTTTGTTTGTTTGTTTGTTTGTGTGTTTGTTTGTTTGTTTGTTTGTTTGTTTGTTTGTTTGTTTGTTTGTTTTACACACATTATCTTCAATTGTCAGACTATCATGGACAAAAGATAAAATGGTGCATAGGTGCAACTTAACTCAATTGTTATCTATAACGTACTGCAAAGACAGAAAGATGGGGTAGATGTTGTATGCAATCAACTTATTTGAAGGGTCAACAGGCATGTTGACTGGAAGAGTATTCAAATCTGAACACATCAGTTTTTGAATGTTGAAAATAAGCACTGTTTTTTAAGTTAGCCTATGGCTGAATGTGATCAGTTGTTAATTTATGCAAAACAATTGTGATGTATGACTGGGCAAAAACCCTGAAAATATTGATGTAATTCTATCAATTTCTTTCCAAAGTCATAGTCATTAAAAGTCTGTTCCTGCTCTTATTCTATTGAGGACATCGCAAATAAATAATTAAAACAAAATTAAAATTTAACTTTTTGGTCAGGATTTTAAAGAATTATTATAGTAGGCCTACATTTAAAAAGCAAAGGATTCACAAATAAAAAACCCAATGTCACCCTGTTTAACGAATCTTTTAGTTCCCTAATTTAGGACCTCTCCTGGGCTGAATGTAGGCCTACTAAATGCCACAAATTTATTTCTAACAAATTCTTGATGAGCGTTACACAATTTCTGTGAAGTTTAAATTATTTTATGATTTAGGTGCTGTGCAAAAACTAATATGTCAAGAAAAATTGTTCATATTTTCAAAGGTGCCGGAAAATTTAGATGTGCATCGCTGAAAAAGAGTCTAAAATGAAAAATAAGAGGGGGAAATTATATTGACCTATGTATGGTTGGGGAGGTGTTAAAACTCAGTGCAGTGGTGATTCTTATTGGGGACTTAATTATCCCCATTTTCTCCTCGAAGATGGGGAGCCTTTGGATTGTGGGAAGGAGGGAAGTCATAGAGCATAAGAAATTGATGTTGCCATCATTTTTTTTTTAAAGTTTGGTAAAAATATGTATGGTCTTTAAACTGTTCGGACCGAGGCTGATTTTACTGAAGAGAAAAAATTAATTGTTGATCTTTACCTCAAAATCTGGATCAAGTTTTAGCAAAATTTCAGGACCTTTTAACAAGCTTTCTGGACCTTTTGGGAAGCCAGACTACACCCATGCCCAGTGCAGTGGTGAGTCTGGGGCTATATTGGGGGATTAGCCCATTTGAGTCTGGGGTGGGCTATTGGGGATTAGCCCACTGTAGTCTGGTGCTGGGCTATTAGGGAATAACCCACTTTGAGTCTGGGGGTGGGCTATTAGGGGATTAGCCCACTTTGGGTCTGGGGGTGGGCTATTGGGGATTAGCCCACTTTGGGTCTGGGGTGGGCTATTGGGGATTAGCCCACTTTGGGTCTGGGGGTGGGCTATTGGGGGATTAGCCCACTGTGAGTCTGGTGCTGGGCTATTAGGGGAATAACCCACTTTGAATCTGGTGCTGGGCTATTGGGGAATAACCCACTTTGAGTCTGGGGTGGGCTATTGGGGATTAGCCCACTTTGGGTCTGGGGTGGGCTATTGGGGATTAGCCCACTTTGGGTCTGGGGTGGGCTATTGGGGATTAGCCCACTTTGAGTCTGGGGGTGGGCTATTGGGGGATTAGCCCACTTTGAGTCTGGTGCTGGGCTATTAGGGGAATAACCCACTTTGAGTCTGGGGGTGGGCTATTAGGGGTTTAACCCAATTTGAGTCTGGGAATGGGCTATTGGGTGATTAGCCCACTTTGAGTCTGGGGATGGGCTATTGGGTGATTAGCCCACTTTGAGCATGGGGATGGGCTATTGGGTGATTAGCCCACTTTGAGTCTGGGGATGGGCTATTGGGTGATTAGCCCACTTTGAGTCTGGGGATGGGCTATTGGGTGATTAGCCCACTTTGAGTCTGGGATGGGTTATTGGGGGATTAGCCCACTTTGAGTCTGGGGATGGGATATTGGGTGATTAGCCTACTTTGAGTTTGGGGTAAGCTATTGGGGGTTTAACCCACTTTGAGTCTGGGGTGGGCTATTGGGGATTAGCCCACTCTGAGTCTGGGGTGGGCTATTGGGGTTTAACCCACTTTGAGTCTGGGTGGTGGGCTATTGGGGATTAGCCCACTTTGAGTCTCGGAGGTGGGATATTGGGAGATTAGCCCACTTTGAGTCTGGGGGTGGGCTATTTGGGGTTTAACCCACTTTGAGTCTGGGGGGTGGGCTATTAGGGGATTAGCCCACTGTGAGTCTGGGGTGAGTTATTGGGGGTTTAACCCACTTTGAGTCTGGGTGGTGGGCTATTGGGGGTTTATCTCACTTTTGGAAGAAGAAAAAAAGGTAAGGTACCTCACTTGCTTGTGAACTAAGGTTGAGTGTATAGTGAAAATGGATGAACACATGGCTGTAATTCTGGGGGCAACAGGGGCCAGATGCTTCCCCCCATACACATGGTCTCCCCCCACACACATGGTCCCCCCCCCCCCTCCCCACACACACACACACTTTTTTTGGCAGAATATCAACAATAAAGTACACACCTATTTTTTTGTCTTGAAATACTTCAATTTGGGATGTAGGCCTACATCTTGATTAAATGTTTAACCTGTTTCTAGGGGGTAGAAGGGGGTAGACCTATAGTGCTCCAACTGAACCACCTCTGCCATCAGTCCACCCCTGCTCATTCTTCCCCCTCCTTCCCCTCTCACATTTTTGGAAGCCCTTAGATGAGCAGATAATTATCATCTTGATTGCTAACAGGTGGACAACTGGATATGAAGGACTGTCTTTGAACTGTCTGCAAATGTTAAACATATTCAAAGTGCTGGGGACCATGCATTCTACATCGCTTGAACGTATACTGCCTAGAGATGGACCGGAGGGACGCTGACATAAGAGCTTCAGCTGCATTGGTGGACAATTAGAATGAAATTAAATTTCAGGTAATACTTTTCCATGATTGGTTTGATCATTCATATTTGTGGTTATAAAATTTGAGAAATTACACACCATTAATCACGCTTGTCTCCAGGCATATCTCCATTATCTCATCCATGAGATCAGAAGCATAAGTTTTCCCAAATTCAAATGACCACAAGATTTCACCGAAGTGATATCAAATTGTGGCTTTTTTGGTGTGGGTTTGTGGAAATAAGGGTCCTCTTCTCACAAACTTCAGTGTACTCTGAGAGGGTGATCACTAGTGGCATACTTATTACCATTTGGACAACTGGACCTGCAGGGCTGTCACCCCACCCTAGCTGAGCTGTCATCACCCCACCCTGAGCTGTCATCACCCTACTCGAGCTGTCATCACCCTACCCTGAGCTGCTATCACCTTACCCTGAGCTGCCATCACCCCACCCTGAGCTGCCATCACCCCACCCTGAGCTGCCATCACCTCACCCTGAACTATCTCCAGGCTTGCTGCAAACCACTGATGGAGCAGAGTCCACAGCTGACAAACAGTTTGGAGCAGGAGGTGCAGAGCAATAGCCATTGCTGAACTGTCAACAATTAGAATGACTATCAAAGTTCAACGTAAAGATTTCCATGCTATTTCTTTCTTTCATACTTGTGGTTTCAAAATAAAATTGCCGTAACTTTCAATAATGAATGTGAATGATTAGTGAAGCTGGGCTGGAAACAAATAAGCATCATCAATCCATGGGATCAAATTATGTATCTATAGGTGGATCCATAGGAGGGGACCAGGTGTCATGAGGGTGGAACCCCCATGTAAGAATTGAACCACCTTTTGGAAAAGTCTGGATCTGCTCCTGTGTTTAGCAATAACCACAAGATTTGCTCATCATATGTTCCATCATATATTTGAAAAATGCAATTTGTTGGTTGTCCAATGAAATTCATTATCCACAACATTTCTGCACTTCGCAAAGCTTGCAATTTTTGGTGTCGATGTCATCAAGCTGTCAATGGCCTCTTTCTTTGCCGCCTATATGATGTTTAATTAGATATTTGCTGTCTTCTACCCCGTTTCAATGTTGGGCTATATGATGTTTTAATTAGATATTTGCTGTCTACCCCGTTTCAATGTTGGGCTATATGATGTTTAATTAGATATTTGCTGTCTTCTACCCCGTTTCAATGTTGGGCTATATGATGTTTTAATTAGATATTTGCTGTCTTCTACCCTGTTTCAATGTTGGGCTATATGATGTTTTAATTAGATATTTGCTGTCTTCTACCCCGTTTCAATGTTGGGCTATATGATGTTTAATTAGATATTTGCTGTCTTCTACCCTGTTTCAATGTTGGGCTATATGATGTTTAATTAGATATTTGCTGTCTTCTACCCTGTTTCAATGTTGGGCTATATGATGTTTAATTAGATATTTGCTGTCTTCTACCCTGTTTCAATGTTGGGCTATATGATGTTTAATTAGATATTTGCTGTCTTCTACCCTGTTTCAATGTTGGGCTATATGATGTTTAATTAGATATTTGCTGTCTTCTACCCCGTTTCAATGTTGGGAAATAACTGGGACCTGCAACTTTTAACATTCACTTCCAACATTAAAATGGGGTTCAAGGGGTAAAGAAAAATTGTCAAATAATTGTCCATGATTGTCTGAGTTTTGTATGAAGAATTATACACAGTATGTGAAGAAATGGAATGGATTTAATCTATTTTAAGTAAAGAACTTTGATAGGAATTGAACAATTCTCTTCTGCCCCTTCACTAAGATTATTCTTTTTATTTATGCCGACAAATAGATTGATAGATTCTTGAGATTTAAAAATGGTCAATTTGTTTGTTTGTTGTTTATTATTCCGTAAAATACACCATTTATATATCATATGTACAAAACAAAGTATTGAAACAAAAGTAATAAAAAAATATAAATATTAATGATTACAATATTATAGACTGCAATATTTAGAGATGATTATATATAATAGTCTGCATCTTAGCAGGAATGAAATGAGATCTGAAAAGTAAATTAATACTTGGCAAGTCATTTAGACCACCCCAAAATAATAATAATGATGACGAATGACAATGGATGATGATAATATATTCATATATATATATATATATATATATATAAATATATATATATATATATATATATATATATATATATATATATATATATATATATATATATATATATATATATATATATATATATATATATATATATATATATATATATTTATATATATATATATATATATATTTATACATATATATATATATATATATATATATATATATATATATATATATATATATATATATATATATATATATATACATATATATATATATAAACATATATATATATATATATATATATATATATATATATATATATATATATATATATACATATATATATATATATATATATATATATATATATATATATATAAACATATATATATATATATTTTTTATCTTATTTATTTTCTTTCAGTGAAGTGAAACATGTACAAGTAGCAATTTGATTTACAGTAATCATAACATGAATGTATATGTACAGATATTGGCTACCTCAATCAATACACGAAAGTTAAAGAATTATATTTACAACGTAGAATATAATGCCTCGGTTTAACTGTACTGCAAAGTAATGTACACTGTTAACCTATTACAAAGATGGACACACAGGTGGTTTAAGCTGCAGTCTCATATAAAGATGCTAAGGGACACTAAGACGGAAGAAAAATTAAAAACAACAGTGCAGTGATGAAGCAAAGCTATCATGTGGTAAGTAGCTTTTTACAATGAAAAGTTCAAATCTTCTTACAGTACATCATGGAGAACTAGTCACATATCTCCATGGTTACAGGCAAGTACAGTAACTACACCAAGAGCTTGAAAAAGATGACTTATATTGAAGTGTGTTGACTATTGCAAAAATTATCAACCTACTGTGGTGTTGCGGTTATCATACCTGTCTACAGACCACGAGGCCCCGGCTTCAATCCTGGGATGGGTAGACACGCCAGTGCACCACAACTGGTTATCAAAGGCCGTGGACATTGACTTGGTTGTCGATGTTATGTCTGTCCGTACGTCGTACCTGTGTTCTCGTCCGGGCCGTATTAAGCGTTTCATGATAGCATTTGTACTATCATAACCGAACACGCAGGCGACGACCCCGTCATTGTAATTGTGTGTTCAACTCTCTCTCTCTCTCTCTATTGCAAAACAGATCAATAAAACAAAACAAACAAAAAACATAAGGACAAAGGAGTTCAAGAGTCGCCTGAAGTGCCATAACTAACAAGTTTAAAACGTACATGACTTGTCTTTCTCCTTAAAAATTTGTTCCAGCAAATCATGACCACAAACTTACTGTAGCAAATAGTGAGACCCCTTTATCTTAATTAAAATGTTCACACAATAAGGACTTCATCCATTGCTAATATGATATTCAGCACCAACTTCCACAACAACTAAGGTTTTCAGAATATAAAAAATAAAGAGGGAAAATCTGACCCGACCTGGTTATTTATCAGGTCGGGTCTGACTGTTTGAAACTTTAAGGAGCAGAACAACTAATGTAGGTTAGTGCCTAAACAGCACCAAGGACAGAATAAATGGGAAACCACCCTACAACCAAAGACCCTATGGGTCAAGGGATGCAGAGGTCAATGTCTTAACTGAAATAACAGCACCTAGGACAACAGAGAATAAACCACCTCCCCCCTAACAAAATGACCCTAAGGGCAGAGGAATGCAAATGTCTTGTAAATAACTTAATAAATGGGTTGCTCAGTTTATTCATTGTAATGAACTTCTCAACCGATAGAAGGAAATTGAACTTATGTGAAAAAACAGTGGCATTGGGTTTAGTTTTATTTATCTTACAACAAAAGATAAAGTATTTAGCATGCAGTAAAAAGAAGTTGAATGGGTGGTACACCTTAGTGGTGTATCTGAAAAAAACATATGAGCAGCAAATATCAAAGTTAATCTTAAGGCATAGATTACAAGCATTGTTTTCAAATTTTCGAACATAGGCGTACCTTCAGAATAAATGGTCAACTGTTTCACTCTCAACTCCACAAAATGTACAAACTGGGGAGTTACTCAAATTAACCTGATGTAAATAAGCGTTAACCGCACCACATTTCAACAAGTCATTTGCATATAAGTTATTATATGAACTGACACTTTCATACATAGTATGCTCAATCAGGGACTGTGATAGCTGGGATGAGACTTCTTATGGAGCCTATGCATGGGATGTCATGTGGACATGGGGTGGGATGCCATGTGGGATATGGTGGGGATGCCATGTGGGATATGGTGTGGGATGCCATGTGAAACAGGGTAGAATGCCATGTGGGACATGGTGGGATGCCACGAGTAACACAGAGTGTGACATAGGTTGTGATGTCATGTGTGACATAAGGTAGGATGCCATGTGTAACATAAGGTAGGATGCCATGTGTGACATAGGGTAGGAGGCTATGTGGGACATAGGGTGGGAGGCCATGGGAACATGGGATGTGATGCTATATGGGACATAAAGTAGGATGTCATTGAGACATTGGGAGGGATACTATGTGGAACATATGGTGGGATGCCATGTGGGACATCAGGCAGGAAGCCACTGATGTAGGACATGGGAGGGATGTCATGTGGTACATATGGTTGGATTAATGTGGGACATACATGTAGGATGGGATCCATGTGGGTCATAGCATGGGATGCCATGTGGGACATATGGTGGAATGCCATGTGGGGACATATGGTGGAATATGTCATGTGAGACACTGTATGGTGGAATGCCATGTGGGAGATATGGTGGAATGCCCTGTGGGACATATGATGGAATGCTATGTGGGACATGTGATGTCATGTGGGACATGAAGTGGGATGCCATGTGGGAGATATGGTGGAATGCCATGTGGGACATGGGGTGGGATACCATGTGGGAGATATGGTGGAATGCCATGTGGGACATGGGATGGGATGTCGTGTGGGACATGGAGTAGGATGCCATGTGGGACATGGGGTGGGATGCCATGTGGGTCATAGGATGGGATGCCCTGTGGGACATATGATGGAATGCCATGTGGGACATGGGGTGGGATGCCCTGTGGGACATATGATGGAATGCCATGTGGGACATGGGATGTCATGTGGGACATGGGGTGGGATGCCATGTGGGAGATATGGTGGAATGCCATGTGGGACATGGAATGGGATGTCGTGTGAGACATGGGGTAGGATGCCATGTGGGACATAGGTGGGATGTCATGTGGGACATGGGGTGGGATACCATGTGGGACATGGGGTGGGATGCCATGTGGGTCATAGGATGGGATGCCCTGTGGGACATATAATGGAATGCCATGTGGGACATGGGATGTCATGGGGTGGGATGCCCTGTGGGAGATATGGTGGAATGCCATGTGGGACATGGGATGGGATGTGGTGTGGGACATGGTGTAGGATGCCATGTGGGACATGGGGTGGGATGTCATGTGGGACATGGGGTGGGATACCATGTGGGACATGAAGTGGGATGTCATGTGGGACATAGGTGGGATGTCATGTGGGACATGGGTGGGATGCCATGTGGGACATAGGATGCCATGTGGGACTTAAATGTGAGATGCCATTTTTATGATATGATATGGGTGTCAATTTGCATGGGAATGCGAACCATGACGGTATTTACCGTTCTAGTTTAAAAGGTTGTTATCCATTGAATTGATGAGGGACAGAAGTTAAAGTAAGAAAGAGTATTGGATATAAAACTCCAATCAAGACAAATTAATGCTTTCTCATAATCTAAAACTAATAGACTACCAGGTGTAGAACTGTCTTTGCTAAAAGAAATAATGTTGTATATAATTCTGATATTTTCACTAATATATCTCTCTTTAATAAAGCTGGTTTGGTCATGACTGATTATTTTAGATTTTACATTTTAATCCTGGTAGCAATTGTTTTAGCTGCGATTTTATAATCAACATTTAATAGCACTATAGGGCGCCAGTTTTTTTAAAAAATCTGGGGTCCTTGTTATTCTTAGGAATTAAGCTTATGCATGCTCTGCCCTGGTCATCAGAAACAAAATCATTTTGAAAAGGAAAGTTAAATGAGTTAATTACCATTTCACCCACCTCACTCTAAAAAAATCTGTAAAATTTGGCGGGGATACCATCAGAACCGGGTGATTCATTAAGGGACATTGGAAATAAGGACGTGGTGCACTCCTCTAAAGTGAGGTACCCCTCACAACTAAATCTGTCTTTCCCTGAGAGATTAACATGATTAATATTCAAACTATTGTACAAACTGGTAGAAGAAATATTACTGTCCCGAGTATAAAGCTTCATATAAAATAATTTTGGTTCAAATTAAATATTTTCAGAATCAGATAATGAAACATTGCTATCGGTAATTATTTCCTTTGTGGTATTTGCAACCTTGTTTCTCTTTTCCAAGCTTAAAAAGTAGTTGGTGGGCCTGTCATATCGGTGAAGGACAACTCTTCAATTTGGGCAGAAGATATTTCTGATTTTTTATCTAGTATTGTATAGTTACAATTGCCAACCATTATATATTATAACTGAGAAACATATCTGAGATTATTACCTGAATTTCAGTGAAAATGAGCAAAGGAAGGCCCCAAGGAAGCAAAAATATCAGTAGGCGGGAAGACTCTGACTCTCTCAACTGAGCCTATGCTCTAGCCTAACACGCCATTCTAAAAGCAAGCAGACGATTCAGACCCTGAAGAAGAAGAAGAATTACTGTCTAGAGAATTCATCAAATCGATGGACAAAATAAAGCGAAACATAACTCGTGAGCTGGAAAGGCTAGAAGGCGAATTCAACAAAGCAATTGTTGATCTGAGACAAATGGTGACTGAGCTATCTGAAAAGAACGATGTGCTAAACGAAAGATGTGAAAGCTTGGAAAAAAGAGTCATGAAGCTCGAGGAGGAAAAAACAAGACATGCTGTCTTGATAAACAAAAACGAACATTTTTCTCATCGCAATACGTATTGTTGGAGTGACGACAATTAACAGAGGGAGAAAACTGCATTGAGGTAGCAATAATAATAATGATAAAAATAATGATAATAATAATATTTGAAAAATATTAATAATAATAATGATAATACTAAAAATAAAAATGAAAATAATAATGAAAATAGTAATAATGATAATAATAATAATAATAATAATAATAATAATAATAATAATAATAATAATGATAATGATAATGATAATAATAATATTAATAATAATAATAATAATAATAATAATAATAAAAATGATAATATTATTTTTTAAAAAGTAATAATAATAATAATAATAATAATAATCATAATAATATTAATAATGATAATAATAATGACAATAAAAATGAAAAATAATAATAAAAATAGTAATAATGATAATAATAATACTAATAATAATAATATAATAATAATGAAAATAATAAAGAATAAATAAAAATAAATAATAATAATAATAATAATAATAATAATAATAATAATAATAATAATAATATTAATAATAATAATAATGATACAAATAATAATAATAATAAAATTAAATGAAAAAAATACAATATAAAGTTAAACAATACAACAACAACAAAATACAATACATTACTCGGGTATATTATTAAGCAGGTGTTGTTCCAAATTAGCTCTGAATAATTGAAGTGTTTTGGCCGATGTTATTGTAGCTGTTCCATAAAGTTGTGGCTGTGTAATAAAAAGAGAACTTACATAATTCTGTTCTAGGTCTAATTTGTCGAAGATTATGGGAGGTTCTTGTTGTAGAATTGTGAAGATCTGAATTTAACAAAATACGTAATTACCGATGTTTGGTAGAAGGTGATCAATTGCACTGTATGAGGCTTATTTAAGGAATTATAGGTACAAAATCTTAATTTAGCGAATAATGGAGGGGAATGATCTAAGTAGTGAGTGTTGCGGATAGCATGAGCTGCTTCTTATGGAGGACACATAATCTCTGAATGAGCAGTATTACCTTAACACTGTTACAATAAAACATTAAACTGATGGGAATATTCCCATTGATTTTCATTTTTTCATATATGATAAAGAAACTTTTTAGAAACAAAAGTGGTGATTAAACTATGTTAACCTTTACTCTACCAGCATTTTTTTGAAAATGCACTCGGGAGGCAGAGTCAAAGATTGGGCACCCAAAAAGGCAATAATATTGCCGCGTGGTAGAGTAACAGAGTCGGTCTCGTTCCACTTCAGTGACCCGCTGTACCGCTGTGATTTTTTTTTTTCTCATTTAAAATGTGATGTACACCAAGAAAAAAAAAAATGTTTTCTTGTAAATTATATATTCCACACTATCTCTATAATGAACCAAAAATGCCGCTCGATAATGTAAAAAAAGTGTGATTAAATTTATAAGAAATACATAAGAATTGTGCTGGAATTGCCTCGATGACATCACCAAGCTGAAGGATATGTACTGTACGAGGTGTTTTTAAGAACATTTTTCTACTTTTTAAATTGTTATAACTTCTAAATGATATAAGATATTAACATAGTTTTTTCACCACTTTGTTTATACAAATTCTGTATCATATGTGAAAAATTAAAATCCATAAGAATATTCCTTTAAAGAATTGTATAGCATAAGAAGTGCATGAGTGGGTAAAAGTTGCTTAAGTTTGCCAATAATACCAACTTAAATTGCAATAATCTTACATAAAGAATTGATGTGTGAGCCCAGTTGAGGTTTTTATGAACAATTACACACACAAATTTAGTTTGCGTTGCTCTGCTGATTTGCACATTAGTAATCAAAATGGCAGTATTCTTGATATTTTTCCCCACGAGCATGAAATAAGATATAATTTGTCTCATCTACATTTAAAGAAAATTTATTACGATTGAACCACAAGGAAACATTTTTAAGTTCATTGTTCAGGATGGTTGTGGCCTTGTCAGTAGAATTATCTTGAATATGAATAGTGGTATCGACTGCAAATAGCGTAAATACTACCTTATTGGACGTATGTGTAAGGTCATTAGTATGCAATAAGAACAGAGGAGGGTCAAGAATGGAACCCCGAGGTACACCACATGAAATACGCTGAATGGAAGAGGAACAAATTGCCTCTTAAACAGTACGAATATAATTTGTTAAGTAATATCTTATGGTTGACCGTGTCAAACGCCCTTGACAATTCCAAAATATGCCTATTACGTAATCTTTCTTATCCGTTTAAGTAATTTTAAAGAAATATTTTGCTACTGTGATGGTTTTTGATAGAATTTAAAGCAATTAAGACAATGCTGCCTCTGCACGTCCATTTTGCTTTAAAGTTTTAGCACATAAGAACTTTGTTTAATATGCAGCAAGAGGAAATGCCCTTATCCTAGATTGATTGAAATGACACAATTACAATTGAAACCTATACGTGCCCTACATACTGTTTGTGCAGCTTGGTACCATCGCACTACCACCCACATCACTCTATCACCGGCTGCGCAGCCTCATAGTGTGGTGCTACCAAAATAAACAACAAGGGGAGTAATTGAATGGTCGTACTTAAGGCTCTTTTCTTTTACCATCACTTGCTTAGGGGTCGTTTATTTCTCCGAGTGACCCAATTGGTTTCATAGCTCATAAATTCATGTTTGTAAAATGAATGTTCCATTTCACAGCTAGCTTTAATTACAAATGTCAATCATTTTACTTTGTCTAATTACAGGGAAAAGATATCGTTTCAAAATATTAATTTATTTGCATACTTAATTGGAAATTTAATTGAAATTTGTGACTAGAATATATTAGAGGGAAAAATTATATTTCAGCTGAATTTTCCATTTTGTGGTAAGTTCGTGGCCATAGAGCAACTGACGATATCATCATTAATTGAAAATGCGTAATTATGGCATAATTGTGAATATTGCAGATATATATATATATATATATATATATATATATATATATATATATATATATATATTGCAGCTTGGTTATGTCACACTACCACTACTATATGTATATTTTTGTGCAGCTTGGTAATGTCACACTACCACTACTATATATATATATATATATATATATATATATATATATATATATATATATATATATATATATATATATATATATATATATATATATATATATATATATATATATATATATATATATATATATATATATATATATATATATATATATATATATATATATATATATATATATTGCAGCTTATATAATGTCATATATACCAATGCACACACCCTGTGATGAGCATCATAGTGTAGTGCTACCAGAATATACATTAAGGGGGAGTAGTTGAGTGATCTTACTTGTAAAACAAGTCTATCATATCTTTTACCGCCATTAATTTTACCCAGGGGTCATTTATTTCTCAAAGTTTGATAGCTCGTAAATTCATGTTCGTTAAATGAATGTTTCATTTCACAGCTACCAAGGAGAACATAAATGGAAAAGATATCGTTTCAAAGTATTAATTTGTTTGTACTTAATTGAAAATTTAATTTAGATATGAGACAGAGAATACTTATTAGAGGGAAGAATTCCATAATTACATTTCTGCTGATGTTGTCATCTTGTAGTCATACCATTCTGGAAAAATAATGATATCATCATTCATTGAAAATTAGTCAATATTGAAATGGTATCATTGTAAATTTTGGATATTTTGGAAATTGTTTTGCTGTATCTGATTGATAATGTTTTTAAGTTGTTTGGTATACTTCATATATTGTGAAGTGCATTGGTACTTTTTTGCGATATTCTGCTATATAAATACATCATTATTATTATATGCTATCACAGATTAGTTAATGGGAAGGGCACATTGTAAAACTACTGTAAAATATGAAAATAGGGACAAAAATGTTTGGTTCCAGGGAATTAAGAAAGGTCACTTTTCATAGGGGAGAGGGGGGGGCAAGAACCCCCAAACCTTCCCAGAGAGGAAAAATTGGGCTGGTAAATTGCTGCTAATCGGAAAATCCCCCTATAAATTTCCTTCAATTTGACTTAAATTTCCTTTTGTTTTATCATATTTTTTTCAATTTTACCACAATTTTTTACTTTCATTTGAATAATTCCACAATTTTGTTGTTGTTTTGCAACTGGGAAGAAAGCACCCAACTGGGAAGAAAGCACCCAACTGGAAAGAAAGCACCCAACTGGGAAGAAAGCACCCAACTGGGAAGAAAGCACCCAACTGGGAAGAAAGCACCCAACTGGGAAGAAAGCACCCAACTGGGAAGAAAGCACCCAACTGGGAAGAAAGCACCCAACTGGGAAGAAAGCACCCAACTGGGAAGAAAGCACCCAACTGGGAAGAAAGTACCCAACTCGGAAGAAAGCACCCAACTGGGAATGTGATATCTTCTCAGGTGAACCTTCCCCTCTTGTAACTTTGATACAAGGTACTGGCATCAGATTTGTGTGCCCTTTAAATTAATTCTTGTCCTTTATCTGCCAATGGACCAATCATTGCAGGCTTGCAGGCTTGAAGTGCACTTCCAGCTCAACCATGAAGGGTACTAACTTACTAAAGGATTAGTTTAGGGGTCAAGCAAGTTTATTTAAAGCTCTGTCTCATCAGTGTATAAATGACTGGTGTAGTAAGTCTATTATGGAAGGTTGGCACCTCATCATCACATTCTTAGCAATTGTTAATGTATTTTATACAAATTCATTTAATTTTTTTACTATTTAAATTATATTTCCTTGAAATTTCGTCAGGTGGTAAATTATAATTACCCTTATATTAGATTCTGTTTTACTTCTTTCCTGACGTATCCAATGGCTTTTAAGCAACAAAACCGCAGTACAAAATATGATAGAATACATAAAGACTTTGAGAAATTTAAGGCTGTGACATCACAACTAGTCTGATTTCAGTCGTTTCTACACAAATGATACCAAATTATAAAGTTAAATATCTTCTTAACGGAATAAGATTTTTGAATGCTTTCTTCACCATTTTGTTTCTTTTGAAGTCCTCTTTCATATAAGATGTACATGCTTGATCCCCTGAACTAATCCTTTATCATTTCCGTAACGAAATAAGATTTTGGAATGCTTTTTTCACCAAATTTTTTTCTTTTGAAGTCCTCTTTCATATACGATGGACTTTCCTGATCCCTGAACTATTTCTTTAATTTGCTAATGATTTGTTATATTGGAATGTAAGCTATATCATACTCTTGAAAATTTGCTGCATCATGTTTAGAGAAGAATAAAAACATCCTGAACTATCACTGCCTCTGTTTAATCTTTCAACTGGCTGAAGTATTAAGTTACAAGTAAGGGAATATTTCCCTTTTTATTCCCATCGCATGTCCCTCCCTCTTTCTACTGGAGGGTGGGCAACAATCATGAAAGGTTTGGTTTGTTGATGTTTAACGGCACCGCGACAGTCAGAGTCAAATGTGCCAAGTGGGTGTTAATGAATTATGGTGTAAGAGTTAGGATAGTGAGG
The DNA here is from genome assembly GCA_020152595.1 of Chiridota heheva. NCBI lineage: Eukaryota > Metazoa > Echinodermata > Holothuroidea > Apodida > Chiridotidae > Chiridota > Chiridota heheva. Next base: position 1,077,896 of record JAIGNY010000044.1, on the reverse strand, counting down.
AGATGGAGGGTTTGTAAGGAAAATAAGGGGGAAAAGCAGTACAAAAGGGGTATGTAGAATTAGGCTGTAGAAAAATCAAGGGCATAATAATTAGGGTCCTGGGAGAAATAAAGAGGAAGGTATATGTCCTATACCCACCAGTCGGCTAATGGGCAATTATGCTTAAATGACACATAAGATCTAGCTCTTTCTTCAATTAATAGAAATGATAATTATAAGTCATCTGAAAAATTACTCATCGTACAAAACAATTTAGCATATATGTCGTAAAGTGACCCTTTTCAATCAAAGTCAGACAAACTCGTACGAGTTTTTGGTACGCTGCCACCATTCACTTACAGACTTATACATCAATCAAATACCGAGTAAAAGTTAACAAGAAATTAGACTTAACACAAAAGTTTTAAAATACCTCTGTTATATTAATAGCACAATAATTTCAGGTCCCGAGTCAGCACCAATTCAGATGTAAAATAACACCAGATTACCAGTTGTACACCGAGTGTGTTTACTGTTGTACTGTAGGGCAGCATAATTCCCACTAACAACAAAATACATTCAGAACCTCTCTCTCTCTAGCATAACAATATACAATCAACACAGACCTGCCCCCGTGGAGGAATTTTTTGCGAAATTCCAACAAAATTTCCAACATATTTACTCATTTTCCTTCAATTTTATGTAAATAATTTCCCACTTTCATCAAAATAAAGCATGCATGCAACCGTGAAATAGAACCCCTTTCAGGGGCCTTAACTCCTATGCCTCTGTCCTCCCTAATCTGAAAACAGCATTCAATATTCTTGTTGTTTTTTTATGGGAAGGGGGGGAAACTTAACGCCCCATCAAAAATGAAAAGCTAGACACGACCCTTAAAGAAAGAGAACAAAGTTATGTAGGTTTTAATTTATTCATTATAAAATAGATACAATAAAAAAAGACAATCTGCCACTGGTTCTCCTGAAATAAATTCTACCCACGCCTAATTTGACAGGTTGCAAGATAACAGTGTGTACTGTACGTGATAGATGCTAACAATTACTTAACCTGTTAACTTAGCTCTTTAAGTTTCAGAACCGCATCCGGTGCAGTCAACATTCTGACCGTATCATTATGGGGTGCCAAGTGTAACCAAAAAAAATTGCATTAATTATATGTCAAATAAGAGCATTATTTGTTAGATATTTGAAAAGAAACATGATTTGACCAAATAATAAATATGATCATTTTTAAATATTATTCAAGTTGCACACAATATTTGATAACAATTATTCAAAGACAAGCCACTTATATATAAATAATGTCTTCATATTTTTATTTATATGCATACAATTTTCCCTAAGTTAATTATCTTTGTATCATTAAAAAAAAAAAAAATGTTTTATGCAAATAGATTTTAAGCTGAATGACTTTTATTTAACTTATAATTTATTATTTAACAAATAATTCATTATTTAACAAATAATTCATTATTTGACAAATAATTCATTATTTAACACATCAATCGATTAGTTAACATATAATTAATTAACAAATAAGTCATTATGTATTAAATAATTCATTATTTATTGAATAATCATTTTATTATTTAACAAATAATTCATTATTTAACAAATAATTTTCTAACAAATAATTATTTCACAAATAATTATATATCAAATAAGTTATTTGACAAATAAGTCATTATTTAACAAATAATTATCTATCAAATAATCATTTAGCAAATAATTCATTATTTATTGAATAATTACTTTATTATTTAACAAATAATTCATTATTCAACAAACAGTTATCTAACAAATAATTATTTAACAGATAATTATCTATCAAATAATTATTTGACAAATAAGTCATTATCTAACAAATAATTATCTATCAAATAATTATTTGATAAATAAATCATTATTTAACAAATAATTATCTATCAAATAATTATTTGACAAATTAGTCATTATTTAACAAATAATTATCTATCAAATAATTGTTTAACAAATGATTCATTATTTAACAAATAATTATCTATCAAATATTTGTTTAACAAATAATTCATTATTTAACAAATAATTCATTATTTAACAAGTAATTATCAATCAAATAATTATTTCACAAATAATTCATTATTTAACAAATAGTCATTTATTAAATAATTATTTAACAATTAATTCATTTAACAAATTATTATCTATCAAATATTTGTTTAACAAATAATTCATTATTTAAGAAATAATTTATTATTTAACAGATAATTATCTATCAAATAATTATTTCACAAATAATTCATTATTTAACGAATAATCATTTATTAAAAATTATTTAACAAATAATTCATTTAACAAATATTTAGCTATCAAATAATTATTTAACAAATAATTCATTATTTAACAAATGATTATCTATCAATGATTGTTTGACAAAAATTCATTATTTAACAAACAATTATCTATCAAATAATTATTTAACAAATAATTCATTAACAAATAATTCATTACTTAACAAAAAATTATCTATCAAATAATTGTTTAACAAATAATTATTTGTTTAACAAATAATTATCTATCAAATAACTATTTAACAAATAATTATCTATCAAATAATTATGTAACAAATAATTCATTATTTACTAAATAATTATTTATCAAATAATTATTTGACAAATCATTAATTAACGAATAAATCATCATTTAACAAATAATTCATTATTTAACAAATAAATCATTGTTTACCAAATAATTATCTATCAAATGATTATTTGACAAATCATTATTTATCTATAAGTCATCATTTAACAAATAATTCATTATTTAACAAATAAATCATTTGCTATAAAGTTATTTGATAAATAATTGTTTGCTAAATATTTATTTGTTAAAATTTGTTTACACTTGGCGACCCATCACCAAGTGTGAATAAATTATCTAACAAATATGGCAAGCAATGTTTTATATGTAAATTATTTACCATATTTAGTAAACAATTTTATAGTTAGTTGCTGTATGATTTGCTAAATAACGATTTCCTAAATGTTTGCTGAATAATTATTTGTTAAATAATTGTTTTACACTTGGTGACCCATCGGCAAACGTACACAATTTATTTAGCAAATTATTTAGCAAACAATTTTTCACCATATTTGGGAAATAATTTTGCTAAGTGTGAAATAATTATTTAACAAATATGTAAATAATGTTTCATTGTAAAAAATTATTTACAAATATGGTAATGAAGTTGTATATGTAAATTATTTTGGATATGAATATGCAGTACTTCCCACCATATGCAGAGAAGCTCAAATTTTAAGGACTCACTCCACGCAAACGGAGAATTTGCCATAAGTCAAGTTTTCCCCATTGACTGTAATGATAACGATTTATAAAGTCACTATTTAAAAAACTGTCGCTTCGATTTTTAATTTTTCTAGTATGTTATGTAACTTTTGGTATTCTAGGTAATACTAAGTCATCGGTACATACCTGTCGTCCTAACACAAAAAGTGGAATTTCGGGCCAGTGTTTTAGTTTTAACCTTAGGCCATGCAACGGCAAAAGTGCACAGGCCTATAGTCAGATAGTGTTACGTTAGCTCGGTATATCAGTATTTGTTAGGCTAGACAATATAGCTCAAAATTCACACTAAAGTCTTCATTAAGTCAGGCAAAGGCCTGCGTTGTTTTTCTTCAGACCCCAGTTTAAAGATGCCCCACTACTGAAATTTGGGCAGCTTGCACAAGCAAATGTTTGTGTTACTTTCTTCAATACCAGAGAGGGATTTGCATACCAGGAAGGGAAAGAGAGAGGGGGAGGGGGAATGGCAAAATCGCACTAAAGATGCAAAAAATCAACAAACAAAAGATACAAATAAGTGGGGATCCCCTTGCCCCCCCTCAAATTATGTCTTTTTACAGTTTTTAACTTGAAAAAGAAGGTGGGAGGGCAAGAGCCTGGTCACACATCAAACATTTTGTACCTGGGACCCATTTGGGGTGGCTCGCACATTCTATATTCTATTTTAAATCGCTATTTTAGTGTAACATAAAGGTAGGCAGATGTGGATACTTTTTTCAGTAGGAAAAACAAGTCCAATGAGAGTACATTGTATATTTCTTGTATTCATCTGAAAATGGGTTATTTTCCCTTAAAAAAGGGCACTGTCCCCTTAAACTTTTAAGGAATATGGGTGGGGGGGGGGGAGTGTCCCCGTTTCCGTTGCCTATGCTCTTTAAATAGATCCTTTCTGTAGCGTGCGAGCCACCCCAAATTTCATTGGTAGGGTATCTTGAAATGGGCCATGCAGGGAAAAACATTCTATTTAGACCCATGCCATTGTCATAAACCTTCCCCATCTCCTTTGTAAAGATTAAAAGGTGCCACTTTACAGAGATAAAAGGTGTTCTCTAAAATATTAAAGTCTAATATTTAAGACCCTTTATTATTTATCTTTTTGTTGACAGATGGAAGAAAGTAACACAAACTTCACGCAAAATGCCGCAAATGTCACTGGTGGCGCGCCTTTTAATTTGGGTTTTGGAAGAAACATACAATAGGGCCCTTGCCATTGAGTTTAAACCAAAATATATTAAAATTTTCCAGTAGTGGGTTGGGGAAGGAGATGACCCTATTGTGCTACATGCTTGAAAATATTAGTTGGCAAGGCCCCCTTCCCCCTTTTCCAGATTCAAACATCTTCCGCCGAGCCTGTGTTAATATTTAAAAAAAAAAAACATGCTAGTATCCTGAATATGAACTTATGCCAGTGTCAGGTTGTTACTAAAGTGTTTTACTTGCTTAGTTTAAACAATGACATTGTAAAAATACTGATTGTAATCTTTGAATAGTTTCAATTATAATCCGTGCAAAAGCTCAACTTACAGTTTGAACTTTTGCGTAAAGTTTGTGATTGCAGTCCGAAATTTCAATCACAATCTTGTTAAAACATAAAAGGAGATGCATTTTAAAGAGGGGAAATATTGCACTCACTGACACTGTAAACACATTTTTGTGCCAGAATGGAAAGAAGTATAGCCTGTTGCCAATTGCTATATAATGCTACTTCAAAATCCAGAACCCATTAGAGCACATCTTTTTCTGTCAAGATTGGCAACCTCAGTGCATCTCATATTGAAACATCAGTCTCATAGGAACAAAGCTTGTACTTGTATTTATTCTTGCTGGCTGTATGAACCAGCCAAGTATTTTCTAGAATTTGAAAAAAGCAAATTGTGATGAATAATATATTATTAAACATACAACAAAAATAATAGTACCTGCGGATTTGGTGGAAAATTGTTCACTGTTTGATAAAAGTGTGAAACTTGGCACAGTTGTTGATTATATGCCCTAAGAAAACAGTTTAGATGTGGAGCCATCAAGAATTCAACTTTTGGTTGTCATGGCAACCATTTTTCATATTTTGGTCAATTTTCGGATATTTAGCCAATGCATCCTTGTTTGCAACCGCATCTAAGGAGTTCACGGTATGAATTACTTGCTTCTGGCAACGTTGACCACAACGGACTCCATCCATTTTGACTGTCTTTCCATCCCCATTTTTTTTTGGCGAAGGGAGTTCTGTTGCCCGTAAAAGAGTTTGGCCCAAGCAATGGCCTGCTTGGTATACAGTTCTCCTGATGTGTTGATTAAGAGCTGCTTTTGTTGGAGAAGTTCCGTGGATCCGCCCTTCTGTGTGAAAAGCTGCAAACGAGCTTTATCTACACTGGTAGTTGAACTTGTTCGGTTGTATAGCAACACAATAAAGTGTTCTAAAAGTCAAGGATGCGTGATCAATTGATTGTGATACGCTGCGCAAGGCAAGAAATGCAGTAGTCATTTTTTACCTCTGCCGCAGAATGCAGATGTGTCACAGCCTGTAAATGCATGAAACATTGGTAGAGATAATGACTTTGATGGACCAAGTGAGACAGCTATTTCATAAATGGGGATGTAACGAAAGTTCAGGTATTTGCAGCTGCTGCAATACTGGCAGACTGGTATCGCAAGGACGACAACATCAGTGTCGACTGTTTGCATGAGAATCTTCTTATATCCTTGACAGAGCGCATCTGCAGCATGAAGCATCATTCGTGCGTCGGCTTCCTCATGACTGCATGGTGCCAAATTCTGCACTTCACGAGAGGGTCTGCATATAACCCCTCTGTTTGATTACTGCTCTGTCTCCAATGTCCATGCCTCCAATGAATTTGGCAAGAAATGCAAAGAGCTCTGACTTGATATCATCAATTCGAAGAAACTCCTGCTAATTTGTGGGCAAATTTGTTGTTGCCTTTACACATCTTCTGACCTCTTTGCCTCTTTTGCCTCTGCTATGAGTCTTAAGAGGTGTTATCGATGTATGCATCCTATATAATATACATCCTTTCATAGTTGGGCATCTGCGCTGACAAATATTTCACAAAAATCTTTTCTGCGTTTGTCAGAAAAAGTCTTACTTGCAAGTGGTTTAAGGATATTTACAAGAACGGCACCATTAAATATGGCAGCATCAGTTCAGGGACAGCTTCTGGAGGATTTCCATGGTTCTCATAGCATGGCATAAGATCTGATTTGATTCCAAGGTGAAGTTTTTCCATCTGAGAAAGAGAAGGTGGAGCTGCTTGGTTTTCATGGCAGAAGAAAATTCCCAGGTCTCCATCACGTGTTTGACATGCTATGTAGAGGAGTGAGAAGAGGGCACAATCACTTTTCAAGGAGGAAATCTGCAACTTCGATTTAGAAAGTGCCTTTTTGGGAAATCTACTAAACAATGCTAGGCGATTTTTTTGTGATTGGTTCTGAAATCAGTTTTGTCCTGCTCTGTAACCTATAACATATAGTTGATACTGCTGCTCTCCAATTTGTTGTATTTTCTGGATTTAAATTATGACGAATGGATCTGCAATGTCATGATTGTCGAACTTTCAGCAGAAAAATGATCCCCGATTTCTTCAAAAACACTAACAAGGCTTGTGACACTTAGTGCACAATTTGCCTGTACAATCTTAACTTGATCATGGTGCGTTGTCGCTCTTTTCGACCAAAAGTTTGCTGAATAGTAAACTTAAATTCAGTAATTAACCGTGCAATTTCCGGTCCAAATATCATCCACCTCCGAAGAGCTTCCTGATTTTAAGTTGGACGTACAGCTCCTCCGTCACCTTTGATGATCGCATTGTTCTGCTCATGCGCCTGATCAATTGTCATGGCGGAGAAAACATGTTTAGTCTTTTCCACTGTAAAACAGCCATTGTGAAATTCTTTACAGATATCCGCAGCACACTTTTGCAAGCTAACCATGTCTCTGGTATGAACACATCGGGTATAATAGTATGGTCAAGACCAAAGAACCAAGGTGTAATCTTGTCGAAACATTTTATGTACAGGTTAAAGTTGGATTACAAATAGAACGCACATACGATAAATAAAGTAGCTCCAATTGCAACGTGGTGCACCAAGAGAAAAATTGTGTTCACAGGTGCTGTCTGCTCTTATGCCAGTCATCAAAAGTTAATGGTGTCTCATGACTTTGAACAATGTTTCTTTGAAAAATGTCTGTAACAATATGTGCAGAGTGCTGGCAGTTATCTAATGCGCTTGCCTTGTGCCAGTGACGTGTGACACTTTTTAAGAAGGACTGTGCTGTGCCTGAGGAGGCCACATAAGCAAGAGAAATAGCTTCTCTCCACCCACTGCCTTCCAGCCAATCACCATGCACTTTCAGGCTTGCCATTTCGGTATGAAGACCACCAAGAATGACAACAATTTTGTCCTCCCCATAAATCGTTGCCCAGGTCCATTGGAGCTCTTAATAGCTCCATGGTTGTATCTGCTTTGCTATGGCATACAGTGGCTGATCTAGTGTTATCACTGGCACTTTATAAATAATTATTTGTTAAACAATCAATTATCTGGTAGACAATAAATTATTTGTTAGATAATTAATTATATGTTAAATAATCAACAAATATGTTAAATGATTAATTATTTGTTAAATAATGGATTATATGTTAAATGATCAACAAATATGTTAAATAAATAATTATTGTTAAATAATAGATTATTTGTCAAAAATTAATTAATTCTTAAATAATCAATTACTTATTAAATAACTATTTTTAAGTTAAATAACCAATATTGTGAAATTATATGTTAAATAATCAACAAATATGTTAGATAATTAATCATTTGTTAAATAATGAATTGTATGTTAAATAATTAACAAATATGTTAAATAAATAATTATTGTTAAATAATGGATTATTTGTCAAAAATTGATTAATTCTTAAATAATCAATTACTTATTAAATAACTATTTTTAAGTTAAATAACCAATTTTGTCTTAAATAAGTATCATTCAGCCTTTAATTTATTTGCATAAAACATTTAAAATCTTGTAAATTATATACAAATAATTAACTTTAGAGAAATCAATTATAATGCATATAAAGATTTGAAGGGAAAATTATATGCATATAAATAAAACACATGAAGACATCTGAGTGATTTGTCTTTTACTAATTAGTATCAAATAATGTTTGAAACTTGAATATTATTTAAGATGGGTAATATATTTATACAGGTATATATTTATTACAGGTATATATGTATACAGGTATATATTTATCACAGGTATATATTTATTACCGGTATATATTTATTACAGTTATTTATTTATACAGGTATATGTCACTTTATTACAGGTATATATCTTATTTGTCATATCACTAATGCAAATAATTTGTTTACGCTTGGCGCCCCATATATTATACACTATACCCACTACATTGCTGCTATACAAGTATTGCCTAGCATGTAGTGCCTCAGGCTACCAAGTGAGGTGTTTATCTCACTACATCCGAGAGACTTGCCTCGTTCATTTCAAATTTCAAATAATATTGTTCTCCACTATCTCTTTGTGACGTCAACAAATATTTTGGTGTGTAATCAATACTTTCTATTATGTTCTGAAACAGTAAAAATGTCTAAATAATACCATTCTTCATATCACATTTTAGACCTGGCTATTAAAATATTGGATTGGCACCGGAAGTTGTTATCTACATTCCTCAACGCTGCCAATTTACGTGACTTTTGCAAATAAAAACAACGTCATAAATTTCTATAATTAGCGTTGCTGAAATTGATTGTAGCATAGTAACCATTAAAATACAATCTTCAATAAATAGCACTTAATTTGAAGTCAATAGTCTCTTCATTTAATAGAATTTAGAATATAATAGTTCTCAATTAAAAGATGGCGGATTTTGAGCATGGAGTTTACAATACAGAAAATAAAACAAGAGTATTATATCCCTCCTCTGGCCAGCTTAAAATGATGAAAAGCAGAACTATTCTAAATACACTTTAAGCCCTATGCTTGTAAGAAAACCACTAATTAACAACCCGGAGTGTCAGAGCCACCAACCTGTCAGGATTGTGGTCTGTATTCTTCATGCTTCTATAATATAAAGAATTAATTTAAGATGACAATAGCTAAACAGCATAATAACATCCCATTTCCTTTACTAGAGAAGAGACGTCAGGTAGGTCAATACCCTCCCTCACAATATAAGCACGTTTAAGAAATAATATGCATGGAGTATAACAATCTTAGATGAAAAGGGTCACTTCATGACAGCATATATTCAAATTTATTAAAACAATAATTATGTTAATATACATGGGAGTGGTCATTTTGTCTTTGCGTCCTCTAAAACATGATGTCATACACCAAGTACAGATTAGAATAATTATGTATTTCATTATAATATATTTCAAATTTTCTAACGTTTAAGAAATAATTTTTCCTTTGCATGGACTATGAATTTTAATTTATATATGATATTAATGATTAAGGCCCATATACCTTCATGGCAAAGCATTTTGGAACGAAAATTTCAAAAAGAATTATTTTTTTATGTGCTAGCACATAGGGCAAAATATGACATCATTGGCATGATTTCAACACAAACTTAGACAAAATGGCAGCGTCCATGTTTCAAATTCAAATATGAATAACTAAAGATAGGAATAAGATTTTGACTGGTTGTTTTTGGTAGTTTGTTTAGATTTTAATCTTCTATCAAATGAAATAAGGATTGTACAGACTTTGTCTCCTTTAATGAAGCCCACTGCATGGATAATTAAGAAATTAATCAAAAGTTTTGCAATTCCCATTTATTGGCGATCAACATTTTGCAATTTTCATTTATTGGCGATCAAAATTTTGCAGTTTCCATTTATTGGCGATCAAAATTTTGCAGTTTCCATTTATTGGCGATCAAAATTAAAATCTCTGGAGATATGCCTCCCACCAATTGTGACACCTCAGCATGCATTAATCAATCAGATATAAACAGGCTGGTCATTGTGCTTCCAAGGGTCCCTCCCGTCCCTCTACTTTAGATTCATTTTCCGAAAATATCTCAATTTTGAAGTGTTTCCTTGAAATGAAAACAACTTCTTGAAAAGGTTTCTGCGAAATTTTGTGACTACTGAGTCTGAAATTTGACGACTTTTACCAAAACTTGAAATGAAATTACACGCAACAGCCTTATAAAGCTGAAGTTATTCGAGAAAGTAGAAGAAAAACACCTTGGGTTCATTATCAACTCGTTCATCGTCAGATCGTACAATCATTAATTTTGCCATGCTCATCCGTGAGGTTTTTCAAAATTTTCCCGAATTGTGGGTTATTTCCATGAAACTAAGCTGACAATTGATTGAACTTTCAGTGGCACCGCTAGAACAAATTCATTGGGAGGGGGAGGAGGTCATAAATACAATCGTATGTATAAGAGTACCGCATATGGTGGTACGTGCGCCACAACGGCGTGGGGCCTCTGGTGATGGCCAGGGGCGGATCCCCCGGAAACCCTACATGTTTTCGTGGTTGAGGTGGCAGGAAATTATTTAAAAATCATGTCAAATATACACCAAAACCATTTAAAATTGTTTAGGATGATTCCCCCCTTCTGCCGACGCCACTGTGAATATCTCCCCATGAAGAAAGTAACACTTCAGAACTACCATTAACCTGCAATTTACCTTCTTTTTTCTATTTTTTGCAATTAGGGAGGGCGGTATATCAACTTGTGATTAGGAAGTAAAATATTCCTAATCACAAATTGAATGTACTATGTCCTGATGTAGGTGACGAGCTGTTGTTAGAAGTATACCTTAATTTTGTTATGTTGTTATTTCCTAATATAATCTAGTGGTGTAGCCATTTGTTAAAGTTTTAGGGGGCCACATCAGGGGGTGTAGCCAGTCTTTCGGATTGGGAGGGGGTCGTTCAAGGGAAATATTTGGACCTTTTAGCATATTTTCTGGACCTTTCTAACATTGGCATTTTACTTTGGGGAGGGTCGTCTTGTCGAACCCCCCCCCCTCCTTCCTCCACATTTCCACCTGGGAGTCGAAGTCATGATGATGTAACCGGTTCTAAACATGCAGATGTGATACCATTCATTCAGTGACGATTAGAGAAGTGGTGTAGCCAGGCTCCAAAAAGTAGGTGCGGATGGGTGTCCAACTATGACTATAATGTTATCATCCAAAAGTGAAAGAGAGCCGTTCGTCTGTTCATGTGAGGCAAGGGCATCGATATTATCCGCCCGGCCCCTGGTAACTTCGTCTCCCTCCCACTGATTTTCCATGGACTCTGGGAGATTTTCTCCCCTGTGCCATTCCTTCCCCTCTGCATGGCCCTTGGCTGCAGTGGTAAGAGGGATATCCCCCACACACACACACACACGAGATCCTCCCAGAAAATGTTGTAACCGAGTGGCATTTAGTCCAATTTATAGGCTTTTGTCCCCCATGAAACAAACTTTCCCCTATGAAACATACTTGCCCCATGACCAAAATCCTGGCGTTGCCATCGATGTCGCCAATGGCTGGTTTCGACACAATCTGTTGAGGCCTCGCATCAAGAACGGCCTACCTGCTCAAACTGTAACTTGGGTATAATCTGTATATTACGGTTGATTTTTGCCCTCGTAATTGCATTTTTGCGAATTGAACTTTGACATGACCTTATCTTCTTCTAGACCAATTTCCCTTAGTGTCTTCCCTTCAAGGCCGTAATTCCAGAGGTACACCCCCCCCTCACACACACTTCAGCGGAATTATAAGAAGTCAGTACATTTTGGGGAAAAGTTGCCACTTATTCCCCCTCCTCCACATTTTGGATAAGAGGTCAATTTCCCCCACTTTCCATATAAGAATTACGGCCCTGCTTCCCTCTCTCCCTCCATATTCAATTTTTTGTAGCTTTGTCTTTGCCCGAACATTTTCCTTTCCGGTTTAATGCTTCATTGCTTTGGGTGCAAATTGCAGAGAAATAACGTGTGACAACTGCAATTAATGTGCCACTGCAATCAAGAGCGTAGGAATGGCTATCTCTCAGTGGACAAGAAAACCCAAATACAACTACACGTAAATCATGTAAATATACGGAGTCACTTAAAGATTAGTTCAAGGGTCAACCAGGACCAACTTATATGAACAGATAAAAGAGGACTTCAAAAGACACGGTGAAGAAAGCAAACAAAATGGTGAAGAAAGCATTCACAAATCTTATTCCGTTAAGAAGATATTTAACTTATAACTGATTAAAGCTCAAGTTATCTGACTAGAAATAACTGGTGTAGTAAGGTTACTGTGGAAAGTTGGCATTATCATCCTCACATTCTTAACAATTGTTAATGTATTTTAAAGAAAGTTTATTTCATTTGTTCACTATTTAAATTATTTTTCTCGAACTTTCTTTAGGTGGTACATTGTAAATACCTTTCCTAAATTAAGTTTTACTACTTTTTTTGACATATTACATGGTTTATAAGTCACAAAATCGCAGGACAATGTATGATAGCATACATAAAGACTGAGGAATATGGGGCTTTGGTATCACCACTAGTCTGATATCAGTCGCTTCTATACAAATGATACCAAACTGTAAACTTAGATATCTCCTTATAACCTGTTAACGAAGTAAGATTTGTGAATGCTTTTTTTATTATTTTGTTTCTTTTGAAGTCCTTTTTCATATAAGATGGTCCTGGTTGACCCTTGAACTAATCCTTTAAGTGACTCCGTATTTACATGATTTATGTGTAGTTGTATTTGGGTTTTTTTTTTGTCCACTGAGATATGACCATTTCTACGCCCCTGATTGTAGTGACAGATTAATGTACATTGTCTTTCAGAAGGAAGGAAAGGCTGCAAGAAAATTAGCATAAAACTGGCAGTTTAGATGGAAAATTGTGGGATTTATATTCTGTTAGTGTTTATTATGTGATCGCTTTCATTTGAGCCCAAATAGGCCTCAGAGTGCGATGCATTTACTCTTTTCAATTCAACTTCAACAATATTTCAAAAAATACATAAAGAGGTGACAAATTGTTCGAAATGTTAAGAGGCTCAAATACCGCCGCTTTTGTAATGTGACTCGAAGCTTCAGGGCTTTGAAAAACTCGTATACGAGGTGTATTGTAAACTATGAGTTTAACAGATGGCGATTTGTTAATTTAGAAGCAAAACATTGAGTGTCTCGCAAACACTAGACCTCGAAAGCACAGACTTCGAAAACACAGACCCGGAAATCAAATTAAATCATCAATTTTGAAAAAAATTCCCCCGGGTCTAGGTTTTCGACTAATTGCCCCCGAGTGTCAAAAACACAGACCCCGATAGATACAGTAAACTTCGTTGCATGGGCGTAAAAAGCGGGGATGTTCCGCCCCTAACCTCCCCCCTCCCCCGCAATTTTAGATACTCGTCGGTAATTTTAGATACTCGTCGGTAATTTCTTCCCTTTATATTCTTGTCGGTAAAATGCTGGAATATCTTAACGACTGTCGACAATTTTTGTTAGAATATTTTCCCAAAAGATTAAAACTTCCCAAAATACAGAAAATTTCACCAAAATACAGAAAATTTAGTAGAAATCGTACAATTTTACACTATCAGTCATAATGATATGTTTACGCACCCTGCTTTGTGTTTTTGTTATTTTTAATCACAAAACCGACCCCCTAGGCCTCCCCCTCAAAAAAATAGCCACATTTGTATATGCTCGTTTTAAGCGTTTTGATTGAATTTTTCTGCACATAAACATAAAGTAATGCCAATTATATCTCAGGAACTGTCAAGTAAAGAGGGGCATAATTAACTTGTTATCTGACACAGTAATATCTTGCCGGATAATTCCCATTCAACTTTTTTTAAATGTGTTCGGCTTAAACTCCGGGACAATGAAATTTTCGATGTTAATATTTGAAATACAGGATCAACTTATTATTTTGTACTGGAGTCATATACTGTGATATGAAAGCATGATGATAGTATGTTAGGTCCCCATTCGTCGGAAAGTTGGCCTACGATCCTCCGGCTTGCTTAAATTTGAATTTGATTGAAAAAAATGATTTTATTTGTTTTTCGGGTCTGTGCTTTCGAAGTCTGTGTTTTCGACACACGGAGGAGAGGGGGGGGGGAATAAGTCGAAAATAGACCCGGAAATAATTGGAGTTGATTTATAGTTCAAAATGTCCAGGACTTATTCTCGGTGCAAGAATGGGTTAGTCTGTTAGTGGGTCATGATTCACACAGGAACTATATGTTATGTTGTCATAGAGGTATGGGTCTAAGTTAGGGACAACATTGTTTGTCAGTCTGGTTGTTTACTTTTACGTATTTTGATTGGGGGTGGGAGTGAGTTACTTCCTATCTGAGATTACTTTCCCCGATTGTATTATTTCTTCCCGGTTGGGAGCTAATATTGTTGAGTTACTGTGATCAGTCCAAGGGCCACAAAGTTAATTGTGGGGCAACTTTTGTTTCCCTAGCTGGCCTTCTGAAAGCGCCAGCGTGGCACTGCGGCTGAACACATAACACAACTAAATACATATGTGTACGGTATGTTCTGATGTATCATTGCTGAGAACACATAGGCATCATTGATTTTATGTACTTGATCTGAAAAATTACCAATGTGAAGTTACAAAATAAGGACATAACCCATTTTCCAGAAGATGACGTCATCATTTGTTGACACGTAAACTATTGAGCTTGCATGCCTTACTGTCTGACTGTACTGCAAGATTGCGTACTTGGATGAATTATGATATGGCATATGAACAATCAGCCAGTAAATCTGCTTTTAGAAGCCATATTTGAAAAATTTGCTTTTAGAAGTCAAATTTAAAAAATTGGCTTTTAGAAGCCTAATTTGATAAATTGGCTTTTAGAAGCCAAATTTAATTAATTGGCTTTTAAAAGCCAAATTTGATCAATTGGCTTTTAGAAGCCAAATTTAATCAATTGGTTTTTAGAAGCTAAATTTGATCAATTGGCTTTTAGAAGCCAAATCTAATAAATAAGCTTTTGGAAGCCAAATTTTAGAAATTGGCTTTTAGAAGCCAAATTTTAGAAATTGACTTTCGAAACATTGTTTCGCCATATAAAACATAAGGTAGGATGCCATGTGTGACATAGGGTAGGAGACTATGTGGGACATAGGGTAGGAGGCCATGGGGATGTGGGACATGGGATGTGATGCCATGTGGGACATTAAGTAGGATGTCATTGGGACATTAGGAGGGATACCATGTGGAACATATGGTGGGATGCTATGTGAAACATCAGTTGGGAAGCCACTGATGCGGGACACAGGGAGGGATGCCATGTGGAACATAGGGAGGGATGTCATGTGGTACATATGGTTCGATTAATGTGGGACATACATGTAGGATGGGATCCATGTGGGTCATAGCGTGGGATGCTATGTGGGACATATGGTGGAATGCCATGTGGGACACTGTATGGTGGTTTGCCATGTGGGAGATATGGTGTTATGCCATGTGGGACAAGGCATGGGATGTCATGTGGGACATGAGGTGGGATGTCATTTGGTACATGGGATGTGGGACATAGGGTGGAATGCCATGTTTGTTCATAGGATGGGATGCCCTGTGGGACATATGATGAAATGCCACGTGGGACATGGGATGTCATGTGGGACATCGGGTGGGATGCCATGTGGAAGATATGGTGGAATGCCATGTGGGACATGGGATGGGATGCCATGTGGGACTTAATGTGAGATGCCATTTTTATAATTGGCTGGGTCATATTATATGGGTGTCAATTTGCATGGGCATGCGAACCATGACGGTATTTATCGTTCTAGTCCTTCAATTTTATGTTAATAATTTCCCACTTTCATCAAAATAAAGCATGCATGCAACCGGGAAATAGAACCCCTTTCAAATGCCCTAACTTTTACGCCTTTGTCCTCCCTAATCTGAAAACAGCATTCAGTATTGTTGTTGTTGTTGTTGTTGTTTTTTATGGAGGGGGAGGGCTTAACGCCCCCTCAAAAACGAAAAGCTAGACACGACCGTTAGAGAAAAAAGTTATGTAGGTTTTAATTTATTCATTATAAAATAGAATAGATACAATAGATAAAGACAATCTGCCACTGGTTCTCCTGAAATAAATTCTACCCACACCGAAATTGACAGGTTGCAAGATAACAGTGTGTACTGTACGTGATAGATGCTAAAAATTACTTAATCTGTTAAATTAGCTCTTTAAGTTTCAGAACCGCATCCCGGTGCAGTCAACATTCTGACCATATCATTATGGGGCGCCAAGTGTAAAAAAAAATATTTGCATTAATTATATGACAAATAAGATTTGTTAAATAATGGAAAAGAAACGTGATTTGACCAAATAATAAATATCATCATTTTTAAATATTATTCAAGTTTCACACATTATTTGGTAACAATTACTAAAAGACAAGCCACTTATATATAAATAATGTCTTCATATTTGTTATTAATATGCATGTAATTTTCCCCTTAAGTTAATTATCTTTGTATCATTTAAAAGATTTTAAATGTTTTATGCAAATAAATTTTAAGCTGAATGACTTTTATTTAACTTATAATTCATTATCTAACTTATAATTCATTATTTAAAAATAATTCATTATTTAACAAATAATTGATTATTTGACAAATAATTCATTATTTAACACATCAATCGGTTAGTTAACATATAATTAATTAACAAATAATTCATTATGTACCAAATAATTCATTATTTATTGAATAATTATTTAATTATTTAACAAATAATTATCTAACAAATAATTATTTAACAAATAATTATCTATCAAATAGCTATTTGACAAATAAGTCATTATTTAACCAATAATTATCTATTAAATAATTATTTGACAAATAAGTCATTATTTAACAAATAATTATCTATCAAATAATTATTTAACAAATAATTCATTATTTAACAAATAATTATCTATCAAATATTTATTTAACAAATAATTCATTATTTAACAAATAATTATCTATCAAATATTTATTTAGCAAATAATTCATTATTTAACAAATAGTTATCTATCAAATATTTATTTAACAAATAATTTATTATTTAACAATAATTGTCCATCAAATAATTATTTAACAAATAATTCATTATTTAACAAATAATTCATTATTTAACAAATAATTATCTATCAAATATTTATTTTACAAATAATTCATTATTTAACAATAATTATCCATCAAATAAATATTTAACAAATGATTCATTATTTAACAATAATTGTCTATCAAATAACTATTAAACAAATAATTCATTATTTAACAAATGATTATCTATCAAATAATTATTTAGCAAATAATTATCTATCAAATAATTATTTGACAAATCATTAATTGACAAATAAGTCATCATTTAACAAATAATTCATTATTTAACAAATAAATCATTTGCTATAAAGTTATTTGATAAATAATTGTTTGCTAAATAATTATTTGTTAAATAGCGTACAAAATTTATTTAACAAATTATTTAGCAAACAATTATTCACCATATTTGGGAAATAATTTTGCCAAGTGTGAAATAATTATTCAACAAATATGGTAAATAATGTTTTATATGTAAAAATTATTTACCAAATATGGTAATGAATGTTTTATATGTAAATCATTTTGGATATAAATATGCAGTACTTCCCACCATATGCAGAGAAGCTTAAATTTTCAGGACTCGCTCCGCGCAAACGGAGAATATGCCATAAGTCAAGTTT
Organism: Chiridota heheva; assembly: GCA_020152595.1. NCBI lineage: Eukaryota > Metazoa > Echinodermata > Holothuroidea > Apodida > Chiridotidae > Chiridota > Chiridota heheva. The sequence goes on along the minus strand of JAIGNY010000044.1, from coordinate 1,059,788 downwards.
TCCCCCATGACTGTAATGATAACGATTTATAAAAGTCGTTATTTAAAAAGCTGTCGCTTCCTTTTTTTAATTTTTCTAGTATGTTATGTCACTTTTGGTATTCTAGGTAATACTAAGTCATCGGTACATACCTGTCGTCCTAACACAAAAAGTGGAATTTAGGGCCAGTGTTTTAGTTTTAACCTTAGGCCATGCAACGGCAAAAGTGCACAGGCCTATAGTCAGATAGTGTTACGTTAGCTTGGTATATCAGTATTTGTGAGGCTAGACAATATAGCTCAAAATTCACACTAAAGTCTTCAGTAAGTCAGGCAAAGGCCTGCATTGTTTTTCTTTAGACCCCAGTTTAAAGATGCCCCACTACTGAAATTTGGGCAGCTTGCACAAGCTAATGTTTGTGTTACTTTCTTCAATACCAGGAAGGGAAAAAGGGGAAGGGGGAAGGGGAATGGCAAAATCGCACTAAAGATGCACAAATTTAACAAACAAAAGATACAAATAAGTGGGGCATCCCCTTGCCCCCACCCCCCTCAAATTATGTCTTTATATTTTTTAACTTGAAAAAGAAGGTGGAAGGGCAAGGGCCTAGTCACACATCAAACATTTTGTACCTGGGACCCACTTGGGGTGCCTCGCACTTTCTATCTTCTACTTTAAATCGCTATTTTAGTGTAAAATAAAGGCAGGCAGATGTGAATACTTTTTTTAGTAGGAAAAACAGGTCCAATGAGAGTACATTTTATATTTCTTGTATTCATCTAAAAATGGATTATTTTCCCTCAGAAAAAGGGCACTGTCCCCTTGAAATTTTAAGAAAAATGGGAGGGGGGCGGGGGAATGTGTCCCCGGTTCCGCTGCCTATGCTCTTTAAATAGATCCTTTCTGTAGCGTGCGAGCCACCCCAAATTTCATTGGTAGGGTATCTTGAAATGGGCCATGCAGGAAAAAACATTCTATTTGGACCCATGCCATTGTCATAACATAAACTGACCTTCCCCATCTCCTTTGTAAAGTTTAAAAGGTGCCACTTTACAGAGATAAAAGGTGTTCTCTAGAATATTAAAGTCTAACATTTAAGACCCTTTATTATTTATCTTTTTATTGACAGATGGAAGAAAGTAACACAAACTTCACACAAAATGTCACTGGTGGCGCGCCTTTTAATTTGGGTTCTGGAATAAACATACAATAGGGCCCTTGCCATTGAGTTTGAACCAAAATATATTAAAGTTTTCCAGTAGTGGGTTGGGGAAGGGGATGACCCTATTGTGCTACATGCTTGAAAATATTAGTTGGCAAGGCCCCCCTTCCCCCCTTTCCCAGATTCAAACAACTTCCGCTGAGCCTGTGTTGATATTTAAAAAAAAAAAAAAACATGCTAGCATTCCTGAATATAAACTTATGCCAGTATCAGATTGTTACTAAAGTGTTAATAGTTTAAACAATGACATTGTAAAAATATTGATTGTAATCTTTGAATAATTTTAATTATAATCCGTGCAAAAGCTCAACTTACAGTTTGAACTTTTGCGTAAAGTTTGGGATTGCAGTCCAAAATTTCAATCACATTCTTGTTAAAACATAAAAGGAGATGCATTTTAAAGAGGGGAAATATTGCACTCACTGACACTGTAAACACATTTTTGTGCCAGAATGGGAATTAGTATAGCCTGTTGCCAATTGCTATATGATGCTACTTCAAAATCTAGAACCCATTAGAGCACATCTTTTTCTGTCAAGATTGGCAACCTCAGTGCATGGAGGTACCACTTTAGTGGTACCTCCATGCTCAGTGCATCTCATATTGAAACATCAGTCTCATAGGAACAAAGCTTGTACTTGCATTTATTCTTGGTGGCTGTATGAACCAGCCAAGTACTTTCTGGAATTTAAAAAAACAAATTGTGAATGAATAATATATTATTAAACATACAACAAAAATAATAGTACCTGCGGATTTGGTGGAAAATTGTTCACTGTTTGATAAAAGCGTGAAACTTGGCACAGTTGTTGATTATGCCCTAAGAATACAGTTTAGATGTGGAGCCATCAAGAATTCAATTTTTGGTTGTCCTGGCAACCATTTTACATATTTTGGTCAATTTTCGGATATTTAGCCAATGCATCCTTGTTTGCAACCGCATCTGAGGAGTTCACAGTATGAATTACTTGCTTCTGGCAGCGTTGACCACAACGGACTTCATCCATTTTGACTGTCTTCTCCATCCCCATTTTTTTGGCGAAAGGAGTTCTGGTGCCCGTAAAAGAGTTTGGCCCCAGCAATGACCTGCTTGGTATACAGTTCTCCTGATGTGTTGATTAAGAGCTGCTTTTGTTGGAGAAGTTCCGTGGATCCGCCCTTCTGGTTGAAAAGCTGCAAACGAGCTTTATCTTGTTCGGTTGTATAGCAACACAATAAAGTTTTCTAAAAGTCAAGGATGCGTGATCAATTGATTGTGGTACGCTGCGCAAGGCAAGAAATGCAGTAGTCATTTTTTACCTCTGCCGCAGAATGCAGATGTGTCACAGCCTGTAAATGCATGAAAGATTGGTAAAAATAATGACTTTGATGGACCAAGTTAGACAGCTTTTTCATAAATGGGGATGTAACGAAAATTCCCACAATTCAGGTATTTGCAGCTGCTGCAATACTGGTATCGCAAGGACGACAACATCAGTGTCGACTGTTCGCATGAGATCCTTGACAGAGCGCAGCATGAAGCATCATTCGTGAGTCTGCTTCCTCATGAATGCATGGTGCCAAATTATGCACTTCACGAAAGGGTCTGCATATAACCCCTCTGTGGTGATTACTGTTTTGTCTCCAATGTCCATGCCTTCAATGAATTTGGCAAGAAATGCAAAGAGCTCTGACTTGATATCATCAATTCGAAGAAACTCCTGCTAAATTGTGGGCAAATTTGTTGTTGCCTTTACACATCTTCTGATCCCTTTTCCTCTTTTGCTTCTGCTGTGGGTCTCGAGAGTTTTACCGATGTATGCATCCCATATAATATCCATCCTTTCATAGTTGGGCATCTGCGCTGACAAATATTTCACAAAAATCTGTTCTGCGTTAGTCAGAAAAAGTCTTACATGCAAGTGGTTTAAGGATATTTAAAAGAACGGCACCATCAAATATGGCAGCATCACTTCGGGGACAGCTTCTGGAGGATTTCCATGGCTCTCATAGTATGGCATAAGGTGTGATTTGGTTTCAAGGTGAAGTTTTTCCATTTGAGAAAGAGAAGGTGGAGCTGCTTGGTTTTCATGGCAGAAGAAAATTCCCAGGTCTCCATCACCTGATCACGTGTTTGACATGCTATGTAGAGGAGTGAGAAGAGGGCACAATCACTTTTCAAGGAGGAAATCTGTAACTTCGATTTAGAAAGTGCCTTGTTTAGGAAATTTACTAAACAATGCTTGATGATTTCTTTTGATTGGTTCTGAAATCGGTTTTGTCCTGCTCTGTAACCTATAACATATAGTTGATACTGCTGCTCTCCAATTGTATTTCCGGGATTTAAATTATGACGAATGGATCTGCAATGTCATGATTGTCGAGCTTTTAGCAGAGCAGAGAAAGGATCCCCCATTTCTTCAAAAACACTAACAAGGCTTGTGACACCTAGTGCACAATTTGCCTGTACAATCTTAACTTGATCATGGTGCGTTGTCGCTCTTTTCGACCAAAGGTTTGCTGAACAAACTCATATTCAGTAATTAACCGTGCAATTTCTGGTTGAGATATCATCCACCTCCGAAGAGCTTCCTGATTTTGAGATGGACGTACAGCTCCTCCGTCACCTTTGATGATCGCATTGTTCTGCTCATGCGCTTGATCAATTGTCATGGCGGAGAAAACATGTTTAGTTTTGTCCACTGTAAAACAGTCATTTTGAAATTCCTTACAGATATCCGCAGCACACTTTTGCAAGCTAACCATGTCTCTGGTATGAACACATCGGGTATAATAGTATGGTCAAGATTAAAGAACCAGGGTGTAATCTTGTCGAGACATTCTGCGTACAGGTTGAAGTTGGATTCACGAATAGAACGCACATACGATAAAACAAGTAGCTTCAATTGCAACGTGGTGCACCAAAAGAAAAACTGTGGATACAGTTGTTGTCTGTTCTTACACCAGTCATTAAAAGTTAATGGCGTCTCATGACTTTGAACATTGTCTCTTTGACTGTTTGAAAAATGTCTGTAACAATATGTGCAGAGTGCTGGCAATTATCTGATGCGCTTGCCTTGTGCCAGTGACATGTGACACTTTCAAGAAGGACTGTGCTGTGCCTGAGCAGGCCACATTGGCAAGAGAAATAGCTTCTCTCCACCCACTGCCTTCCAGCCAATCACCAAGCACTTTCAGGCTTGCCATTTCGATATGAAGACCACCAAGAATGACAACAACTTTGTCCTCCCATAAATTGCTGGCTAGGTCCATTCTATCATGAAGCTGTTAATAGCTGCATGGTTGTACTATGGCATACAGTGGCTGATCTAGTGTTATCACTGGCACTTTATAAATAATTATTTGTTAAACAATCAATTATCTGGTAGACAATAAATTATTTGTTAAATAATTAATTATATGTTAAATAATCAACAAGTATGTTAAATAATTAATTATTTGTTAAATAATGGATTATATGTTAAATAATCAACAAATATGTTAAATAAATAATTATTGTTAAATAATAGATTATTTGTCAAAAATTAATTAATTCTTAAATAATCAATTACTTATTAAATAACTATTTTTAAGTTAAATAACCAATATTGTGAAATTATGTTAAATAATCAACAAATATGTTAGATAATTAATCATTTGTTAAATAATGAATTATATGTTAAATAATCAACAAATATGTTAAATAAATAATTATTGTTAAATAATGGATTATTTGTCAAAAATTGATTAATTCTTAAATAATCAATTACTTATTAAATAACTATTTTTAAGTTAAATAACCAATTTTGTCTTAAATAAGTATCATTCAGCCTTTAATTTATTTGCATAAAACATTTAAAATCTTGTAAATTATATACAAATAATTAACTTTAGAGAAATCAATTATAATGCATATAAAGACTTGAAGGGGAAAATTATATGCATATAAATAAAACACATGAAGACACCTGAGTGATTTGTCTTTTACTAATTAGTATCAAACAATGTTTGAAATTTGAATATTATTTAAGACGGGTAATATATTTATACAGGTATATATTTATTACAGGTATATATGTATACAGGTATATATTTATTACAGGTATACAGGTATATGTTTATCACAGGTATATATTTTTTACCGGTAAATATTTATTACCGGTATATATTTATTACAGTTATTTATTTATACAGGTATATGTCACTTTATTACAGGTATATATCTTATTTGTCATATCACTAATGCAAATAATTTGTTTACGCTTGGCGCCCCATATATTATACACTATACCCACTACATTGCTGCTATACAAGTATTGCCTAGCATGTAGTGCCTCAGGCTACCGAGTGAGGTGTTTATCTCACTACATCCGAGAGACTTGCCTCGTTCATTTCAAATAATATTGTTCTCCTTAAATTATCTTTTTGTGACGTCAAAAAATATTTTGGTGTGTAATCAATACTTTCTATTATGTTTCTGAAACAGTAAAAATGTCTAAATAATACCATTCTTCATATCACATTTTAGACCTGGCTTTTAAAATAATTGGATTGGCACCGGAAGTTGTTATCTACATTCCTCAACGCTGCCAATTTACGTGACTTTTGCAAATAAAAACAACGTCATAAATTTCTATAATTAGCGTTGCTGAAATTGATTGTAGCATAGTAACCATTAAAATACAATCTTCAATAACTAGCACTTAATTTGAAGTCAATATTCTTTTCATTTAATACAAATTGGAGTATAATAGTTCTCAATTAAAAGATGGCGGATTTTGAGCATGAAGTTTACAATACAGAAAATAAAACAAGGTTATTATATCCCACCTCTGGCCAGCTTAAAATGATGAAAAGCAAAACTATTCTAAATACACTTTAAGCCCTATGCTTGTAAGAAACCACTAATTAACAACCCAGAGTGTCAGAGCCACCAACTTGTCAGGATTGTGGTCTGTATTCTTCATGCTTCTATAATATAAAGAATTAATTTAAGATGACAATAGATAAACAGCATAATAACATCCCATTTCCTTTACTAGAGGAGAGACGTCAGGTAGGTCAATACCCTCCCTCACAATATAACCACGTGTAAGAAATGATATGCATGGAGTATAACAATTTTAAATGAAAAGGGTCACTTCATGACAGCATATATTCAAATTTATTAAAACATTAATTATGTCAATATACATGGGAGTGGTCATTTTGTCCATGCGTCCTCTAAAACATGATGTCATACACCCAGTACAGATTAGAATAATTATGTATTTCTTTATGATATATTTCAAATTTTCTAACGTCCAAGAAATAACTTTTCCTTTGCATAAACTATGAATTTTAATTTATATATGTGATATTAATAATTAAAACCATATACCTTCATGGCAAAGCATTTTGGAACGAAAATTTCAACAACAAAAATTTTTATGTGCTGCCAAAAAAGGCAAAATATGATATCATTAGCATGATTTCAACACAAACTGGCAGCGTCCATGTTTCAAATTCAAACATGAATAACTTAAGATAGGAATAAGATTTTGACTGGTTGTTTTTGGTAGTTTGTTTAGATTTTAATCTTCTATCAAATGAAATAAGGATTATACAGACTTTGTCTCCTTTAATGAAGCCCACTGCATGGATAATTAATCAAAAGTTTTGCAATTTCCATTTATTGGCGATCAACATTTTGCAATTTCCATTTATTGGCGATCAAAATTTTGCACTTTCCATTTATTGGCGATCAAAATTTTGCAATTTCCATTTATTGGCGATCAAAATTAAAATCTCTGTATGCCTCCCACCAATTGTGACACCTCAGCATGCATTAATCAATCACACATGAACAGGCTGGTCATTGTGCTTCCAAGGGTCCTTCCCGTCCCTCTACTTTAGATTCATTTTCCGAAAATATCTCAATTTTGAACTGTTTCCTTGAAATGAAAACAACTTCTTGAAAAGGTTTCTGCGAAATTTTGTGACTACTGAGTCTGAAATTTGACGACTTTTACCAAAACTTGAAATGAAATTACACGCAAAAGCCTTATAAAGCTGAAGTTATTCGAGAAAGTAGAAGAAAAACACCTTTGGTTCATTATCAACTCGTTCATCGTCAGATCGTACAATCAATAATTTTGCCATGCTCATCCGTGAGGTTTTCAAAATTTTCCCGAATTGTGGGTTATTTCCATGAAACTAAGCTGACCATTGATTGAACTTTTAGTGGCACCACTAGAACAAATTCATTGGGAGGGGGAGGGGGGTCATAAATACAATTGTATGTATAAGTACCGCATATGGTGGTACGTGCGCCACAACGGCGTGGGGTCAGGGGCCCCTGGTGGGGGTCAGGGGCCCCTGGTGATGGCCAGGGGCGGAGCCCCCGGAAACCCTACATGTTTTCGTGGTTGAGGTGGCAGGAAATTATTTAAAAATCATGTCAAATATACACCAAAACCATTTTGAAATTTTTAGGATGAGGGGAACATTCCCCCTTCTGCCGACGCCACTGTGAATATCTCCCAATGAAGAAAGTAACACTTCAGAACTACCATTAACCTGCAATTTACCTTCTTTCTTCTTCTTTTTTTGCAATTAGGGAGGGCGGTATATCAATTTGTGATTAGGAAGTAAAATATTCCTAATCACAAATTGAATGTACTATGTCATGATGTAGGTGACGAGCTATTGTTAGAAGTATACCTTGATTTTGTTATATAGTTATTTCCTAATATAATCCAGTGGTAAAGCCATTGTGAAAGTTTTAGGGGGCCACATCAGGGGGTGTAGCCAGCCTTTCGGATTGGGAGGGGGAGGGGGGTCGTCAAGGGAAATATTTGGACCTAGCATTTTCTGGACCTTTCTAACATTGGCATTTTACTTTTGGGGAGGGTCGTCCTGTCGAACCCCCCCCCCCCCCTTCCATCCACATTTCCACCTGGGAGTCGAAGTCATGATGATGTAACTGGTTCTAAACATGCAGATGTGATACCATTCATTCAGTGACGATTAGAGAAGTGGTGTAGCCAGGCTTCAAAAAGTAGGTGCGGATGGGTGTCCAACTATGACTATAATGTCATCATCCAAAAGTGAAAGAGAGCCGTTCGTCTGTTCATGTGAGGCAAGGGCATCGATATTATCCTCCCTGCCCCTGGTAACTTCGTCTCCCTCCCATTGATTTTCCATGGACTCTGGGAGATTTTCTCCCCTGTGCCATTCCTTCCCCTCTGCATGGCCCTTGGCTGCAGTGGTAAGAGGGATACCCCCCCCCCCCCTACCACCACCCACACGAGATCCTCCCAGAAAATGTTGTAACCGAGTGGCATTTTTTCCAATTTATAGGCTTTTGTCCCCCATGAAACAAACTTTCCCCTATGAAACATACTTGCCCCATGACCAAAATCCTGGCGTTGCCATCGATGTCGCCAATGGCTGGTTTCGACACAATCTGTTGGGGCCTTGCATCAAGAACGGCCTCCGGGCCTTACTCAAACTGTAGCTTGGGTATAATCTGTATATTACGGTTTAATTGCATTTTTGCGAATTGAACTTTGACATGATCTTATCTTCTTTTAGACGATTTTCCTTAGTGTCTCCCCTCCAAGGCCGTAAATTTAGAGGTACACCCCCTCTTTCCCCTCCCCACATTTTGGATAAGATGTCAATTCCCCCTCCACCCCACCCCTACTTACCATATAAGAATTACGGCCTTGCTTCCTCTCTCCATCCATATTCAATTTTTCGTAGCTTTGTCTTTGCCCGAACTTTTATCTTCCCGGTTTAATGCTTCATTGCATTGAGTGCAAATTGCAGAGAAATAACGTGACAACTGCAATTAATGTGTCACTGCAATCAGGAGCGTAGGAATGGTCATCTCAGTCAGCCAGTGGACAAGAAAATACTATTTTTCTGCACATAGAATAATGCCAATTATATCTCATGAACTGTCAAGTAAAGAGGGGCATAATTTACTTGTTATCTGACACAGTAATATCTTGCCGGATAATTCCCATTTAACTTTTTTAAATGTGTTCGGCGTAAACTCCGGGACAATTCAATTTTCGATGTTAATATTTCAAATACAGGATCAACTTATTATTTTGTACTGGAGTCATATACTGTTCTCCGGCTTGCTTAGATTTGAATTTAATTGAAAAAAATGATTTTATTTGTTTTCCGGGTCTGTGCTTTTGAAGTCTTGTATTTTCGACACACAAAGAGGAAGAGGGGGGGGGTAGAACGGTCGAAAACAGACCCGGAAATAATTGGAATTGGTTTATGGTTCAAAACGTCCAGGACTTGTTCTCGGTGCGAGAATGGGTTTGTTGTCATAGAAGTATGGGTCTAAGTTAGGGACAACATTGTTTGTCAGTCTGGTTGTTTACTCTTACGTAATTTGATTGGGGGTGAGGGTGAGTTACTTACTATCTGAGATTACTTTCCCCGATTTCATTATTTCTTCCCGGTTGGGAGCTAATATTGTTGAGTTACTGTAATCAGTCCAAGGGGCCAGCCACAAAGTTAAATGTGGGGCAACTTTTGTTCCCCTAGCTGGCCTTCTGAAAGCGCCAGCGTGGCACTGCGGCTGAACACATAACACAACTAAATACATATGTGCACATAACTGTTCTGATGTATCATTGCTGAGAAGATGATAGGCATCATTGATTTTATGTACTTGATCTGAAAAATTACCAATGTGAGTTACAAAATAAGGACATAACCCATTTTCCAGAAGATGACGTCATCATTTGTTTACACGTTGTAAACTATTGAGCTTGCATGCCTTACTGTACTGCAAGATTGCATACTTGGATGAATCATGATATGGCATTTAAACATTTAGCCAGTATATCGGCTTTTAGAAGCCAAATTTGAAAAATTTGCTTTTAGAAGCCAAATTTGAAAAATTGGCTTTTAGAAGCCAAATTTGAAAAATTGGCTTTTAGAAGCCAAATTTGATAAATTGGCTTTTAAAAGCAAATTTGAAAAATTGGCTTTTAGAAGCCAAATTTAATCAATTGGCTTTTAAAAAGCTAAATTTGATCAATTGGCTTTTAGAAGCCAAATCTAATAAATAAGCTTTTGGAAGCCAAATTTTAGAAATTGGCTTTTAGAAGCCAAATTTTAGAAATTGACTTTCGAAACATTGTTTCGCCATATAAAAGACTGCGAAAAGTTACGTGCTTTTTTTTCTGAAAAATTGTAGCTGTTTTTTTCTGAAGTTTTGACATGTTTGAAAGGAATTTATGTGGCTTCTTTCTGAAAATTTTGCTTTCTTTTGAAGATTTGGAAAAAATTTATGTGGCTTTTTATGAAAATTTGGGTTTGAAAATTTGGATGAAAGTTATTTGGCTTTTTATAAAAATTTGACTGAAGATTTGGAAGAAATTTATGTAGCTTTCTTCTGAAAATTTAGCTTTCTTCTGAAGATTTGGAAGAAAGTAAATGTGGCTTTTTCTAAAGATTTGGCTTTCTGACTATTTGGAAAAAATTATTTGGCTTTTTTTCTGAAAATTTGGCTGTACAATTTGTAAATGTGTTTATTCAAGATTATTTTAAAGGAATATTCCCATGGAATTTCATTTTGTTGTATTTGATAGAGTAAATTCAAGAAACAGATTAGTAAAAAAAATACATGTTGATATCTTATTCCTAGAAGAAGTTATTGAACTTTAAAGATTTTTCTTGCCTGCATAAAAACGACTTTTGTACTGAGTCTAAGTCATCATTATGATATCATCACGGCACTTCCTGTAATTCTTTGAAAATTAATCGCCAATTTTTCATAATTCAAATATAAGTTACAAGAACATATTGGAAAACATGGTAAATTTCATTCTACACTATTATTAATTTGAAGAAAATTTATTCCCAATCAGAAAATACGAAATCAATTTTTAAAGAAATACATTAAGAATAGCACAGAAGTGCTGTGATGACAATCTGTTTTTTCATCGTCCTCTATCAAATATATTAAAATGAAATTGCATGGGAATATTCCTTCAAAGCATGAAAATAGGATGCATCATGCGTGTAACGATTATGACGTCATCCCCTATTTTGACGTGAAAACGATTTCTATACTTTATCGAATCAAATCTCTACAGTGGAGTATCAATAATTACAATCCACCCATTATAAATCAACATTGAACCCAGCATTTGGGACGCGGTCAACGGAATCCATTCGAATTGGGACAAGAACGGGTACCCGCTGCCAGGACGGCACCAGGGTTTTGATAATGCGGAGGGGTGTAAAGACCTATAGATCGGACAAAATATTTCGCCTGTACAAAATTTCCCGGGGAAAAGCGATCTCGTAGGGGCAAAATCCCCCTTCCTCTTCCACCTGTAGGAGGCACTAAGGTTGCCAAGAAATGTAATTGCACTTTATGGGCGTCATAAGCTTACTCCGGCCCTGTCAGAAGATAAAGGATCCCACGATCAAAAGAAACTTGAATTGTATATCATGGCCGAGGATTGTATTTAGACGTTGAAAGGGGAGGGGTGCGCCTGCAGACTTCTAGAGCAGCGAGGTGCAAGCAGTGGCGACGCTGCCAGGATTTTGATGCTGGGGAAATGAGAGGGGCAACTTTGGGGCAAAGGCTTATATATCAGACAAAATAGTGTGACCTTACACATTTTGTGGGGAGGGGGAGCGATTTAATACTATGTGTTGATTTGGTTCTATATGTACGTCAAAATGTTATACTGATTATACCTCGAATTACGAAGCAGTATATATGTGCATGTCGGGCTGTATTCCCGGGGATGGGGAACACTTTCATATATGAGGTATATGTGTATGTGCTGCCTGAACAGGTGTCTTTTTTGCATCATTTTCGTAGTGCAGGTGTGTTTTTTTACAACAACAAAATTTTACTAAAATGTGTTTTTGTTTTCTTAAAGTAAAAACAATTGTCTTTTTTTCATCATTTTCGTAGTGCAGGTCCCAAAAATATGAGGTTTTACTGTGTTAATTTTGTACTGCTGGTGCATTCTTACAATAATCTCGTTAAATACTTCATACTGCAGGTATCAAAATTGACTTCTTTTATACTACGGGTATCAAAATTGTATAATTTCATACTTTAGTTTCCAAAAAATATGTCATACTGCGGGTATGTTTTTTGGTTGGTGGGCTGCACACCCCTACCACTTTTAGTATGAAGTGCCTCCCCCTCCACCTCCCCCAACCCCCTTCCCGGTTGTATTTTCCGGAGAAAGGTCTAGGGAACTGTCTGCCGTTACCATGGGACCAGGGTTGGACACCACTCACTTTTCAACAAATCATTAGCTGTTCCCTCTACAGACTGAATCTATCTGCTCAGATACGGCAAAATGTTGAACATCGAATAGGTGCAGCCTTAACTCCTTGGTTCCCGGTTGGCGGTGGGGCCACGGACAAGGGTGTAGATCCCGGGAGGATGGGGATGTATATCCCCCACTTTTCGAAAAGGGGGTGGTATGTACAATTACCCCCCCCCTTTTCCCTACTTTTGCCGATGATACCGTCCCAAATTTTGGATTACTAAAATCAATGCTTTTTGCAACTTCTGTTATTTGATTGGGAACGATTACCGTAAATCACAAAACTAACCATAAATCAAGAAAATATATACGTTTATTTCAATTACTACAATATAATAATTATCCTGACTAACGTCACGTGATAGGATTTTGTAATTTCCGAAGTTTGTGTGGAAGCTCTTTGATGTGACCTTAAAACTAACAACACTTAACAACTCAATGGCTCTTGTGTTTTATGCAATGATACAACAGCGGTAATTTCTATGACAAGTGATACATTTGCTCATCATGCACTGCAATGACCGGTATTATTTTACCCAGGCCCGCCAAGGGGAAGCGTGGGGCTGGGGAGGGATTATCTATCTCGCATTTGAAAGCTAAAATTGAATAAACCTTTTTGTTATTAAGAATGACTTTTACTTATTTTGGATTCAAATTTCACCTCAAGAGTACGGCCTATTACAGTAACTGTTTTCTACGGCTTTTGGAGGTAAATGTGTTTGGGCCCTAAGCATGTTTTGATGTTATTTTGGGGCCAATTTGAGCCTTGAAATATTGAATATTCCAGGAGCTGAAGGGGGCTTCGCTACCAGGAGCCCTTAAGCCCCAGGACCCCACGCTTATCGGCGAGCGCTTCGCTGGCATTTCCGCTAACGTGGTAAACTAGTCCTTTCCCCCTTCCCACTTTAAAAAAGAGATATATGGACCCCTTTAACTCGGGTTGTCCCCACCACTCCCCACGGCACCTATTAACCTCCATAGTGGCTCCTTCCAGTATCTTTCCATTCCCCCAACCCCACCCCCTCCACACACTTTCAAACACCCCCGTAGCCACCCATACAGCAAAACTTTCACATCATGAGCTTTCTTATCTCGAGAAGCGTGAACGTCAACAGGTTGAGAATTAATTCCAGCCTACTTCTCTCGTAATACATCGGCTTAAGTGGCTTGGCGATTGATCAGCTAGCCCTTAGAAACCATGTCTCGCTGACCATCAGTTATTAGTGAGGGATTGACTAATTGCCGTCTACAAGATAAAAATGACGTAGTTGATAATTCGGGGCGTAATTTATCCTGCGGCCACAATTATTCAGTCGAAGTTAATAACAGTATGAAGACTTCCCGGGGTAACATTCTAAGGTCTTTGCAGTTTGTATGGTATATTTTTGATACATTTTGGGTTCTAGCTTTCCAGGTATCATAGATTTGTTTCAGAATTCCTTAATGGGCCATCGAAAGTCTTGCTTTTGCAACTGAATGTTCTAACCTGATGGGATTGGGAGATCTCTCGATTGAGATTTCTCGATTGTAAATCTCCCGATTGAGAGATCTCCCGATTGGGAGATCTCCCGATTGGGAGCTCTCCCAATCGGGAGCGTGAACCGGACTAATAATAACATAGTGAACATTTGTTAGCCTTTCTCCCGGCAATTAATCGTATAGGGCCACTCTATATTAGCGGAACATCGACCATTTTGATCAACTGGAAACCTTTCAAATCTTGTTACTTTATTTCCTTTATCATTTAAAAATGACAAACATTTGCCACTCAATTATCCACTAATTTCTTTCGTAGACAATTTCATGCAATTATTTGACTTGACTTGTAAATCGTTACGACTGTACGAGTAAGGCTCCCTGGGATATACAGAGCTTGGTTATCTGGTTATTATCCATTCAAAATGGAATCATGTTTCTTGTTTGTCAGTTTGAGTAAATGAGTGAACGCTTGTATCGGGGATAGGTGTTCAAAACTTAGTGAATGCAGCCGTACACTAAAGCGTTGAATCTCTAAAGTGGTACCTCCATGGTTGAATGATGGCCATCTGCCATAGATAACAAACAGGTAGCGCTAGAAATGGTCAATCGTCCTTGGTCTAAATGGTAATGGTCAGTGGCAAAACTACTTTGTTTAGATTGATATGTTTTAATGGGTTTGCTTTGTGCGTATACATTTGGAAGGGGGAATATGACTATGTCCCCTCTCACAGCCCACTGTTATCTGTGTATCCCGTTGTAAATTTGTCTCAGGGACAGGTCCAGACTTTTCAAAAGGGGTTTCATTTCTAGCGTCCATAAATCTTATCAACTTATCTGCTAATTGTGCTAGAGATTTCTTCCCCGGTCATTCTCTGAATGGTCATACACGTAACGTACAAGAGAATGGCCCAGCGGACCCCTGGTGTCTCCAAGGGATCCACTGTGGTCATTCTCTGGCTGGTCACACACGTAACGTACAAGAGAATGGCCCAGCGGACCCCTGGTGTCTTCAAGGGATCCACTGTGGTCATTCTCTGGCTGGTCACACACGTAACGTACAAGAGAATGGCCCAGCGGACCCCTGGTGTCTTCAAGGGATCCACTGTGGTCATTCTCTGGCTGGTCACACACGTAACGTACAAGAGAATGGCCCAGCGGACCCCTGGTGTCTCCAAGGGATCCACTGCGGTCATTCTCTGGCTGGTCACACACGTAACGTACAAGAGAATGGCCCAGCGGACCCCTGGTGTCTCCAAGGGATCCACTGCGGTCATTCTCTGGCTGGTCACACACGTAACGTACAAGAGAATGGCCCAGCGGACCCCTGGTGTCTTCAACGGATCCACTGTGGTCATTCTCTGGCTGGTCACACACGTAACGTACAAGAGAATGGCCCAGCAGACCCCAGGGATCCGTTGGCTGTTCACACACGTAACGTACTATAAAATGGCTACAGCGAATCCATGGTGTATCCCAGTGATCCGCTGGCTGGTCATCAACGTAACGCACCGTAGAAGGGCCCAACGAACCACTGGGGTCTCTTCCGGGCTGGTTGCACACGTAACGTACAAGACAATGGCCCAGTTGCACCCATGGTGTCTCGCTGGGATCCACCGGTGCCATTATCTGGCTGGTGACACGCACAACGTACCATAGAATGGCCCAGCGGACCCCTTGGGTCTCCCGGGGTTCTACTGGACCATTCTCTGCCGGACAGGTCACACGTAGCGTACAAGAGAGTGGTCCCGCGGACCCATAGTGTCTCCCAGGGGTCCACTGGGACCATTTTCTTGCTGATCACACACGTAACGTACCAACGACTGCAAATGACCAAATTTCCACCGAAAAGTGGAATGTGCGGGGAGGGGGAAAACATTGTATAAAAGCAAAAGCTTTTAAATTGGTCATCAGGAAAAAGTTTCATCACTAATTTCTGTTCCAATATTACAACATTTTCAAGCATGGGGTTTCGCCAATTTTGGGGCCCCCAGTTGGAACGCACATTCTTTTCTTAATTGTTACGGGCCTTTATGACCCGGTCCCGTAGGACCCCGGGCTCGGAGTACAATGCCCCCTTTGACACCCCACCCCTCTCGAATATTTATAATCCGAAAAAAGTTTCAATTTTTTGTTTTGTGCACGGTCTAAACAATTTATTCATATCTTCGCTTTTCCCGAAATAAATGGTAATAGTTTTTCATTTCAATGCACTTTCAGACTTTACTCCATGTACACGTCCAGACGTCACGGTGAAATATACGCCTAAGTCTTTTTTTTTTTCTTTTTTTTTATGGTCAATGGTGTTACGTATTATATACATTTTTAAAGTCGTCGAATAAATTTCTTTTGTTTGCACACGACACTAAAAAAATACCTACTAATTTCATTTTCATTAAATTCCACCACAAATGAATTGGTGCGAACTAATTATGAAATGTTGATGCTAGTAAGGAAAATGACGTCAGAAGGAACCAATCTACAAAGCAATTCAGACTGTTTTTTCATCGTTAATTTTTAATTTGCACACGGCACCAAATAAATACCTAAATATAGATTTTAATCATTTCATTAAATTCCATCAAAGACACAAGTGATATATAGGTCTACTGTCACCAGGCATATGGTACGTAACGCACCGTAGAAGGGCCCAACGAACCACTGGGGTCTCTTCCGGGCTGGTTGCACACGTAACGTACAAGACAATGGCCCAGTTGCACCCATGGTGTCTCGCTGGGATCCACCGGTGCCATTATCTGGCTGGTGACACGCACAACGTACCATAGAATGGCCCAGCGGACCCCTTGGGTCTCCCGGGGTTCTACTGGACCATTCTCTGCCGGACAGGTCACACGTAGCGTACAAGAGAGTGGTCCCGCGGACCCATAGTGTCTCCCAGGGGTCCACTGGGACCATTTTCTTGCTGATCACACACGTAACGTACCAACGACTGCAAATGACCAAATTTCCACCGAAAAGTGGAATGTGCGGGGAGGGGGAAAACATTGTATAAAAGCAAAAGCTTTTAAATTGGTCATCAGGAAAAAGTTTCATCACTAATTTCTGTTCCAATATTACAACATTTTCAAGCATGGGGTTTCGCCAATTTTGGGGCCCCCAGTTGGAACGCACATTCTGTTCTTAATTGTTACGGGCCTTTATGACCCGGTCCCGTAGGACCCCGGGCTCGGAGTACAATGCCCCCTTTGACACCCCACCCCTCTCGAATATTTATAATCCGAAAAAAGTTTCAATTTTTTGTTTTGTGCACGGTCTAAACAATTTATCTATATCTTCGCTTTTCCCGAAATAAATTGTAATAGTTTTTCATTTCAATGCACTTTACTCCATGTACACGTCACGGTGAAATATACGCCTAAGTCTTTTTTTTATTTTTTTCATGGTTAATGGTGTTACGTATTATATACAATCTTAAAGTCGTCGAATAAATTTCTTTTGTTTGCACACGACACTAAAAAAATACCTACTAATTTCATTTTCATTAAATTCCACCACAAATGAATTGGTGCGAACTAATTATGAAATGTTGATGCTAGTAAGGAAAATGACGTCAGAAGGAACCAATCTACAAAGCAATTCAGACTGTTTTTTCATCGTTAATTTTTAATTTGCACACGGCACCAAATAAATACCTAAATATAGATTTTAATCATTTCATTAAATTCCATCAAAGACACAAGTGATATATAGGCCTACTGTCACCAGGCATATGGTACGTCCTTATAAAGAATATTAATTTGCTAAAACATACACGTATCATTTTTATCAAGTGTTTGGCGTTAATGAGCCATGCACTTTGTCAATTAAAATTTGAAAGTATATTACAAACAGAAAAACATGAAACATTAAAAGAGTTCGTGTTTCGCAATTGAACGCTTTTTGTTTTGTTTTTGTTTTACAGTTTGCCCCTGGGCCCCGTGATCCTCTCGGCGGCCCTGTACATACCCGACTACAATATTGAACAAAACTGTTGGGCTTGTTGGAACAGTTCAGCGTTGCAAAGAGCTAAATGTTTTGTGTTGTAATCTTCATTATTTTCTTCCTCGATTTTTAGTTAACCGTGCACCCTCCCCCATTCCAATGTTTTTTTGTGTGTGTTTTAGCTTAATGTGAAGAAAAATATTAACAATAACGAACATCGAATGGGAATGGGGTGATGAAGGAGGGGGGGGGGGTCATATATTGAGGTAGGACAGTTAAGGAAATCATGCAAAATTAATGTCTTAATAAAAGATTACTTTAAAATGGTAGAACACGGAACGAAGAACTAAGTGCCACGAAAAAGTGTCACTATTTACGATGTATGGATGTTGAATAATAAAGTATGTTCATATAAGCAGTACAAATTTTTCACGATATGTTCCAAAGAGTTGTGTCCAAGACATTAACTAATTATTCAATCAAAAATTTTGTAATACTTTTAAAGACCTAGTACACAATATATGCTATACGGCACGCAGTCAAGTCTGCAGTGGCATTTTTCAATGAATTGTCCACATGACTTTGTTTACATTGCCGTTTTGTAGGGATGAAATACTGTCGTCTGCTGTACACTTAACTTGATTTACGTAATAATAATAAATTAACATTTATATAGCGCCAAAATTATAAACATGTAAAACATACTCAGTGGCGCTGTACATGAAAGAATACGTAAGACAAACAAAATACAACTGACAAACTACAGCACTTATGAAAAAGAAAGGACGTTAAACCTTTTTTAAATGATTCTAACCCTTCAACGCATCTCAGGTCTGTAGGAAGAGCGTTCCATAGAACTGGAGCAGAATATTTGAAGGCTTGTGGTCCGATAGATTTTGTGCGAGAACAGGGTACTTTATATAAATTTGTGTTAGAGGATCTCAGAATTCTTGTAGGTACGTAATCAGTTAAAAGATCTTTTAGATACTGAGGAGCAAATCCATCTGTCCATGCCTGGCTTTAAAGGTGAATAATATGATTTTATATTCAATTCTTTGCTCAATTTTTAGCCAATGTAGCTCCTTAAGTACTGGCGTAATGTGCTCAAATAAGTGCTTGATTCTGACCAGCCTGGCAGCAGCGTTTTGAATCTGCTGCAATTTATCAATTTGATGTTTTGGTATACCATATAAAACACTATTGCAATAATTCAAATTTGAAGTGATAACGGCATGTACAAGAGTATTCATACATGTATTACTAACATATTGTCTAATTTGTTTAATTTTAAATAATTGACCAAATGCTTTAGAAGAGATTTGTTTTACATGCAAGTTCATTAAAAGATTATTGTCAAAAATAACCCCTAGGTTTTTTTTTAAAACAGGTTTTATTTCAGAGTTACCAACACTTATACAATTAATGTTAACCTTTGATAACATTTGATTGGTACCTATTAGCATGAACTCGGTTTTTGAATCATTTATTTTTAGTTTACGAGTTAACATCCAGATTCTGATGTCGTTGATACATGTGTTCATAGTCTGAACAGTTGATTGTTTATTTACATCTTTTCCAGGCTTAAAAGACAAATAAAGCTAGTGGTCATCGGCATAGCCACCTACAGACGGTAGATGTCTATCAATAACATCATAAAGCGAGCTGAGATAGCCTAAGAATAGCACAGGGCCTACACAACTGCCCTGGAGAACACCATAATGCAGTGCGAAATGCTCAGACAATTCGTTATGTATTTATACCTAAAGTTTACGATCGGAGAGATAGCTTTGGAACCATCTCAATACCTCATTTCCTAGACCAAATTTGTTTCTGAAAATATCACTTAAAATACACAAATCTACAGTATCAAAAGCGGCGCTTAAGTCCAGCATTATTAAAAGTACAACGTGTAAATTGTCCATTTCCATGAGAATGTCTGAATGGACTTTTGTAATAACTGTTTCGGTATTAAGCCCCTTTTGTAGGCTGAATTCTCAGGCGTAGTGAGGGCATGCCTAGCAAGGTGATTGTTAAACTGCTGCATTGAAGCTGACTAGATCAATTTAGATACAAAACCTAAATTGCTGATTGGTCTGTAGTTCTTAAGCTCCAAATGTAAGCCAGATTTCTTGAGAAGTGGTGTAACAACAGCCTTCTTCCATGCTGTAGGAAATGTTCCTTGTTGCAAAGATAAATTGATAATTTTGGTTGATATAAGCAGCATGTCACCAATTATTTCAAGAAAGATGTAGGTATTACAAGCTGATTTTATAATCAATTTGCGAACATCGTTTTCGCTGAGTAGTGATAAATGTGACCAGGACCAAAGAGCTTGTGTAGAAGCTCTTTGATATAAGTATCATAGTCAATCAACGGTTTAAGACCTTACGTTTGCATGTAGTTATGCATGTAGCTACGTACGTTTGCATAAAGTTATATAAGATTATTTTTGTAAGTCATTTAGGCCGAAATTTTGCTGTGCCATTTTTTGCACTGCCGGGGAATAAAAGACGGTTTCTCGATTTCCATCAAATCCTGATCGACGTTCAAAGTGGGTTTCTGTTGTACGACACGACGGCTTTTAACCTACGGTCCACACTAGGATTTGCAGCGAACAATTTATATCAATTTCAATTCCCAATGAAACATATTATTAAACTTACGGAAAATATGAAACAAGATCGGAAAGCAAAAAAAAATAAAAATAAAAATCCCATCAGTAAAATTCGCTGAATTGGTAGATAGGTTAGCATGCAGTATGTTTGTTGTACGTGTGATGTAACTGAGCTGTGTGAAGACGCGGGAAGCGCAATGACGTACGCCGCTGCCCTGCAAAATGGAGTCCAGTGGAGTTAGATTCACGTAATGAAGTCCCTCTATAGCCCTATTGACATACCATCTAATGAAAAATATAATAGAATACATAAAGACAGGAATGTGAGGATATGACTTCACATATTTAAAGGATTAGTTCAGTGGTCAAGCAAATTCATCTTATATGAAAGAGGACTTTGAAGGATCAGTCCAGTGGGCAAGCAAGTTGAATTTATATGAAAGAGAACTTGGAGGATTAGTTCTATGGTCAAGCAAGTTCATCTTATATGAAAGAGTACTGAAGGATTAGTTCAGTGGTCAAGCAAATTCATCTTATATGAAAGATGACTTTAAAGGATTAGTTTATTGGGCAAGCAAGTTAAACTTATATGAAAGAGAACTTTGAAGGATTAGTTCTATGGTCAAGCAAGTTCATTTTATATGAAAGAGGACTTTATAGGATTAGTTTAGTGGTCAAGCAAGTTCCTCTTATATGAAAGAGGACATTGAAGTATTAGTTCAGGGGTCGAGCAAGTTCATCTTAAATGAATGAGGACTTTGAAGGATTAGTTCAGGGGTCGCGCAAGTTCATCTTAAATGAAAGAGGACTTTGAAGGATTAGTTCAGTGGTCAAGCAAATACATTTTATATAAAAGAGGACATTGAAAGATTACTTCAGTGGCCAAGCAAGTTAATCTTATATAGAAGAGGACTTTAAAGGAATAGTTCAGTGGTCAAGCAAGTTCATCTTATATGAAAGGGGACATTGATGGATTAGTTCAGTGGTCAAGCAAGTTTATCTTATATGAAAGAGGACGTTGATGGATTAGTTTAGTGGTCAAGCAAGATCATCTTATATGAAAGAGGACATTGATGGATTAGTTCAGTGGTCAAGCAAGTTAATTTTATATAAAAGAGGACTTGAAAGGATTAGTTCAGTGGTCAAGCAAGTATATTAGGGCCCCACAATTTACTTTCTTTTTTATGCAGGAAATTTATCTGATTAATTATAAAAACTCACGTCTCATGCTGAAGAAACATTGCTTTATTGTGTATTTATTCAAGTATCGTTTATTTCTCAAGTGTTTCCTTTTCTAGATGTTGTTGGAATTTTTGTTTCCAACATGCAATCCCAGGGGAGAACTGGCCAGTCGGTCCATCGGTCAATGATTGATGTTCCCCTGCCCTGGTGTGGGAAAACCGCCCGAGCTGCCCGCCGGGAGCTCAGACTCTCCCCCGTAACTGCCGGGAGTTCAGACTCTTTCCCGTAAAATCTGTCAAAGGGGCGCCTTGACCGATGGAATCTTACACCCCAGTCCGCCCTTGTGCAAGTCATTGACGTGAGTGTTGATACAAATTGGGTTTTCTTTGTTATTTTCAACCCATTCTGTAATATAATATATTATACAAGTAATTAAAACTGAACTTTAACATTTGGCAGTTTGGCATCGAAATCTCAAAACCTTTTGACTTCCTGGATAAAAAGTCAACAAGCTAAAGCCCTCCAATCCCGTCCTTAAAAGGACTATCCAGGCTTTGCTTTGAATCTCAAGTGCCTCTGCGAAAAGTCTTTCATATCTAACAGTCTAAAATCTCTACAGACGTCAAAGTTGTTTTCTTTTAGTTGGAACGATATCACTGATGTGTTGGTCGTATCAATTTTGTGTAAATATTTATTCGCTATTAATAGGCCGGAGAGATAGAAATCTTGTCGTCTTACCAAAGGGAATATTGAGAAGTTTAAAATGGTATTCATTAGAAAGATAAACACAGATCTCTTTGGTTGCTGTCTTGACAAAATCATTCATTTATTTAAAAGGCATCAATTTAACCTTGCACTCTATAGACCTTTGCATATCGGAATCGGTAATTTTCGGAAATCTAATTTACATAATGTCACATGGCCGAAATCCACGTGACTAAACTGCAAAAGGACCAATCAAATGCAGGGGAATACTGATCGTCTGCACAAATCACTAGGGGATGGGGTCAAGCCCATTAAGAATGCGCTTTTACAAGCTATTGAACAGTATATGCATGCAGAATTGGGCACTTCACCGAACTATTTAGTGACTTGAATTGCAGCGTGAATTGGTTATTAAATTTCATGCCAGAATGAAACTTCATATCAACTGTATTTTCTAAATTCACAAAAGTTTTTCCGATATGGAAAATCTGTCGTCTCATTTACAAATAACGTGGGGATTAGCTGTTGACAACACTCGATTTCTGCCTTCTATGTATATATATATATATATATATATATATATATATATATATATATATATATATATATATATATATATATATATATATATATATATATATATATATATATATATATATATATATATATATATATATATATATATATATATATATATATATATATATATATATATATATATATATATATATATATATATATATATATATATATATATATATATATATATATATATATATATATATATATATATATATATATATATATATATATATATATATATATATATATATATATATATATATATATATATATATATATATATATATATATATATATATATATATATATATATATATATATATATATATATATATATATATATATATATATATATATATATATATATACATATATATATATATATATATATATATATATATATTATATATATTTATATATATATTAATATATATTTATATATATATCATATATATATATATATATATATATATATATATATATATATATATATATATATATATATATATATAATATGTGTATATATATATATATATAAATATATATATATATATATATATATATATATATATATATATATATATATATATATATATATATATATATATATATGTATATATATATATATATATATATATATATATATATTATATATATGTATATATATATATATATATATATATATATATATATATATATATATATATATATATATATATATATATATATATATATATATATATATATATATATATATATATATATATATATATATATATATATATATATATATATATATATATATATATATATATATATATATATATATATATATATATATATATATATATATATATATATATATATATATATATATATATATATATATATATATATATATATATATATATATATATATATATATATATATATATATATATATATATATATATATATATAATTGCTTTAAAATCTGTTAAATGCCACATGCATGAACAGTAATATACAATGAAAGTCAAACGTTTCTGATTGGTCACACACAAATACCGACATCCAATCAATACCCGCCTCGGAAGTGACTTGCACACTGAACATACACACACAATGCGTACAGTACGTACCTAATTAAAAACGATCCACAACTGGATGTGACGTGAAAGATATGAACATCTGAATTTTACTGAGACAAGATTCCTCTTTCAAAACCATGCAAAAAATTCAACATTGACCATCTTACTAGTTCAGTTCGTACCGCCGATCAGGGTACTCAATAAATCTCCCGATCAGGAGACTCAAGTATGCGCACTGAGCTTACAGTGGTATATGAAAGCCGCCATTCTTATCGTGAAGTTTCAGTCATAGACGCTTATCAGTCGTTTCATTGAAGAAGGTGTGTAAAAAAGTTTGCTTTGTTCATGTTCAATTTCGTGAAAGTAAAACAATTCGTTACTATCTCGCAGTTATTGCTAAATAACTTTTAACAAATCCCCACGTTACTTCTTATGATTTAAGAAAAACTTGTTAAAGCGCGACTGCCTAACGGTAACACATAATAAGAATTCATCACTTTTCTTCAATTTTCTCGAAAACCGGACGGTGAATTTTAAAAGCGCACTTAAACTGTTAAAAGATAATTCATATGCTATCAGATTTCAAATCGTGAAGAAAAATTTGAACCCTTCGCAGTGGTTGAGTTCCCCATGCTCGAAATATGTCTGATTCTTATGTTATTCCTATACAAACTTTGATTTTGGATAAATGCATTGTGGGATACTTCTGTAAAGGATCCCTCGATCGGGAGAACAAAACTGTTCTCCCGATCGGGGGTACGAACCGGACTGTTTACACAGCGTTTTCAATCTCAGATATGAATTTGCATATCTTATGCAAATTTTGTGATGTATATACTTGGTATTTTCTTTTGTAAATCCTTTGGTTTAAATGACATGTCATAATTCTTTGAATTGGTGCAGAAATTCTGACCAAAAGTGAGTCTTTACCATGTCCCCTATACAATGATACATCTTAAGAGGGAAAAGTATTCGTTTTGGATACGAGCATAGGACTAAATAAAGTTGATTAGAACTCCTTGCAACCTTTCACAAAGTTCCGTCTCTGAGTTACGAAATAAGCCACACCCTCCATAGCAACGTGGTAACTAGGTGGGGACAAACAAACCTCAAATCCGCAATCGTGCATTACCAATGCATTGACATTTAGATGTTCGCGAGGCTTGCCGCAAGCTTTGATCCATTGATGTCACTGCTCCGGATCTTTAGAGTTTTAAGGCATAGGGATAAACCAAATTCAGTTTGCTAAGTGTTCTGGGTAACAGCAATCAGATTTACAAAGCCCGCAGCCGGCCCGTAAGCACAATTTTTGTTCACCGTTTTGACGTCACTCAGTCTGTATGTGCAAAAATTAGTTTTGTACAGTAAATTGCATTGACTACATGAGAGCGCGCCGCTAAGCTAGCTGTACTGCACCAACACCGCGTAGGGTGTCCCCCCTTCCCCCCCCCCCCCTCACTTAATTACAGATTTTGTTGCTATGCTGAAAAAACTGCCAATCATCTAACTCAGGCAGGTTAATTAGAAATCTGCGATGTTATCGATCACACATCCGCCGGAACGAACAGAGGCCTACATGTGTTATATATGAACATCTCCGATTTCTTGCATTCAATAAGGAAAGTTGAAAACCGGAAGTGACGTTGCCATTACAGCGGCGTTCACTTCTGAATTTATTTATGGGACGATACCTTTCCCTTAATATAAATTAACGTTGCCTGTATACGTACCCACATACCTTTAAAAGCAGCTCCCCGTTGTTAGTGGATTCAGTGGAACTAGGCCTATATGACGTAATTCTTCTTATCATTCACTTCATATCATATCAGCTGTGATGACGTCATACCACCGTTATACATTACCTTATCCAGAGGTCATTAAATGCGTGTGGCATAATTGTTACAATCAAATATATGATTCATTTAGGGACTATCGGCACAGTGACGTCATTAAGCAGTTAAGAGACTATATAGAACAGGAACTGACAAATAGACTGTAACGGATTTCACGTTCTTTGGATGAAACGTCACTGTCAGAGGCGACGCCAGTTTTAGGCCCAGGGATGTAGAAAGCTTTCGAAAAATGGTGGGGCACGACCTTTTAGGGGGCACTTCCCAAATTATATGTCCATAACTCACAATTTGTTGATATTATAAGTGAGCCCAAAACAACAAAAAGGGGCACTTCATTTTTAAAAAGGGGCACTTTTCCAATGGAAGACACACATTCCTCCTCTGCATGGGGCTAACAAAAAACGCCAGTTTTCTACTATTGGGGCATTAATTGATGGGCACTTTTCATTTTAAAAAGGGTCACTTTTGTCATTTTTCGGAAAAGTGGGAGTCCCCCTCCCCACCGGTTCCTACACCTATGTGCAGGCCCGTAACTACACGGCTCATGTTAGATACCAAGTGTTCCAGTCCAGTTAAGTTAGAGAATAAAAATTAATAATAAATGATTTTGTATTCATTTGTATAGGTTTACGTTAGAATAGATTAGCTTAGGCTATACTTGAACCTGGGCCAGTAGCCAGCTTTACAAAAAAAATTGTGGGGTGGGGGCGGGGATGCGGAATTACATAGGGTTATTACAAATTATTATGCACGTTACAAATTTTTGCTTACATTAGTTTGGGGGCAAAAATATTTTTTGAAAGAGCATTTCCCGCAAATGCCCCGCTTGGACCAAAACACTTGGGAAGATCAAAAGATTTATGGACCGAAACACTTCGGATTTCACA
This sequence comes from Chiridota heheva, assembly GCA_020152595.1. Classification (NCBI taxonomy): domain Eukaryota; kingdom Metazoa; phylum Echinodermata; class Holothuroidea; order Apodida; family Chiridotidae; genus Chiridota; species Chiridota heheva. The sequence goes on along the minus strand of JAIGNY010000044.1, from coordinate 1,032,985 downwards.
ACAGCCGTAACTATACAGAGACGACGGAGCCGGACAAGATCGTTCTCTTTTTGCAAAGTTTAAAATGTGTCATTGAAGAACTGACCCCTTTAAAAATATGGGGATAAATTCAAAAAGGAAAAAGGGTCACCATAAATGTTGGCACCAATACAATCTGACAATCAAACGTTTCTGATTGGTAGAAATATTTCCACAATCACCGACATCAGCACAAGCCAATCAATTACTACCTTGGAAGTGACGTTACTAGTACGTATTGGATTTATTTATGACTGGGTCAAACAATTAAGGAGAGGAAATAAGCAACACCCAACATAGCAACACGGTAACAAGGTGGGGTAAACAAACATCTTATCCGCAATCACGCATGACCAATTCATTGTTATTTAGATGTTCATATGGCCTGCCGCAAGTTTTGATCCATTTATGGCACTTCTCCGGATCTTTAGAGTATTTAGCAAAAGGTATAAAGAAAATTCCGTTTGCTAACCGTTCTGGGTAACGGGAATCGGCGGGCCTGTAAGCGCAATTTTTGTTCAGTGGAAGATGGTGACTCCATCATGTCGTCATTCAGTCTGTGTGGGCAGAAATTTGCTTGTGCTGTAAATTGTTTGTTTGTTTGTTTGATGAGGGCTTAACGGCACCACGACAGCGAGGGTCAAAATGTGCCTGAGAGGTTAGATCATTCCAGATGTAGGAAGAAAAGAAAAGAGGGGGAGATTGAGAGAAACACAATAACTAAATGCTAGAAAGCTGGGTGCATGGGTGAAAATGGATTTTTTTTTTAGAGAAATTGGGAGGGGCGGGGGGGAGACTAAATATGGTTGTAGAGGGAAGCATGATGAAATAATATTATCCGGTTTTTTTGTGTGTTTTTTTTGGAAGAGCTCGGCTATTGAGTTGTGGGAAGCGAGGGAAGCTCTGGGAAGGTTGTACAGAGAGAAAGTTAGGAAAACGTGATGGATTGTGAAGGAGCAATGGCAATTGTTGCAGAGGGGTTGGGGGAGCCAATAAGGAGGTGAGAGTGAGGGAGGTGGGTGTGACCTATTCTAAGACGGGTAATGTGAACGTTGTCGACACAGGAGAGGTTGTGGATGGTGGGTTTCATCGGGATGGTGGGTTATATCGGAATGGTGGGCTGGATGACGTAAAGTTTGTTATCAATTTGGGAGTCCCATGAGGTTTGCCAGCGGTCACGAACAAGAGAAGTGATAAGCGGTTTGATGTCAGAAAGGGTTTTAGGAAATAGGGCATGGGGGGGGGGGGTTGAGGGAAAGCTTAGCGGCTGCATCAGCCCTGTCATTGCCAGGGACGCCAACATGGCTGAGCATCCAGAAGAAAAGAATATTTTTCATGCTGAGGGTGGACAAAAGGAGTTTACGGAGGAGGATGTGGGGTTACCCCCTTTAAGATTAAATAAAGAAGTAAGTGACAGCCTTGGAATCGGAGAAGGTGGCAAAGTGGCTGAGCGGGAAGTACTCAATAAAGTTGAGGGCCAGGAGGATGGCCTCGGCCGAGAAGATGGACGAGTAGTCGGGAAGCGCTTACTTCTTTATTCAATCTTAAAGGGGGTAACCCCACATCCTCCTCCGTAAACTCCTTGCGTTTTTTTTTTCTTCTGCAGGCCAGAATTGCCATTACAGATTTTTTTCAGCCAATCATATACAATAATGACGATGACGTAATTAAATATGAATATTCATATACAACTTATGACATATCGTCTAACAAAATAATTTGGGACTTAGTAATTCCATGACCGCGAGTGAATAACATTACTTTGCCGGAAAACAATGGAAAAAACCTGACACTACAGATATGGCACAATTTAAAATGTGCCACGAAGCGAATCCTCCTTTGAATATCGAGGAAGTAGTTAACAATATCTCGGTAAGTGGTGTTCTGAGTGAAGTTCTAACACTCGCTCCTTGTATGAAAATTAAGACATAATTTATAAAGTAGTAGTCAAGCGACTTCCCCTTGCATTAACACTTTCCCTTGACACGTGTTGTAGGTACGGAGTTTTTGGTTAGTGTGTAAAAATCAAAGTGGGGCTTATTCGCAGGGCAATGATAACATATACCCTAACCTAAAACCTAACCCCAACCCTAACCTTATTCGCAGTGCTGGCTTGAGATATTGTGTGGATATTCGCAGGGCTGCCCTGCGAATAATCACTTCAAAAAATCAAAGTTATATAGCGATAGTTCTCACGTTGTATACGTAGATCTTCAAGCTGCTGCATATGCGTGAGGTAATTCGCACTAGTTGTAGGTATGCCTAGGCCTAGTACGAGTCCATGCCCAAATAGACTTTTGTTTAAGTTGTAGGTGAGTTTGATCCTTTTTGAACATTTTTCTTTCAGTCCCGATTTTCCTTTTTGGACGGAGTGCGTAGTCGTAGTGAGATAAATTTCTTCTTTGATTCAATTCTTTTTTGAAATTCAATATTTATTTTCAAAAGTTGTAGAGCCTATATAGTTTCAAGAATATATGAAACACCATATGCGTGATGAACTTGTAAATATAGTCAATTATACATGTATAAAGACACATTATTGAAATATCCAAAAAGTCCTAAACAAATTTTTTGGACGGAGTGCATAGTCGTAGTGAGTTTCAAAAAAGTTGCTTAGAATTTTGACTACGACTCTGCCGCACTTTATGCCACACTATGATTTTATTTGAACTAAGCATCAATTTAGGATAAGAAGTTCCATAAAAGCAACAAGTAACAAGTAAAATAAGTCAACGTAGGCATAATAGCATTAGCCTAGGCCTAATAATGACATAACATCTCACCCACTATCACCACTATGTACTCCATGCATACATTACATACTATACAGGCTATAGTATACAGTCCTATGTTATAGGACTAATGTTGTATATTAATATTCATATTTAATTACGTCATTGTCATTCTTGTATATGATTGGCTGAACAAATCTGTAATGGCAATTCTGGACTGCAGAAAGAAAAAACGCAGTAGGGAAGTCTGCTACTGAGGGTGATGTCTTGGATGACGGCAGCAGCAGCTGTCTTGTCGCCTTCCTTGGAGCCATCAGTATAGATGGAGATGTAGTTTGAGAGTTGGTCTTTGATTTGGTTGTGGAGGTTAATGAAGAGGTTAGAGTGGGTGAGTGGAGAGTCCCAGGTGGATAGAAGGGAGAAGGTGGCCCATGGAGGAAAAGTGGACCAGGAGAAGGTGGCCCATGGAGGAAAAGTGGACCAGGAGAAGGTGCCAAGAGTGGCGGGCTTGGTGCCGAGATGGAGGTCTGATTTGATGCGTAGGCTAAAGGGAGGGTACATTTTTGGTCCTATCAAAGAGGGCGGAGAAATTAGGTTACCTAAAGAATTTGTAAAAAGGGATATTGCATTGACTTCATAAGCGCACGCCGCTAGCTAGCTATACCAGTTTCGCGTAGGATTTTTGCCCACTTAGTTACGCAGGTTTTGTTGCTAGGCAAATTTATGCGGTGATTGGTCAAAAAAGTTGTCAATCAGATAGGTTTATTATCTTGAGATGAGATTCTCTTTTAAGTTTTTGCTTTTAGGGGAAAATTATAACAAATTTCAAGAAGATTCTTTAACTGTTTACACGCACTCTGTGGCGGCGCCAGACACCACGAACTGTGAAGGACATCGGGGGACTTAACCGTACCTCTCGATATTGTCTTCCCGGATTTGGACAAATTGGAAAATCGATTTGGAGGAGAAGTGGATGGTCCCCCCCCCTTAGTCCTCACCGTGGCGCCAATACTGCACACGTTTAACTAAAAAACGTCAAAATATGACGTCACTTTAAGGAAAGGTATCGTCCCATAAATAAATTCAGAAGTGAACGCCGCCAAGCTGTTACCGTCACTTCCGGTTTTCAATTTTCCTTATTGATTGCGAGAAATCTGTGATGTTATCGATAACACATGTAGGCCTCTATATATGTTCAGTACGGCGAACGTGTGATCGATTAATATCGCAGATTTCTCGCGATCAATGTGGAAAATTGAAAACCGGAAGTGACGTTCAGCTCGGCGGCGTTCACTTCTTGATTTTTTTATGGGACGATACCTTTCCTTTAATGACCCTTTATAAAATATATTAACTCATAACACAGTACATTCCAACACCACATATATTTTGTCCCTGAAAATGTAGAATATGAATTTGATATAAAAGATCTATAAAAATATCACAAATAAAGCATAAAATCACTTGTGTGTGCATAACCTTGTCAGTCTATGAACACACAAGTTGCCGCGGAAATGAACAAGAGCAAATTTACATTTCTAACAGTTTAGGAATGAAAAAACTTGGATGTACCGTCTCCGACTTCGTTTATCTGTTTTTGTAGTTTCTATTTGGTTGTCGTACTCTGCAAATGCAAGTGATAGGTGGATAAATTGATTGATCGATTGGTTAATATATATATTGATTAATATATTCACTACACTCTGAAATACAGCCACGCGTTATAAGAATTTATCAAATAGGCGGATATAAGAGATTTTTGTTGGAGGGGTAAAACATGACTGAAGAGGTAAAACTTGAACCACGTTTTAATGATACAAATATAATTCAAAAATAGTTTTCTTTTCTATTACAAAAAACAATGATGAGCAAATCGGGGGTGGGATGGGAAGGAAGGGGGAAGACTTCACCTCTTTCTCCATGGACGTCCACGAAATGAAACAAAAATCATTTAAAAGACTTCACCCTTTCAAATACCTTCAAATATCGAAAGGTTTGGGGTAATGAATAATTGACACAAAATGTCGGACAACATAACAAAATGGCCGAGTTCTTAATTTGGAATTTTCGGTTTGGTTATTTCAAACCGTTCGCATGACTGTTCACTTAGCAATTTTATAATGTGAAAATTTTGTTCCTTGCTCATTTCCATCTAAAATATACAAGAATGTACATAGCAATATAATTTTCTATAATATATATTTATATATGAATGCAATTTATTTCATATATAAATATATACAAATAAAAGTAAAACATAAATAAATGCTGCAATGATTTATACAAAAAAAAGATACTTTTGAATACAATTGTTGCAAAAATATTGTATTAATGGAAGAAAGATGATACATTTTTACATTATCTTTGAACAGTTTAAATAAAATAAATTTCTTTCTAATTAAAGATGTCATTATATTATTTTCTAAATAAAGAAATACATCAAAGATTAAAAAATGTCAAAATCAATTTTCGTTTTCATTTAAAGGAAATGTGAAGGATATAACATCATATATTTAAAGGATTAGTTCAGGGGTCAAGCAAGTTCATCTAATGTGAAAGAATACTTAAATAGAAACAAAATGGTGGAAAAACTGCTTCAATACCTTATTCCGTTAAGGAGATATCAAAGGATTAGTTAAGTGGTCAACCAAGTTTATTTTGTGTGAAAGCTGAAAAGAGGGCTTAAATAGAAACAAAATGTGAAGAAGCTGCTTCAATACCTTATTCCGTTATGGAGATATCAAAGGATTTGTTGAGTGGTCAACCAAGTTTATTTTGTGTAAAAGCTGAAAAGAGGGCTTAAATAGAAAAAAATGAGGGCTTAAGAAGATATCAATAGAAACAAAAAGTTGAAGAAACTGCTTTAATACCTTATTCCGTTAAGGAGATATCAAAGGATTAGTTAAGTGGTCAACCAAGTTTATTTTGTGTGAAAGCTGAAAAGAGGGCTTAAATAGAAACAAAATGTGAAGAAGCTGCTTCAATACCTTATTCCGTTATGGAGATATCAAAGGATTTGTTGAGTGGTCAACCAAGTTTATTTTGTGTGAAAGCTGAAAAGAGGGCTTCAATAGAAACAAAAAGTTGAAGAAACTGCTTTAATACCTTATTCCGTTAAGGAGATATCAAAGGATTAGTTAAGTGGTCAACCAAGTTTATCTTGTGTAAAAGCTGAAAAGAGGGCCTAAATAGAAACAAAATGGTGAATAAACTGCTTCAATACCTTATTCCGTTATGGAGATATCAAAGGATTAGTTAAGTGGTCAACCAAGTTTATCTTGTGTAAAAGCTGAAAAGAGGGCCTAAATAGAAACAAAATGGTGAATAAACTGCTTCAATACCTTATTCCGTTATGGAGATATCAAAGGATTAGTTAAGTGGTCAACCAAGTTTATTTTGTGTGAAAGCTGAAAAGAGGGCTTAAATAGAAACAAAATGGTGGAGAAACTGCTTCAATACCCTATTCCGTTAAGATATTCAAATTTAAAGCTCTATCTTATATGTGTAAAAATGATTCATGTAGAAAGTTTACCATAAAGGTTGGCGCTCTTATCTTCACTTTCTTAATAATTTGTATTCTAAAGAAAATTGTTTGAACTTGTTTACAATTTAAATTGTTTTTCCTCAAACGTTCTCCATAGTAAATTATAAATACCCTTACTAGATTTCTGTTTTACTAGAACTTTTCGAATATATATGATAGTTTTTAAGCCACAAAATCGCAGGTGTAATACAAAAAAAATACATAAATTTGAAGGAATCTGAGGGAGTGACGTCACAACCAGTCTGATTTTAGTTGTTTTAAACAATTAATACAGACCTTGACAATGTTTTTTTTTCTCGGAAAAGTGGAGTCCTGTAGCGTTATGTCACTGAAGCATCTGTCTTATAAATCTTGAAACTTTTGAACAAATAATTCAGATTTTGGTTAAATGTGATAGCTTTGTATCATTACCAGAAGGCTTTTTACATCTTTGCTGAGAAAGGAAGAAATTAGCGCATGCGCAACGGTACATAGTACTGTTTAGATGACAGCAAAGTTTCCCAATAATACAAAACAAAATATATAACTCTACACACAGCGATGACGACGAGTGAACACACAATTACAATGACGAGGTCGTCGCCTGCGTATTCGTTTATGATAGTAACAAAACTATCACGAAACGCTTAATACGACCCGGACGAGAACACAGGTACGACGCACGGAAAAACATAACATCGACAGCCAAGTCAATGTCCACGGCCTTTGATAACCAGTTGTGGTGCGCTGGTGTGTCTACCCAACCCAGGCTTGAACCCAGGGCCTCGTGGTCTGTAAACATGTACGATAACCGCTACACCACAGTTGGTAGACACACAGACAAAAAGGAAATTACTTAAATCAAAATAGCAATCGAGTTGTTCGTTTGTTTGTGTGATGAGAGTTTAATGGCACCACAACAGCAAGGGTCAAATTGTGCCAGAGAGGTTAGATCATTCCAGAGGTAGGAAGGAGAGTAAACAGGGGGAGATTGAGAAAACAAGAGAACTAAAAGCCAGATCGAGTTGTACAGAAAAAATATCATGATTATATCGGAATTTCGTTACAATTAATCGAAACCGCATGCAAGTGTTTCGATGTTGTCATAGAAAGGTGAAACATAAAACCATTCAGCCTCCGAAACATTTGTGCAGCAAATGCGTTTTAAAAAATAGCCTCAGCACTTTATTTTCTTAGCATATTGACGATCTTCATTTTTAGAAAAAAGTAAATGGTAAAATATTTTGCAGCAATCTTACAATAAAATAATTCATAAATTTGAGCTATAGTTTTCTTGATTCGCATGCATCTTTTATCTCTAGAACTATTCAATCAGAGCCTAACTAGATGCAATCAACACACAGGGGCGGGTGGGCGTTCAAAATATTGGGAGACTAATGAGATCAGGTAACATGTGACAAAATGATTAGGGGGGGGGGGGGCTAATGAGATCGGGTAACGTAATAACTTATATTCACCTAAAATTATTGGGGGTAAAGCCTACCCGCACACCCCCGGCCCCACCGCCCCTGACACTTCATAATACATATAGGCCTAAAGATAAAGTAATTTGAAACCCAAGAAGTTTTCAATTTAACGAACCTAATTCAGGAATTTCATACAGATTGTTAATGAAATTCACGCGTGTCTGTTAATAATATGCAAATTGATTAAAACCTGACACGCCTACCAACCAGTAATGGCGCATGCGGTTGACAAGATGGACGTCTAATGAAGAAACACACATTTGCCAAAAAAATGAACAAGAATACGGTAATAAATGTTCTCACAAATTGAATTGTTTTATTAATCAATCAATTGATTGTATAATCAATTAATTGATTAATTGTATTAAGTTGCCTTTACTTATTAGCCTCCTCATATCACATTGTCCTCGTCACGTGCTGCACGACATACGACGAAAGCGAAAATAACGATCAATAGCTGCAAGAAAGACGGAAAAGAACGAATTTTAGCGACTTAAAACGATTAGTTTAGTGTTGAGATATTGTATGATATGAATACAAGTGGAACAGAGATCAAATTAATTTGATATCTTAAAGCTCGGTATCTTCTGAACGGTTTTTAAGATATATGGATATTGAGCTTTAAAGGATTAGTTCAGTGATCAAGCAAGTTTATCTTATTATATAAAAGAGGACTTTAAAAGAAACAAAATGGTGCAGAAAGCATTCAAAATCTTATTCCGTTAAGGAGATATTCAAGTTTAAAACTGTTTTATCTGTGTAGAGATGATTCGTGAAGTAAGTCTACTATGCACTGTTGGTGCTCTCATTCTCACATTCTTAACAATGTATTTTAAAGGCGTGTATTTATTAAGTTTTTTTTCTATCTGGATTATTTTTCCTTGAAATTTCGTCAGGTGGTGAATTATTATTACCCTTACAAGATTCCGTTTTACTACTTTCCTGAGATATGCAATAGTTTTCAAGCCACAAAATCACAGGACAAAATATGATAAAATACATACAGACATTGAGAAATCTAAGGCTATGATATCACAACTAGTCTGGTTTCAGTCGTTTCTACACAAATGATACCCAAATTTAAACTTGAATATCTCTTTAAACAAAATGAAATTGTTGAATGGACTTACTGGACCACTGAATTAATCCTTGAAAGATGTAAGCTAGTTTGAAAATGACGAGTGCAGAAGAGCAACGTCGCCATCTCATTTAAACAATTATAACTACGCAATTGAGGGGGTGATGCCACTTATTTTATTTTTGGTTTAATTATTTTTACACAATCTGACAATGTTGATAGCTTGAAAATGGTATGTTTTTTAATACTTCCTTCATCAATATCTTAGGTAACAGTAATGATAATAAAAGTCGTTGGGGATCTCCCCTCCCCCTCCCTCTAACCTATCTTCCAGTAACAAATATTATAGATTTAAGTAAGTGAGAACTTGGCTAACTTTACTATGCAAAACTCATCCGATTTATCGACTTTGAAGAAGCAAAAAAATATAAATTGATAAGAATTAATTATGAAATGTTGATGTTAGTACGGAAAGTTAGAAGGGAACTTATCTACAAGGCAATTCAGATTAGGTCTGCATGTATGGATATGCCGCATCACCTCTCTGCGACTGTGATGAACCCCAGACGATGCACCACATGGTGAACTACTGTCCAGCGTGTCTTAATGGTGGCATCGCAGTTCCTCATCAGGCCGAGGACCCGACTGTCAACTGGCTTACTGACTCTACTAAGAGATCGCCATATCGTACTACATCATTATCAACGAGGTAATTCATATTGGTTGGTAGAAACCTCACACTGTACAAAGGGTGCACATTGAGGTCAGGGTATTTAATTCTGGTCGCCATTTTGTTTTGCCGCATTTATTATATTTTGTTCCCTCCTTGACTATTAAAGGCCATCTATCGTGATAAGAATGTGGCGGCGTACATTTTATTCCAAAACGGGTCTGATTGGCGTATCATTGTAAGTGCACGATGTTCCATTGTGTTTCGACCAATCAAAACACACTGACGACAACTGACCTTTAACATCATTCTTTAAAATTTAATTTGCAGTTCTTTGTGACTTTTAAATTCTGACTTTTCTAGTACTAGATTGCTCCAATCTCTATTCACTAATAATTTCATCGAATTGGTTTTTCTTTCAATGGGATTGGACGAGAGGGCACTACACCCCTTATAATTTGCAGTTTACTTTTGCCCCGAGGGAAGTTACTTATCTCACTTGGGTGATTAATTCTGTTTTGGAGAAAATATTACATGTAATGTTTTGAATGTCCCCTTTTATTTCAATGATAAAAGATTTGCATGAACAGTGTTCATGCAGTATACATTTTTCTTCGCGTCTCTTTGCCATTGCGTGTACTGCGCAGACTCGGCAATATAGCGTCGTCCGCTTAATAAACCCCAATATATTCTTTACCTCGTCAAAGGGACGGTAGGAAAGTTATGCGACCATGAACCAAAAATCATTTACAATCATGCAAAAGAAGCGATTATAGAAAATTGCAAAAAGAATGGGAGAAGCTAGCATGATAATCGAACCGACACACGATGAAACAGACAAACATACGAACACTTGCAAAGTGCGTGTACTGTGCAATGTTATGACAGATGAAAAATGTTTGTTTAAAAGAATAAAAAAATAACATTAATTGTTGAGAATCAGATCAGATTATTATTAAAGTTGGGCGTCTCGCGCACCAGCCCGCAAGCGGGAATAGAAGAGTGGAGTATGGGCTAGAGCCCTTGATGCCCAGTCCGAGTCAGGTCTCGCGCTCCAGCCCGGCAAGCGGGAATAGAAGAGTGGAGTATGGGCTAGAGCCCTTGATGCCCAGTCCGAGTCAGGTCATTATTGAGTCTGAGTCTCTTGTGCCAGTTCGAATCCATGTTATTAGGTCCAATCCGAGCCTCTCTCGTACCAGTCTGGCGGCAAATGGAAATAGGCTTATAATCTAGTCCGAACCCGGATCTCTGGTACCCCAGTACAGTCCTGAGTCTGGTAAAATAGGGCTCAAAGTCGTTGTCGGATCATTGAGTCACTGCGTCCGACTGAGTCTCTTGTGCCCAAGTTCGGCAAAAAAAAAAAACTGAGTTCTGACTAGACCAAGGTTTCTTATTTTTGTATTTTTTTCAAGGGCCATCATTTCACAACAGCCCCTGGCCGCGGGCCAATCGCGTGGCAAAACCAGGGCCAGCGTCACGTGACAAACAAAACCCGTCAAAACAATCCCTAAATATATACAAACAAGCTGAGAGCGCGCGCGATAAAAAGGATGTAAGCTAGATGTCGGCGTGTTTCTTATCAGCCTTCCTTTGACAAGCTGGAGTCTGCCCATTTTATAGCGAAACTAAAGATAACAATTTGCTTCATTTTCCACGATGCTGACCTGCCTAGGAAAAACCAAAATAAACGAGTATTTGGGGATTTTTTACCAATCACATCTAGATTTTTTCCGCTACCACTATTGTTCAAGGGCCAGACTGGATTGTCTGGCGGGCCAGATTTGGCCCGCGGGCAGCCTGTTAAGAATCGCCGGACTAGACTAAAACACAAAATCAGATATGTAAATGAAAACGTATTAACAGATGCAGAGGATTAAGCAAGTTAGTTCGATTAAAGAAGGTTTTTATGAGTGGAGGTGCAGGTAGACAATTGGGCCATCTAATATTGAATATTTAAATTTGATCAAACCATAATTACTTGTAGATGGCTTAAACTGGTTTTTCATCTCTGCGGGCGGAACAGCAGACGACGAAAGCAAAGATGACGATTAAAATCTGAGAAGGCAATGAGTAAATGAGAGTTGGATCAGGGTGTGCCAGTGTTGTAAGTCCTTTTTAACATATTACCGGAGTTAAATTCCTTCTCCCCATCCTTTTCAAGAAGTCGGTATGCAGTTACCGTATTTGATGTAATATGTGCCCGGGACGCTTACAAAAATAGAATTGCGCCACTCTTAAAATACGATTTTCTCCCTTAATAAGCGCCCATGTTCCAGGGCCGCTTCCTATTCGAACTGCATTGTGTGGACAATAATCACCACATGAACATCGTCAGCGTCAGACGCAAAACAATAATGTAACACAATTTATTTCAAGTCTTCAAATTAATCATATAGATTATGTTATCAGTCAAAAACTGTTGGATGGGCGCTTATTAGAGCAGTGGCGCTAAGTACGTCAAATACGGTATAAACTCTACAGATAAAGTTTGTTGGAAAACAAAGAAAGGCAACCACCCAAGTTTTCAGGGTAGGGAATGGGATGACATAGAAGAAGGAGGTCTGTAATGAGATGGGGAATGAGAATGGAGAGGTCGGAGAACTGGGGAGGAGGTATGGACGGAAAGAAAGGAAGAGCGAGGACGAAGGGGAGGGGAGGGGAAGGGGGTATGGGATGGTGGAGAAGAGGATAGGGTTAAAGGAAGGGGAGTTGAGGAAGGAGTATCGGCAGGATGAAAAATAATTAGGAGAGGAAGAAGAAAAGGGAAGGCGTGGAAGAAGGGATGAGTGAGGTGTCGGGAAGGAGGGTGGAAAGAAGGCAGGGCAGGCGAGGAACTTAGGGAAGGAGGGATGGGCAGAGAGGAGGGTGGAAGTGGGGTGGGTTGGGAAAAAGGGTGACGGGAAGGATTGGAGGGCGGGTAATAAGAGAAGGGCGGGGCATATTTACGCTAGTAAGATTAGATCTACGACGAATGTGTTAGCAAAATGAGAAAATATATATCTTGCCATATTTGATGGATAACTGGATATACTATACTGGCGTAGAATAAATGCAGCACCTAATTTGAAGATATGTTAGACAAGAAATGCCACCAAAGAATGCTGTGATAGTTGGTCATATAGAGAGGTAATAAGATTTCGTCATATGGCGGTCATTTATACTTCAGAAAGCTGACCATTTTCAAAATTCAAAACAAAACTTTGCTGACTTATGCCTACTCAACGCAATGGGATCATTGATCTGCCTTCTAGCTTATTTTGTTTGTGGTAATTTTTTCGTTTTTACGTAAAACTGAACAGCTTAGGCAAAGCATTTATTGCTCCGAGTTCCTCTCAGACAAGAATCACATTCCGTCATTTTCTTTCATGTTTAGAAACCAATTCGTTTGATTTTCTTATATGTCAGATTTGGATTTACTGACCTGTTTCCATTGATGAGCACTAACTGGCGTTACAGCTCAATCAAGTCCAAAAAATAGCCGCCCCCCCCCTCCCCCCTATACTTCTTTAATTCTGACCTATGTCGATTCACCCCAAAATTTTATGAAAAAGAATTTCTGAAGCACTAACATTCACCAAGCACCAAATTATTTTCGAAATTCTTTAGAAATATTAATGACAACAGACAGACAGACGGACGGACGCGAAAACACGATCTCTGTCCAACATCGTTGACTGTGGTAATAATTAGCTTACCTCAACTACCACTGAAGCTATTCCAATAATGCCGTATGTGAAATATTCCGATTTGAGTTTTTCAATGCATCCCATGGTCTAAAAAGAACAAAATAATTTTCAATTTTCAATTTCAAATCAATTCTCAACAATATATAATGTAAAATAGTCTTTTTTATCATTCATTATTATTCTTTGTTTTTATTTACCAATAGTTGGAAAGCTACGTCGAATTCACAACAAGTCAGGTAAACTTATAACGTGAGTTCAACTGTTACAAAGATAACGATAAACTACTACTACTACTACTACTACTACTACTACTACTACTACTACTACTACTACTACTACTACTACTACTACTACTACTACTACTACTACCACTACTACTACCACTACCACCACTACCACCACCACCACCACCACCCACCACAACAACCACCACCACCCACCACCACCACCACCACCACCGCTGCCACTCCACCACCGCTGCCACCATTCCACCACCACCACCGCTGCCACCACCACCACTCCCACCGCCGCCACCACCACCACTCCCACCACCGCCGCCGCCACCACTCCCACCACCGCCACCACCACCACCACCACCACCACCACCACCACCACCCACCACCACCGTCACCACCACCACCACCGCCACCACCACCGCCACCCACCACCGCCACCACCACCGCACCACCATTGTTACCACCACCACCACCACTCCACCACCACCGTTACCACCACCGTTACCACCGCCACCGCCACCACCACCGCCACCACCACCACCACCACCGCCACTCACCACCGCCACCACCATTGTTACCACCACCACCGCCGCCACCACCACCACGACTCACCACTCTCCACCACCACCGCCACCACCACCGTTACCACCACCGCCACCACCACCGTTACCACCACCACCACCACCACCACCACCGCCACCACCACCGCCACCACCACCACCACCACCACCACCACCACCACCACCACCACCACTCACCACCACCACCACCACCACCACTACCACTGTCACTACACCACCACTCCACCACCAAACCGAAACCACTACTGTTACTACTCTACCACTGTTACTACTACTATTACTGTTACTACTACTGCTACTACTACTGTTACTACTGCTACTACTACTGTTACTACTGCTACTACTACTGTTACTACCGCTACTACTACTACTACAAAAAATAGATAACAATACATACAGGACAAATAAGGGGCACAACATAAACAACCATTTATTAAAACACAGTTAAGAGTATCAAGATACAAAATAATATTTCACGTTTCTTGTTTCGGTGCCGTTGTAAAGAATGCTATATTGAGTCGAATTAAATCTAAGAGGAGGGCGTTAAAGAACTGTTATCGTTTGTGGAGAATATATAATACGAAACGTTTCTGATTGGTTTACATATTGACAAACCAATCAATAACCTCCACGGAAGTGACGTCTCTAGGTTATCATTATCGGAATTATTGGGGACGTTTCAAGGAAATTGCTTTGGGCGAGGTTTCCTCATTGATGTAACAGTTTAACCGGGAGAAGCTACATTTTAAGGATTGCTAAATATTCCTTAACATACATAAGGGATTCTAGATCAGCAAACTATCTAAACTTAACCAGTTTTGTTCTCCAATTAAGAGACATTAATACTTTCTCAGCAATACTGATTTTAAAACAATAATTAAAAGGTATAGGAAAAGGCCTACAAATTCAAATGATGTAAATTTGTCAATTTTTTACAGATTTTGATTAATATTTAATATTTCATGTTTTGTAGTAAAACTCAAGTCAAATTAAGCTCAAGTTACAGTACCCGTCCATATAAATATTTCATTTTCCATGAAAGCTTCATACAAAGTTGCACTTACAATTGGAAAAAAAAAGTATTATTACTGGAAACAGTATAGCCTATATTGAGATAAGGAATTCCCAAATAGTATCTCTGCTTCAAATACAAAAGTTGTTAATTTCCTGAAGTCTATTCATGCACGATGGGCAGTTTCATCATAAAAGCTGCTTAATTACCCGATGTCTATTCATGTACGATGGGCAGTTGGATCATGAAAGAAAATGCCTGAGGGGAGCTTGTGTGAAACATTACACCATGGAATATCTCCACAAATCTCCAAAAGTATGACAATTTTGTACCTTTTTTTAGCCATAACTAAGAAATTACAATGATTTACACCTAACAAAATAAAAAGATGAGAATTTAAGATAACATCTTCTTTAAGCTAAAATTTCAAGACCAGAGGTGTCAAAAAGAGAGAAAAAAAGTATAAACATTTCAAAGGCCAAAGAGTGAATCGCCTCTTCAATGTTATACCTCAACCCAACACTCTGTGTTGGTTGAGCTAAAAAAAATATTGAAATCCTCTCCTTTTTCAATGCGTGTACAAATTTCTACAACCCAATATGAAGTTTGTGTAGACAATATATGTGATGGACGTGTGGTGCATTGTGGGTACATGGCTGCCTACATTTCTCTCCTACTGTAATGATAAAAACTAAAAATATGTTTAATTGTCTCAAAAGGTACAAAATCAATTTTAAGTTTTATTATACCGTACTAAATTTTGAACCTAAAAATTCAGAAAAGGTGCAAAATTGCCCCCGTTGTTTCAATTTACCAATACTTGAACACCCATGCAGTGGCGTAGGAAGGGTGACCTCTCATGCCCGGAAGGGGAAGGGGAGGGGGGGGGGGAGCGGAAATATTAAACTGGTAAATCAAGTTTCCATGAAACATTGCTAATCCGGAAATCTTCAGTTTTCGGAAGAAAAAAATCGTTTTTTGTGAAATTCCTCCACTTTCGGAAGCTTTTTCCAATTTTCGGGAAATTTTCTTCATTTTCGGGTAAAATTCTGGAGAAAATCAAGAGAATGCAAAGTAAACCAATTTTTTTATATCAGTTAATCACAACAGTCCAGGGATATATCATACTTTTGACAAAAGGAGGGAGTGGGTGAGGTCCAACTAAGACTTTCTCACAAGGTGGGTCTATGAATGTTTACTTTAAAAACGCTTGACAAGGACAAAATTACAGTTCTGACCCCCCCCCCCCCCTCCTCCTCCCCTCCACTGGGTCCGGCCCTGATCCTCTATCTATAGATCCATCAGTTTAATCAAAACCTCTGTGTTGATTGTTTATAGAATAACCCCTGGATGCCTGGAATGAGTGTAAATTCATCAGATTTCATGAAAATTGAAACCAAACAAAGATAATAGCTTACATATATGAACTCTTCATTTGGATTGGGTAGCTCAGGTTGGTCATAGCACATCTGTGGGTTCTTGATAATCTCTGATTCATAATTCATGAACTTCGTGGTATTGTTCAAACTATCAAGTCGTTTGAGCACAGCCGATGTCACATTGCCATCTTTTCTCTACAGGTGAGAAAGTTTAAGTTCATGTTGGTTCAGCACACAGAAAAAAGGAAACAAAATGCTATAGAATCATACTAAAATCTTATTAGGGCTAAATAGGGAGGGGGGGCAGGAGGGGGAAATAAAATGCTGAAGAAATCATACGAAAATCATATTGGGGATAAATGGGGGCAGGGAGGGGGAAACAAAATGCTGAAGAAATCATACGAAAATCGTATTGTGGTAAGCAGTAGCGTAGCTAAATGGGGACAGGGAGGGGCAGAGGGGGGCATTGCCCCTAGCCGGAAATTTCCAAAAAATCGGAAAATTTGTGTAGATTCTAATTTGCCAAATAGAAATTAAGTATCGAATGTTTTGGTAATCCTGAAAGCAATCAATTTCAGTTGTATACTAGTTAGCCTACACCTCAATACAATGATATTGTAATATTATGCAACATCACCGAAACAACAAGCTTTTACTTCCGATGGCTACCAACTTCTCTCCTCACCTTGTAAACACGAACAATTTAGTCCACGGTATTAAGGAGATGTTTCCCAATCAAATGATGATATCACCGAGTCAAACTTATTGCTAGAAATGTTTTGTTTTGTTTTAATAATAATACAAAACTTCATTTTCTGGAAGTTTTGGCTCCGTGGTCCTTTACAGTAAAACACTTGCGCAGAACTGAATTTTGTACGACAGGTAACGCGGGTGAACACAAGTTAGAGAAAGAATAAGGCGGGCGAGAATATTTCACGGGTGTTTTTGGCTTGTTCGAATACCCACAAAATTATTCCATGGAGAGGCCATTGAACTAAATAGCTTAAGTTTAGAACACTTCAATTAATTATGACCGACTGCACACTTTGCAACAAGGTTTTAAAGTCAGCAAAACAACGAAAATATTGGCGATTATTGACTTCAACATCTGTAAAGTGCAATTAGTGGGGAAACATTTGTCGATTTGCTAAAGGAAATGAACATACGCCCTTTAACTTGTTTGTTCTTTGATCTTACAGGTGTGCGTATACGTACGTATTGACTTTTTCAAAACGGGTTTAGCCGAACGTGAAAATTTAACCAATAAAATGCCGGGGAATTTTCGCTTTTACTAACCAACAAATCAGCTGCAGGGAAAATTGTAAACAACAACAATACGCGCGCGTATTACCTTCATAAGCTTGTACGCACGTACATAATTGTACAACATTACATGCACGACGTACTAACGTACGTAAACGTTATGTGAAATGTATAAGCTTTGTGTTGTAATTGTATGCACACGTAAAGTATCTAAATTTGCGTCAAAGTTTTAACTGCTCTGCCTGGATAATTCTTTTCTTATGGGGATCTTTTTTGTTGTCATATTCCAAGAGGATCCGTACTGTCTTCCATTCAGACTGTCTCTCAATTAAGGAATACGCGATAACCAGGTAAGATTTCAAGTTAAACTTGGCCTCAGGTACGTTTATCACACTACCGTTACGTCCAATGCATGTAGTTGTAGGCCCTAGGCTTAGTGTGCACGTTAAAATGTTGTTCTTATGAACGGAACATTATATGTTCGTTGGGGTTCACATTCCTCAACATCTACAAAACATTAAAAATATTTGTGCACATTTGAAACACAAAAATAGGACGTAAATTGGCAAAAATCGTTATAATTTGAAAACGTTGATGTTCAGTGTGGAGAGCCTAATTGTGCTGTTGACCTCACTGCACATAATGTGAAAATAGTATCGAGAACTTTCGGCAGCAAATCGCTGGTTATCTGTGAATGAGACAACTAGTTTTGCATATCGAAAAAATTGTGTGAATGGAGAGGATACAGTTTATACGAAGTGGAGAGGATACAGTTTATACGAAGTGGAAAGGATACAGTTTGTACAAAGTTTTCTGTTTGGTATGGAATTTCCTAACCAAATTACGCTACCATTTAAATTTCAATGAAGTTCTTATTTGTGTATGTAGGCCTCTATATACTGTTGATTATTGTGTGAAATTGTATCTTTAATAGGCTTGACCCCATACGGTAATAAATTGTTCAGACGATCAGGATTCCCCGGAATTTGATTGGTCCATTATGGTCACGTGAATTTTGGCTATGTGACATTATTTAAATGAGATTTCCGGAAATTACCGATTAAAAAGGTATATATTATGGTGCCTGCATAGTATTGGCGTGTAACAATCGAGCGTTATAATTCTAACGCGGTATACGTGCTCTTGCGCTACGAGCGTATAACAAGAGCGTTAAGCTACGCCAAATTTTGCGCACGCTAATTATGCCGCGTCGTACATTTCATTTGTTAACGCACATACGCATGCGCCGGCATTTCATGTAGTATTCAGAATGTTTCACGATTTTTTTTTAACTGAGACAAAATTGTCAAATTTTGACCATTTATCGTTGCTGTTTCTCTCCAATTTTTAAGCCTGCAACTGGAAACAAACTGAAGTAAGTGTGTTTAATTTTTTAGTGAGAACGGAGTTGATTTTGATATCGAAAGTAAAGTCTCCCAGAAAATGTTAGTAATTTTTTTTTGAGACGTGTTAAATCCCACTGACTTTTAATTTAGTGTGTGGCGCCACTTTTTCTATGAACATGGGCACCTACCCAAATCGGTAGATTTGGAGATCTGCTCTATTTATATACAGTTCTGTCTCATCAGTGTGTATAAAACCATCTTCAAAGTCTAAAATATACTTTTATATCTTATCCTGAGATTTGTGCTTTGAAACCATTGGATATGTAAGAAAAGTAGCAAAACAGAATCTACAGTAGTAACGGTATTATATTTTTACCACCTGATGAACGTTTGATATCATCCTTCCCCCACTCTTATTTTAATGAATTTACGCCACTGGTAAGGTACATGAGCAGACCAGCAAAACATGCATGCTTTTGGAAGTGCATGTTATTCCCCATCTTATGTAATTAAAAAAACAACTTGTAACCATTACCAATAACTTAGAAACAAGAAATAATTATACAAACATTTTGCGGATCTGAAAGTGTGACATCACCCTGTTCACATTACACTTGTCAACACAATAGTGAAATCATTAAAATATATGAACTCCCAACTAAGATATTAGCATGGTGTGTACACCTTGAATTCACATATTCATATAATGACTGTATGGTCATTCCGGTAGCATGCCAAATAATGAGAACGTAAATGTTCCTATTAATGGAAACATTTTGGTACATGGAAGCCGCCATTTTGTAATATTTCCCATGATCCTTTGCTATTCTAACGTTAAAGCCGTATGCAATGTTACATTTTTCACATTTGAAATACGTCTGGGAAAAATGTCTTTGCTAGGGGAAACTTAAAACTTATGAAAATACCCTCATTACTGTCATGGCTACAACTTTTCCACTCCCATTTGATATGTTCACCACGCCGTTTTCGAAATATTAGATAAAATAGACAATAGAGTTAGGCTCTTAGGCGCGAAACAGCCATTTTGATAATTAAAATGTTTTTTTAACACAATGATCTTTAATATTCCAAGTTGAATTAGAAACTATGACATTTTATCGCAACATCTGAATAATATAGCTGTATGACTTAAATATTCTCGTGTGTGATAAATGCTCCTATTAATAGGCATGCTTCCGAACTGAACAATATGGCTGTATGACTTCAATATTCTCGTGTGTTATAAATGTTCCTATTAATAGGCATGCTTCCGGACTGAACAATATGGCTGTATGACTTCAATATTCTCGTGTGTTATAAATGTTCCTATTA
The DNA here is from genome assembly GCA_020152595.1 of Chiridota heheva. Lineage (NCBI taxonomy): Eukaryota > Metazoa > Echinodermata > Holothuroidea > Apodida > Chiridotidae > Chiridota > Chiridota heheva. The sequence goes on along the minus strand of JAIGNY010000044.1, from coordinate 1,012,642 downwards.
ATAGGCATGCTTCCGGACTGAACAATATGGCTGTATGACTTCAATATTCTCGTGTGTTATAAATGTTCCTATTAATAGGCATGCTTCCGGACTGAACAATATGGCTGTATGACTTCAATATTCTCGTGTGTTATAAATGTTCCTATTAATAGGCATGGTTCCGGTCTGATGGTGGAGAACTAATAGATTGAAGCAAATAGTTGTAACATCCATGTTCTTATCGGGTTCCGTTTGGGAGTTATCAGGTTATTACATTGCCATGAAGGCAAATTAAGGTCATTTTGCATGATTGTTTCATTCTAAAATGTTGGAAGTATTGTTTTCTTTCATTATTGAGATGGTGTGTAACTTGCACTTTACAAGAACATTCGTTGCCCATCTGCTCATGAATCTTACACTTGAAGTAAAAGAAAAACTCCTTCTTTTTTTTTGTAACTTGGAAATAAGTCTTCAATCTGCCTTTATACATCGTGAAGTCACACTGGTCAAATATATGAAGTGTGTATAATAACTTCAAAACGGAATCAGATATTAAAATGGCTTTCACATCAATTTGTCGTTAATTAATAGTTCTCTTTCATATATATATAAATAAAAAATAACGGGAATATTCCTTTAAAGTGTTATACTATTACCAGGGCCGCCGACAAGTGTGTGTGTGTGGGGGTTCCCCGGGAACGGATTTATAGGGGGCCCGGTCGTAGTCCGTAACACTTCAGATAGCCTTTAACCATGCATCAACCTCATAAGTGTATCTTAAATCATATTCCTTTAGGGTTTTTTTGTAAAATGTTATTTGAAAGAGCATAATTTTAGAGCTAATTTGGTACAAAAATCAGGTTGATATCATATTTCGTTCATTAGATGGATTTTTAAAGATTCCTTAATTGCATTTAAACGTTTTTGTACAGTATGATGAATTCGTTGTTTGATGATGTCATAGAGGCAATTTCATTGCACATGTTTATGTATTTCTTTGAACGTTAATTGGTTGTTTCTGTGTGATTAGAAACAATTTTCCAAAAGTTGTTGAAATAGGGTTAATTTGACAATGTATATAAATACCTAACTTTCATCAATTTATTTTTTCTAGCAGGCTTTATTAATAAAAAAGATGATATTTGGACTATAATGAAATAAATCAACTTTTCGGAGAATGTGTTGCTGTGATGTCATACTGAGCCTTTTTCCTATTCGTGTATTGGCATTTTTTGTGAACCTTAAAATTTGAATATCTCCTGATAGGATTAACATATCAACATGATTTTTGTACTAAATTGTTTCTAATACTTTTCTGTTTTTTTTAAGGTTACGAAATACATGGGAATATTCCTTTAAGCCTATACTAAAATTGATATATGAATACTGAGAGAAAGTTAATGGCTATTTTTCGTAAAACTCCCTTATTTAATAGTGTGTCCGTATAGGACTGAGAGTAAACATGGAATGAATGGAATGAATGAAATGTATATATATAAATGTATATATATATATATATATATATATATATATATATATATATATATACATATATATACATATATACATATAAATATATATATACTTATATATATATATATATATATATATATATATATATATATATATATATATATATATATATATATATATATATATATATATATATATATATATACATATATATATATATATATATATATATATATATATATATATATATATATATATATATATATATATATATATATATATATATATATATATATATATATATATATTTTAGGAAAAAAAATATATTAATCTTTCTCTCAGTTTTATATATAAGAAATATTCCATATATATATATATGATACTGAGAGAAGTTAATGGCTATTTTACGTAAAATTCCCTTATTTGCAGTGTGTCCGTATAGGACTGAGAGTAAACATGGAATGAATGGAATATATATATATATATATATATATATATATATATATATATATATATATATATATATATATATATATATATATATATATATATATATATATATATATATATATATATATATATATATATATATATATATATATATATATATATTTTATTTATATTAATTTTCAGTATAGGCTATAAATATTCCCATGTATTTTCGTAACCTTAAAAAAAAAAAGAAAAAAATTAATATATGAATACTGAGAGAAAGTTAATGGCTATTTTATATGGAATGAATGGAATATATATATATATATATATATATATATATATATATATATATATATATATATATATATATATATATATATATATATATATATATATATATATATATATATATATATATATATATATATATATATATATATATATATATATATATATATATATATATATATATATATATATATATATATATATATATATATATATATATATATATATATATATATATATATATATTTATATATATATATATATATATAAGATTGATCGTCACGTGATTTTGATTACATTTTTTGGGTCAATCGAGGTCAAGTTTCCAACTGAATAGTTTGTTCTTCAGTTTGACAAATTCTATCTTAATAATTTCCCAGTTTGACCTCCCAACCGAGAAGAAAGGATACATTCTAGGTGAAATCCTCTCTAATATTGGTTTCCTCCGAGTAATTTCCTTCATTTTCCGGAAATTTGCATCCTTTTCAGGCAATTTTCCTTGATTATTTTAAGAATTTTATTTACATTGTTATAAAATTTCCTTCATTTTCTGGAATTTCCTGTCAATTTTCGGAAAGTTTCCTTTATTTTGAGAAAATTTTCTTCAGTTTTTATGAAATCTTGCCAAATTCTTCAATATTTTGTACTGTTTTTCCTTCATTTTTTTCAAGTCTTCACAATTTGATATGTCAATAATTTCTTATTTTCACCTCCCAAACAAGGTGAAATCTTTTCAGCGGCTCAGGGTGGTAAATCTGACATTTTACAGCCTCTAAAATAGTCTAATAAACTTGCCTGGTTGTACTACCTCAAGATGTGTAAAAAGGAGAACTTTGACTTCCCACAGCCCCCCCCCCCCCCGTGTGTCCAAGATACCCCCGGGGTCTGTCTCTCCAAGATACCCCCGGGCCCGCCTTGGCTCTCGGCGGCCCTAATTATTACATGAAAATGAAACTTCTTGGGAATGTTTACTCACTATGCAACATGATGCGTAGTAATCATCGCGTTCTGTCTGCGGTACAAGGAGGTAATCCCCGGTTCCATTCAATCCACAGCATCCAACCTAATCCGAGCAGGAAAATAAAAACAAAGGATATCAGTTATTACATTACATGTCATGTAGCTATGAGGATTCGGGAGCGGCGCCGTTAAGTTTTCAGAAGTGGTACCAAAGCCCTGAATTAGGCCTATTGTTAGTTTTTGCCATCTCAATATTTGTTTAATTTTATTTTGCTGAAGAGTAAATAGGAGTTGCCCGAATAAGTGTGTGTATAGGAGGGGGAAGGGGTGGGGGTCGTGAAATCACTCTTTCTATTTCTTTCCTGCTGGGTGTAACAGAAGATTTTGTCCCCCGGACTATTTCTCCTAGGAGGTTTTGTCTCCCCAGGGGATTTTGTCTCCCATTTGATCCCCTACACAGGATATACTGTCCGACAGGAGAATTTGTCCCCCAAGATGTTAATTTGAGAAGCTGAATATGTCCAACAGTTTATTCTACCGTCTGTAGTGAGGGCCAAAGGGATGAATAATAGGCTTTGGTCCATCCGTGGTGAGGACCAAAGGGATGAATAATAGGCTTTGGTCCGTCCGTGGTGAAGGCAAAAGGGATGAATAATAGGTTTTGATCCGTCCGTGGTGAGGACCAAATGGATGAATAATAGGCTTTGGTCCGTCCGTGGTGAGGACCAAATGGATGAATAATAGGCTTTGGTCCGTCCGTTGATAGGCTTTGGTCCGTCCGTGGTGAGGACCAAATGGATGAATAATAGGCTTTGGTCCGTCCGTGGTGAGGGCCAAAGAGATTTTTTGGTCCGTCCGTGGTGAGTGAATAATAGGTTTTGGTCCGTCCGTGGTGAGGGCCAAATGGATGAATAATAGGCTTTGGTCCGTCCATTGTGAGGGCCAAAGAGATGAAAAATAGGCTTTGGTCTGTCCGTGGTGAGGGCCAAAGGGATGAAAAATAGGCTTTGGTCTGTCCGTGTTGAGGGCCAAAGGGATGAATGATAGGTTTTGGTCCGTCCGTGGTGAGGGCCAAAGGGATGAATGATAGGTTTTGGTCCGTCCGTTGTGAGGGCCAAAGGGATGAATGATAAGTTTTGGTCCGTCCGTGGTGAAGGCAGGAGGTATAGAGATGAGAGGATTGGGGTATAACATGATAGTTATGGTAGCCGGCAGTGGCGAGGCCAGAAAAGGCAGGTGGAGGGGGGGGGGGGAGGGGACAAGGAGGCAATCACCCCCAATATTTTAATCCGTCGATTGAGATTTGTACACGTCGGTACATCTTGTCGGTTCACTACCAAATAGCAGAAATAGCGCAGAAAGGAGAGGATTTTTTTATGGAGAGTTTTTGCGGAAGAATTCGACAATGGAAGTGAAGGGATTGGGGAAGCTCTGTGGTGGGCGAGCTTGGGGAGTCAATGAAGATGTGTTTGACACGTGGCCCGTGATAATTAATTGCAGAGGAGTGATGGAGGAATCGTTACGGAGGTGGGAATGGGTGAGGTGGGGTGGGGTACTCTGGGACTGGTGATGAATATGCATGGTTTTTACGGGAGAAGCTGTGGGGTTGGCAGGAATGGAAGGCTTCATGCAGGATTGGCTGGATGTTGTAGAGTTTGCTATCCATGTGGGTGGTCCATTAACATACAAAAACAATAAGCGGTTTGATATAGGCATGTGTTTTGGGAAAGGGGTAGGGGAAGCTGAAAGCTTGTTTTATAAGCAGAGTTTGATTTGTTTTGATTTGTCATATTAGTTCTGTGCTACCTGTAGGATGGCTTTAGCCGAAGGTAGCACAGAACTAATTATTTTCCCTGTTGAAATATATCAAGTTTGTATCAGAAAGAGGAAGGAAATAGTTCCCCATCAAACTTTTTCTAAAGCACATCTCGTCAGGTCTTGACATGTGCATAATCAAGACCTATCCATTTTCTACCATTTCTGAAATTTTAAACTTCTCAACTCCCTGTCCAATAAAATGGGACCTCTCGGAAATATTTTTATTAGGCATTTCTCTGAGGGTCTCATTTTGGACTGTGGAGTAATGCCTATTTGTTCTGTGCTACCAAAAATCATGTTCGCTTAATTCTCTCGTTAAAACAAGCGTCAATTGGAGCAGCAGTGCAGCGCACACACTGTATGTTTCGCTTAATGGCTGCGCTATCCACGAAAACATCTTTAAAACTGACGTCATCACATATCATACATGTGACGCAGGTATATCTGCAGGTGTATCAGCACATTATAGCATCTTATATAATACTAAACCAGACACCGCAAACGATACAAATCGTCTCGCCGCTAGTAACATACTTTCCACCCTATGTCATAACTGCCATCCCACCTCTGTTCTGAATGATGTCCCATCCTATATCCCTCCCTACAGGAAATCATACATGAAATCCAGATACCATTCCACAGCATGACCCATATGATATCACACCTGCAATTAAGATGACATCTCACCATATGCCCTACCACCCTGTCCCATATACCATGCCACCCTGTCCCACATGCCATCCCACCCTGTCCCATATACCATGCCACCTTGTCCCACATCCCATCCCTCCCTGTACCATCCTACCCTAACCCACACGCCATCCTTCCATGTACCACGTGCCATCCCATCCTGTCCTACAGGTCATTCCATCCTATCCCACATTTTATCCCACCCTGTCCCATGTGCCATCCAACCTGAAATCCAGACCACATGCCATCCTGTCTCACGTGTCATTACACTCTGTCCCCATGCCATCCCACCTTGTCCTACATGCCATGCGAGCCTGTCATAAATGCCATGACACTACCTTGTTTCACATACCACGCCACCCTGTCCCACATGCTATCCCACCCTATCATATATGCCATGACATCCTGTCCCACATGCCACCCTGTCCCACATGCCACCCCCTGTTCTACATGCCACCTTGTCCCATATGCCACCCTTTCCAACATCTCACCATGTCCCGCATGCCATCCCACCCTATCCCCAATTGTCCCCCATGCTGTCCCACCTTCATTCTAATTCCTACATCCAATCATTATACCATCTTCCACCCAACATTACTTCCTCCCATACCATCCCCTCTCTCACTTCTTTTAACTAAACATACCCCCTTCACCTACCATCCTCCATTCACCTGCCATCCTCTATTCCTTAACATGCCCCATTCACCTACCACTCCTCTTCACCTACCATCCTCCATTCTCATGTCATCCTCTATTCCTTAACATGCCCCATTTACATACCACCCCCTTCACCTACCATCCCCCTTCACTTGCGGTCCTCCATTCACCTGCCATCCTCTATTCCTCAACGTGCCCCATTCACCAACCATCCCCTTCACTTGCCATCCCCATTCATCTATCATCCTCCATTTACCTACCATCCTCTATTCCTCAATATGCCCCATTCACCTACCACCCCCTTCACCCCCCCCATTCACCTACCATCCCCATTCATCTACCACCCCCCCTTCACTTGCCATCCCCTGTTCATCTACCATCCTCCATTTACCTACCATCCTCTATTCCTCAATATGCTCCATTCACCTACCATCCCCATTCACCTACCATCCCCATTCACCTACCATCCCCATTCACCTACCATCCCCATTCACCTACCATCCCCATTCACCTACCATCCCCATTCATCTACCATACCATCCTACCATCCCATTCACCTACCATCCACCTACCATCCCCATTCACCTACCATCCCCTTCACCTTACCCCCCTCTCTCTCTCTCCCAGGCTAAACTTAAATCTGCCACTTCCAATAGAAACATGCTAAACGTTTTCCCTTATAAACCAATTAGAGTGTTTTATCTACCAAATCAGAATGAAAATTAATTGCAGATTAACTTGGAGTTTACCACAAGTCTATTGTTGCCACTCTTTTCTAACGAAACATTGTTTTTTTTCTCTATTCATTTCCAAGACACTTCATTATGAATTCCATTCAGTCGTCAGTTCTATTATTCAACTTTTTTTTCCATCCCAGAACAATCCTTGAAATGCTGTTATTCAAGTTTGGAATGCATTTGTTCTCCTGCATATCAATTTCTTTTCATAAAAATAGTTTGAATTCCTTTCCTAGGGCAGCAATCTGTTGTCCCTTAGTAGAACAATGCATGAGGCCAGACGGACAATAGATGTGGACGGATGGTAAAGATGCCAACCCCCTCTTCCCCAATCGTTGGCGAGGGGGTGATGTGGACGGATGGTAAAGATGTTATACCCCCTCTTCCCCAATCGTTGGCGAGGGGGTGATGTGGACGGATGGTAAAGATGCTACACCCCCTCTTCCCCAATCGTTGGCGAGAAGGTAATAAAAACGGTTTGTTTTTAGGTAGAATTTGAATATATAAAGATAATGTAAAGTGAAATATTTGTATTACTTGTATTTACAGTACAACAAATAATATAAAGCAATTAATAACTCACGTTTTATTTTCATTTTTCTAGACAATGAAATTAATAAAGAATATAACATGCGCTGAGTATCCTCATGCATTAGTGTTCCAAAAAATGAAACTTCGGAAACCTTTATCGCATGTATCATTGAATACAAGCTTAGCATGAAATGTCTCCCTGGACTATTTTCCCTAGGAAATTTAGTCCGCCAGACAAAACTTCCTAAAAAAAATCGTCCGGGGAGACAAAATCTTAGGGGAGACGAAATCTCCGTGTAACGTTACATCAGCAGAAACTTTTCGGGGAAACTAGGAAACATCATATTTGTAATTATTGTTAAGAAGCATTTGACAGTTTGTATTGCTATTCGAGGATTCACTTTGCGGAAATAATTGTTATCTTTTCCTTTTCTTGCAGGATGAGATACACAGCTATATCACATCATATGGAGATATATCATAATACTTACAATAATTTCCAAGGCATTGATGGCTATTTCCACACGTGGACTCCCTGCACGGTCACTTACGTAGTCTTTTATTTCGCCGGAGAGCTGATTTTCAAACTGCAAAGAAAACAACAAAATAAAGGATATACAAAAATACGGGGAGGGCATTCTCATTGCACCCCTCCAATTTTGTTTCGTATTTATTTTTTACAGTGAATTTTACAAAAAGAATATTACTGATTGTATCTCAGCCTAATTTTAAGCTTTAACACCCCCACCCTCACCCCACCCCTATCACCCACACTTTAGGTAGGCAAATCTAGCCCATGAGCGCCAGCAGTAATACTTTTGGAATATAGGCTATACTTCTAAAAAACTGCAGATGTACTTGTTGAAAATCGACCATTTTAAAGCAAATTGAAATTTAAAAAAAAGAATTAACCATTGAATTTCCTTAAACTTGATGTTTTCCAATCATTCACCACCGTTATATTAATGGGAAAGGTTGAATGTGACAAAGACGTTTCGAAATTATGTAAATCAATATTTAGCTTTATTCAGTGACAGAAATTTAGCACAGAATTTTAAAGAATCACATTAAAGATTTTGAATTATCTGATCTGTCCTTCAAACTTTTATTAACCATGACTCGACAAATACAGGTTTGACATCATCAAAAGTCTACTCTGTTCAGAAATAAAAGAATAGTTCAGTGTTCAAGCAAGTTTATTATATACGAAAGAGGACTTAAAGAGAAACAAAACGGTAAAGGAGATATTCAAATTCAAAGCTGTCTTATTTGTGTAGAAACGACTGGTGTAGTAAGTCTACTGTAGAAGGTTGGTGCCCTCATCCTCACATTCTTAACAATTGTTATTGTTTTTTAAAGAAAATATATTAACAATTTTCCTATTTCAATTATTTTCCCTCAAACTTTCTTTAGGTGGTAAACTATTAGCATCCTTTACAAGATTCTCGTTTTACTATTTTTCCGACTTATCCAAGGGTTTTTAAGCCACAAATTTGAAAATTTGATAGAATACATAAAGACTTAGAGAAATCACAACTAGTCTGATTTCAGTCGTTTCTACACAAATGATACCAAACTTCAAAATGTAATATCTCTTTAACGGAATAATGTTTTTGAATGCTTTCTTCACCATTTTGTTTCTTTTGAAATCATAAATAAGATGACTTGCTTGACCCCTTCCCTACCCCTGGGAGTACGTCCTGCCCCTTGGGGTCCGTCCTGCCCCTTGGGGTCCGCCCTGCCCCTTATGAGAAAAATGTATCTCTTTATTATTTTTTTAGATTTAATATTTTTAAACTTAATAATCTTAATTAACCTCATAAATGAAATACCTTACATGGATACAGAACACAGAATGATAGCATAGTAAGCAATTGTCCTGTTTGGCTCATAAATGGTCCCATTAATATCAGTCAGAATAGTTTTACTCTGAGGTACGATTATAGCTCAAATCCCAGAGCTTCTTCACTATCAAATTAAGCCTTATGTAGGCCCCTGAACTCTACGCCGAAAAAACGCAGCGCTTCGCGCGCGCATTAATGTGTCTCCCATCAAGTATAGCAGACTGCCCCTTTTTAGATTAAGCTAGGGGTCTGAAAATAATCTAAAAAAAACTTTCTTACCCATGCTGGAGACAAAAGCACAATGACGCCAATTCCAACTTGAATGATGATGATTTGTATCAAAGCAAAGATGTACTGAAAGAGAGAGAGAAAACGTAAACTGTTAGAGAGGCGCTTAGGACGTGGGGAGGGGAAAACTACCCTTTGTGAAGATTTTATTTTCCCGTTTGCATGCGTTCTTCCCATTTGGAAGGTAAAATTGGGGGAAATTATTTACATAATTATAAACAAAATTGCAAAATTGAAGGAGTATATTTGTTAAATCGACAAGAGTTTCCCAAAACTTAAGAACATTTGCAAATTGAAGAAAATTTCACAAAAATGAAGACAATTCTTCGAAAATTGCAGGAGATATTTTAATAAGTAACAACGTTCAATCGAAACGTGATTTACCAGTCTAATTTTTCCGTGTGATGAGATAACCAAGAACTTTTTTGGGTTATTCTCATGGATGACGCAAGGGGGTCGATGATACTACCCCCCCCCCCCCCTTCCCTCCTAAAAAGTAAAATAAGGTAAACGTATCCCAACAAATATGTTGTGAAGGAGATCGTGACAGTCTGTTTTCTTCTTTAATTTTGTTTCTTTTGAAGCGTCTTTCATATTAGACACCTAAACTAATCCTTTAATTGTTAGCCTCTAAACAGTGTAATAGACCACTCTTTACAGAAGAAAAAATATATATTTCAACCTCCCCACTTTACATACACACACACACACACATAAATTTGAGTGAAAAACGCTAAATATATTTGAGAAGGTTGTGACCTCGTTTTTAATTTTTTTATTTAATTGCTCTAGATAAATTTACCCTAAGAACAATTGAATAGACTACTAAATTAAAATTTACCACAATATTTTAGGCCATCAGCAAATTTTTCACTTGGCGACCCCCTCCCCCCAACAATCCTCCACCCCTAATCGAAAGCTGGTCATACCCGTGCCCTTTCAAAATCGAACTCTAGCTGGTTTCACTTACTATTCCAAGAAGCACCTCACTAAGACAACAACTACCCAAGCATCCACAAAGCGAGAGGACCACGATTATTGCGCCGAGCACCATAAAGACATAAGCAGCAGTGACCAGGTACGAAGTCTCAAATAAGATCCGGACCTCTTGGATCTCCTGAAGGTCATTGATCTGGCCAAGAAATGTGTCAGGGACGAAGACGATGAGGACTCCAGCTACTATAAACCCGGCACCTATAAGCTGTGAGAAGAGGAAAGGAGTGCGTACACATTTGCAAGGTGATGACGTAAGTGGTTAAAGGGTACCGAGACACGTGCCCCCTCCCTTCCTCCATAGGTAAAAAATAAATAATAATCAGCATTGATATTACTATCATCTGATCATGATCAGTTTCTTATTGTATAAAAGTGCAAAATGTACCCCCCCCCCCTCCTCCTCTTCCATACAGGGCCGAAGCCAGTAGTTTTGTCAATGGAGGAGGGGGTGCAGGGCAGGGGGATATATTACTTTAAGGGAAAACAAGCACCTCAAAAGCACTTGTGCAGAATCTACATATTTCTATGTTTGAAACAACATCATCATGCTACAAATTATTTCATCCGCAAAGGCATAAGAATAAACTTGCAAAGTTTTGAACAATATGTAAACACGCCGTGCGATTTGGACGCTCAACAAATATAAAATCTGTTAAGTTTGATTTTCCTCTTTTACACGGAACCACAGTCAAAGGGTTAAAAATCGGTCAAAACTTCAACTTTTCGTTTACTGTGACATGGGTGTTTCCTGATAAATTAATATTACCTACAAAAAGTGAAGTAACATACTTGGAACAACAAAAAAAACGAGGCGACGGTTTTATAAGTAAAGTGATTTTTTAGAATTCGTTTCAATAGGAAAAACAGCGATTTTGGTGACTTTCAGAAATACACGTTGGCTTCACTCGGTGAGCAAGCTCGGCATTCTCTGTTATATCTTTATAGCTCGATACCTCTTAAATAATTTGGAGTGTGAAAAATACTTCTGTTTTAAGACCGAATGTATATTAGTTTGGGAGGCATGGGGAAATATTTTTAATTGATTTGTATATACTTAGCAGTTATAAGTGTTTGTTTTCTCTCAAGTCGTACAATTTTACTTTTATTGTTAAATTATGAAAGTTGTGTTTTTGTAAGCACGAAATCAATCAACATAAAAAATGTTCATGTTAATAAAATTAAAAACAGCTCGAATGCGGTTGCATTTGATTAACTTAGACCATAATTCTTACAGTAAACATACTTACGAATAATAACAGGTTTAGAATACTAAGAACCACTCTGGACAGTGTAACGCAAGCGCCGCTCATGATGATCTATGGGTATTACCTGCAAAAAATAAAGAATCATTTATTTATTATTCTTGAGTGTCAATCTCGTGCTTTATTCGATATTATCTCTGACATGCTTTCTGTGGTCCAAAATTACTTTCATGCAGTGTAAACTCCATTGTAAAATCCAATAAACTGAAACACACAAATCTTTATCAAGAATGAACAACATTATAATCAGTGACCAGTCCACCCATCCGAGTCGATCTCTTGTCCCCCGAATCTCTGCGTCCTGAGTCCGCGATTCCCTTGTCCCCAAGTCTCCTGTCCTCGAGTCATCTGTCTCCGCGTGCCCTTTTCCCCGAGTCCGGATTCTGTCTTTGGTATCAGAGTCCTTGGTGTACTGAGTCCGGCAAAACAGAGACTCGAGTCTGAGACATGATCAGGATATTGAATCATTGTACTTTAGTAGTGCCCGAGTTCAAGTTTGTAACGCCCAAGTTCTGAGTTTGTAGTACTAGGGTCCGGATCCCTGACTCGAGTCCTTATCGTAGAGTCCACTACAAACGAGTTTTTAGTCTGAGTCCCTGGTACATGAGTTTGACTCCCCTGTGCCGAGTCCGGATCCTAGACTTAAATATTTGTAGTCGAGACAACTCAATCTGCGCCGTAGAGTCCAAGAAACTTGACTCCGGCCATGTCCGACAAAACAAAACGGGACTCGAGATCGGCCTGGAATCCTTGTAGTCGAGTACGCTACAAACAAGTCATGATTCTGGTGCCCGAGTTTGAGTCCCATGTCCGGATCCTTGACTCGATTGATGTTGTTGAGTCCTCTACAAATGAGTCTTGAATCCGAATCCCTGGTGCATGAGTTGTTTGAGTCTCGTATGCCTGAGTCTGGATCCTTAGACTTTAATCTTAGTCGAGTCCATAGGCCATCTGAGTTCGAGTCCAGCAAACTGATGCCCGAGTCAAACTAAACAAAACAGGACTCGAGACCGGCCTCGAATCTTTGAAGTCAAGTCCACTCCAACCGAGCTCCGAGTCGTGGTTCCTGTTGTCCAAATCCGACAAAACGGGTCTTGAGTCCTACTACATACTACAACACGTCTGAACACTGTATAATTACTTCTCGGCATAAACAATATGTTTTCCTCAAAATACATCACCTGTACTAAATCGCTTGAAATTATCTTTTTATTTCTGCTGTAAATTGTATTTTCTCTGACGATTAATTCCCAACGTAAAAATATAACATAACACTTCCTTTGGATATGAGTACAATCTTACATAAAATGACATTTTTAGAGACAATTTTTACACTTACTAATAATTGTAAAGCGCTTTGATACAGTCTATGACAGTCTAAAGCGCTATATAAGCAATACGATTATTATTACTGATGCACTGATGAAAAGGATCATCGTGTACTTGATGAATAATTTGTTGCACATCTGTGTACACTATAGGGCGCCAAGTGTAAACAAATTATTTGCATTAATTATATGTCAAATAAGAGCATTATTTGTTAAATGATTGAAAAGAAACATGATTTGACCAAATAATCAATATCATTTTTAAATGATATTCACGTTTCAAATATTCTTCAATAACAATAATTAAAAGACAAGCCACATATATTATGTTTTTATTTATATGCACATAATTTTCTCCTTCAAATCTTTATATGCATATAATTGATTTCTCTAAGTTATTTATTTGTATATAATTTACAAGATTTTAAATGTTTTATGCAAATAAATTATAGGCTAAATGACTTTTATTTAACTTATAATTCATTATTTAACAAATAATTCATTATTTAACAAATAATTCATTCGACAAATAATTCATTATTTAACATATCAATTGATTATTTAACACATATAATTCATTATTTAACAAATAGTTCATTATCTACCAAATAATTAATTATTTATTGAATAATTATTTAACAATTTATTTATCTAACAAATAATTCATTATTTATCAAATGATTATCTTATAAATAATTATTTAATAAATAAGTCATTTAACAAATAATTGATTTGCTACATAATTATTTGATAAATAATTGTTTACTAAATAATTATTTGTTAAATATTTTTTTTACACTTGGCGCCACATAGCACATATGATTCTTTTTTTTGTTGTAAAATGTTAAGCTTTATTGTGCATATAGATATTCGTCATTGCTGCAACATACGAATTTGTTTACTTATGATATAAAGCTGTGTTATTCGTATTCGTGCATCACTACTACATCACGGAGCAGATTTAAAGGAATATAAAGCTGTGTTATTGCAGGGAGTTGTTAAACAACTCCCTGGACGGATATTGCATTTCCCCTCCGTTGTATTTGTGACCAACACATTTCATGACGTAATACATGAATTTCGATCATATTTGGTGTATCGTTTTGTTAATCTTTGGGAAAGAATGATGGCGTTAGTTTGGGCTTTTTATGGGATGACTAAAACCCACGCCGTAATTCCGCAGCAGGGGCAACATGCCCCCTCCCCCTCACACTTTTCAGCATAGTTTTAACTAGAACTGTCGGAAGGACAGTATGCTTGACTATTCAAGGCTGGTATAGAGTATGGGGTTATAGAGGAAATTATACACAGAAATAGGGTAGCAGGGGCAGATAATTTCAAATTACTTGAGCTTTGAAAGATGCACTTACATTTTTATTTGCACTACAAGCTTCAAAATATTTTTCAGTTTTCCCAGATATTTTAGGACAAAAAAGCCCAAGGTTACCTCACCCAGTAACTCAGAAAACATGTAAAACCTAGCAGTTTTTATTACTACTGTATAACACCTCTTTTAGTTCCATCAATTGAATAACAAAGAAAGGAGAGGCCCTGACTTGCCAATGTCAATGAAAGAATGTCGTTCAACCCCCTTTCCAACCTGCACTCTCCCCCAACCCCTACACATTCCCAGAGCTACATCCTGGATAGTAATACAACTTTTAATTAAAGAAAATATGTGTGTAAAGCAAAGTCAAGCAGCATGAAAATTGTACGATAACATTAAAGCAAAATTATGCGAAACAATATTGCTTAGCATATGACAAACTAGACATTGGAAACAATACAAATCCCCTCACCACTAATAATGCATATTTATCACAGACTGTCCCACATTCCATCCCAACCTGTCCCAAATGTTATCCCACATCTATACTCCATGCAATCACACCTGAAAACCAAATACTGTATGTCATTCCACCACTTGCATGACCCACATGCCATCACAACTGACATCCAGATGACATCCCACCACATGCGATTCCGCCCTGTCCCACACGTCGACCCACCCTGTTCCACATGCCAACCCATCCTGTTTCACATGCCAACCCACCCTATTCCACATGCTAACCCACCCTGTTCTACATGCAACCCCACCCTGCTCTACATACAATTTCACCCTGTCCCACATGAAATCTCACCCTTATCCTAATTCCTACATCTACTTTATTATCGTGTCATCTTCTACAGCACATTCCACCTGTTGTTTATTTTCCTAAACTTATTCTTTATAAGCAAAACAAGTTTAATTTGCTTTTTTATTCATGGCAAGACAAACATTTGTATTCCTATTCATGTCAAGGATGTCGTTATCATAACAAAAAACTACTCCAAAAACCCATACCCAAGATATCTTATTAGATATTCTTTAGAAGCGAGGAACCTTTTATTTGGTTTTGTCATTCATCACAAGAGTAATCTTCTTATATCTTTTGATACCCAAGACATCTTATTAGATATTCTTTAGAGGCGAGGAATCTTTTATTATTTATTTTTATTTTTCAATCATCTTAAGACTAATCTTCTAATTTTTATTCATGTTCAGGAATGTCATTTTCATAGCAGACTTATCTGAAAACATTAACCAACAAACAAAGAAAAAACTTCAACCAACAAACTAAGAAAACTTTAACCGACGCCAAGAATAGTATAATAGCTCTATATAATAATAGCTTCAAATGAGTCGCGCTAAAAATTCAGTACATCTTGAGGAAAATTTGCCTATTTTCCCTTCACTTTTGGATAAGTGGCCATCCCCTCACCCCCCCCCCCCCTTTCACACACACACACTTTCCAAATGAAAATCATGGCCCTATCATAACTTCTATTAGTATATCATCTTGTTATGTAATGTTAATTCATTACAATTTGGAACACACTCGAACAGGACAGGGACAGAAATAGAGGGGAGGGGATGTTTCAGCAAGGAAATGTGCTACATGCGACCTTTCATCAGAAGTCACCGACACTCCAGGGAGTTGTGAAGTGACACTATGATTCAGTAATTGGGTGGCGCAGTTCGAGAAATTTATACAATGATATCATAGTGACTCATGCTGACCTGCTGATGCAATCTTCTCGATTTGGAATATAATGACAATACATTTCATATTTGAAACAGTAATTAGAGTACTACGCCCTGCTATCCTGGAAGGGGGGAGGGGGGCACTTCTATATGTAAGGTATATGTGCCGCCCGAGCAGGTGCCTTTTTTTGCACCATTTTCGTAGTGCAGGTGTCTTTTATTTATTATAAACAAATACAAAATTGTACTAATATTTTTTATTGGTTTGTAAAAAAAAGGTCTTTTTTCATCATTTTCGTAGCGCAGGTCCCAAAAAACGAGGTCTTACTGTGTTAATTTTGTACTGCTGGTACTGTTTTACAAAAACTGTTTTGGAATAGTCATACTGCAGGTATCAAAATTGACTTCTTTCATACTGCGGGTATCAAAATTGTATAATTTCATACAGCAGTTACCAAAAACCTGTCATACTGTGGTTATGTTTTTCGCTTGATGGGACCTCTGCGGACCATGGGCTTTCTGTGTAACACATATGACATAAATCAAATGTGTCAATCTGGAGATTTTGTGCTAACAAGCTCTCTTTAGCAAAACAACATTAAGCCCCGCCTACTAAACATATTAATGAGATTCAACGTTTTTACATCATGAACACGTGAAAACTAGCTAACAATAGTATACCAAATATGAAACAAAACGAACAAACGGTTGTTGAATTATGAGCATTTCATAGAAAATATTATATTAAGCACCACTCACTCATTAATATGCATGACACCAATAACAATAGAGCACATCTTTGGACCATGGGCTATCTTTGTACCACATATGACATGCATCCAATGTGTGGTTCTGGAGATTTCGTGTTTACAAGCTCTATTTAGCAAAACCACATTAAGCCCCACCAACAAGAGTATTATACCAAATATGAAACAAAACGGACCAACGGTTGAAATAGGAGCAAAAAAGATATATTAAGCCCCGCCTACTTATTAATATGCATAATATCAATATCAAAAGGGCCCATATTCGAACCATGGGCTATCTGAACACCACATATGACATAAATCCATTGTACCGTTCTTGATATATCGTGTTTGCAAGCTGGCGTAACATACACACACATACATACACACGCACGACAAGCGGACTGGAGAGGTTTCTTATGCTGATCGCATTGGAACGAAAACTCGACAGATAACATTCCTGAAGGCAGAAATTTGCCTAATTTTAATGTGCCAGGATGAGAATACAAATCATTGAAATAAAAGAAACTGGGGATAAAACCATGTGAGCCAAGGATTTCTGGGGTTACTTTTCAGATTTTGTTGGGGCTGAAAAATAGGTTTTAGCTTAAATTGAAGGAAAAGTGACCGCAAGCCAAATCACACGCATTTTATTTTTCTAGAAAGCATTAATAGTTTTCTGGTTATGGACCTTGTAAATGTTTGCATATGTCATTTGGTCCACCAGTCACTTCATTAGGCCTACCTTTTTTTGTTCCTTTAAAATTTGTAGTACTGGTGTGCCACCCTGCGTCTTTTGATACGTGAGTCGGACAAGCAAAATGGAAAGTTTATTAGCAATGGCTGAATGGAGGGAGGAAACAATTAACGCTCAACGGGTAGAGAATATTTTATCATCATTGTCTAACTAAAGTATACTAGAACGGTAAATACCGTCATGGTTCACATGCCCATGCAAATTGATACCCATATCATATGAACCGGCCAATTATAAAAATGGCATCTCACACTAAGTCCCACATGGCATTCCATCTTCCACATGGCATCTCACCCCATGTCCCACATGACATTCCATCCCATCCCTTGTCCCACATGACATTCCATTATATCTCCTACATAGCATTCCACCATATTCTGATATTATAATGTCCCACATGGCATTCCACCATAAGTCCCACATGGCATCCCATCCTAAGACCCACATGGCATCCCACCCTATGTCCCACATTAATCCAGCCATATGTCCCACATGGCATCCTTCCCTATGCCTCACGTGGCATCCCTGTCTGTGTCCGACATGGCATCCCTTGCTATGTCCTCCATGTTATCCCACCTTGTATTCCCGCACCAATGGCTTCCCACCTAATGTCCTACATGGCATCCCATCTTATGTCCCACATTAATTCCCACCATATATTCCCATCCTACTTTATGGCATCACATTCCATGTTCCCATGGCCTCCTACCCAATGTCTCGCATAGCCTCCTGCCCTGGGTCACACATGGCATCCCAATGGATGTCACACTCTTGTGTAACTCGTGGCATCCCACCCCATATCCTACATGACAATCTCATATCCCACATGACAATCCCATATCCCACATGACATCCAATCCCATCTGACGATAGTCAGATGGTAGGCAGGGCTATTATCTTACACACTAACTGTATATGTATATATGTATATATATATATATATATATATATATATATATATATATATATATATATATATATATATATATATATATATATATATATATATATATATATATATATATATATATATATATAAATATATATATATATATATATAAATATATATATATATATATATATATATATATAATATATATATATATATATATGTATATATATATATATATATATATATATATATATATATATATATATATATATATATATATATATATATATATATATATATATATATAAATATATATATATAAATATATATATATATATATATATATATATATATATATATATATATATATATATATATATATATATATATATATATATATATATATATATATATATATATATATATATATATATATATATAAAATAAACAAATTTAACTGCACATTTTCTTTTCAAAATGGAAAGAAATTTCTTAACTGCACATTTTCTTAAAATGGAAAGAATTTTCCCGAAATGTTCCTAAAATCAAAGAAAATTGTCCGCAAATGAATTTTCGGATATTTAAAAGAAATTATCCTGCAATTAAAAAAAACTACCTAGAAATGAATCAAAATTTCGGAGGGGGCATATTACTAGTCAAAAATGTTTTCCCTTTTGTGTATTGCTCCCCCCCCCCTCCCCCCCTCCCACCTTTTCTTTATTCTACTAAACATTTCTTTAAAAAGGCAATATAGAAGTGGACTTTAAGGAAGTTACAACATTATTTACAGACAAAGATCATTAAAAAAAATCACCATGGTACCCGGTGTTTGTAAAAGAAAATTTTAGGTGCGTAATTCTTACAATGCAATCAAGTTTAACAGTCAAATTGTTACGGAAGTAGCAAAACAATAAGATTTTTGTGATGTAAGTTTGGGACAATTGTCAGATTGTGTTTGCCTTAAAAAGGTACACTTCGTACACTTTTAGGGTGGTAATATTTCCGCTTCGAAATATAATTATATATTTTTAACGTTGGATGGTAGTAAATTAATTATCTCTTACGAGCAGTGCTGTAGAAGCGGGGGCTGAGGGATGATGATTCCCTAGATAATTTCGAGGGAAGGGAGGGGGGTACTCATCCCCTTACATGTAGCTATATCTAATAATCGCACATTTCGTGGCAGATAACGCATTTTTGCATGTCGAAATCATTCAACATTGGGGAGAAGAGGTTCCTCCCCCCCCCCCTCCTTTTTCTTCCTTCCCCAGCTCACAATTTAGCTACACACCACTGCTTACTAAGCAGCCTCTGTTTTAGTTCTCTCCTGATCTGATCTACAATCCCGGACAAAACTACATGGCAGTTTGTTCCTCTAACACCCGTACGTTACAGATTGCAATCCCGGACAAGATTACTTTTGAAGAATTAGATTCATTTTTGTAAACATGTCTTTGGTTATCGCAATGCTTTTCTAACTTCGTTAATGCACCAACTATCTGATGTTAATGTACTTAAGCTGTTGTACTTGTTTATGTATGTAATGACGGAATTACATGCTATTGCAGTCGAGTCCAGTATATCATCAGATCATGGAAAACCAACAGGTTCCTAAAACAGAAACGATAGGAAGTAAAGAGAACGTCATTTAATGATGAAATAAGCCCAAGAAAAGCCCCTGCAAGGGATATTTTGCATATATGCAGTATACACCAGGTATTATAGGAAGTAAAGGGAACGTCATTTAATGATGAAATAAGCCCAAGAAAAGCCCCTGCAAGGGATATTTTGCATATATGCAGTATACACCAGGTATTATAGGAAGTAAAGGGAACGTCATTTAATGATGAAATAAGCCCAAGAAAAGCCCCTGCAAGGGATATTTTGCATATACGCAGTATACACCAGGTATTATGTTTTGTAATCTGATATGTATACATGTAAATCGCATTCTATTTATATCATGCATACCATTAAGTTTCGTGACCTGTAAGGTATGTTCCGGCACATACTATGCTTGGTTATTTCTTTTGTCATTGATTTGTTATGACGATCACCATCCTGTTCTTATTTTGATGATGTCATGTACGTTTTTAGCCTAGCAGCCTGGTGTCACTAAAAGAAATGAAATGAATGATCTACGTTTCTGTTTTTTAGAGCTTTTTATAGCATAATGGTACATGGACTGATTGATAGCTACGAAAAGTTATCTTCCATTTCCAAGGGCTGCTTTAGGAAGGAGAAAAGGGGGGAAGGGGTGTCGTCCGTCCGGGGAGGGTCTTTCATAATTGTTAATATTGATAAGTTATTGGTCTGTTGGTAGCAGCGGTGAATAATTTAAGCTAATGGACAGCATGTGATGGTTATTCTCATTAATTTAGGAAAGTGATGTATGTTTCATGTTCGACTCATAGATAGGCGGGATTACGGAAAATGGGGTGACTTTAAATCTCAGCATAATTTTGCGACCCCACCCCCCTTCCTCCTTCCCACGACCAAACATATATATACATTAAGGAGACAAATAAATTATTTTGTGATTTTCCCCCTCACCGTCGGCAGGCAAATCCAGCCCATTGTCAGTCCTAGTTCTTTCTTGGAGACGGGAGGGGTGACGGGTTAAGCAACTTAAAAAGAATAAATTTAGGCCTACTTATGGTTTACTTTTTAAAAAATTAGATGTTTGCCGGTTCATACTTTTTGAGACCTAAGATTATACAAAGATGTAAAATGATATTTTGACGGAAGTTAGTGAGATGTTTGTTATTTTGATGAATATTTTAAACCATATAATTAAGTGTATGTCACCTCTATCTGTGCATACACTATTTCCTCCGCGTTCATGTCAAATCGCAGAAGGCAATTCTGCGTTTAAAAGAACAGTATTGTTCCACAAATAAATTCAAAAGCCGCCGTGCTGGTAATATGTAGGCCCCTGTTCTGTCCGGTGGATGAGTGATCGATAGCATCACAGGTTTCTCACAATCAACAGATCAAAATTGAAACCGGAAGTGACGTTACCAGCACGGTGGCGTCCACTTCTAAGTATATGGGACGGCACCTTTCCTTAAGAGCTTGGGCAGCTACATTTGATGGAACATAATTTAAAATTTGCACTGTGATACTTCTGCGCGAAACAGAGCAAATTTGGGGTTCCCCTCGAAACCTGGAAGGTGACCTTTCTATGTCCCTGTATATGACCTCTAGACTACACACTTAATTTTAGTAATAATGAGGTCGATTGAAGGACACATTGTGTGGAGCACTGGCAGTTGACCAGACATTGGGTTTCACGTGTATGAAGCCGATCCACAGTAATACTTATCCGATCAGGGAGTTGGAACCCCTGATTCGATCCGACTTGCTCCCCTGGTCTATGGTTTGGATGTTTCCCGTTATTACGTAATCAGTCACGTTAGTAAATATCAGTCTCACAGAAGCATAATGTTCTCTTTCGTTTAATTCCCATTTATTATTGACAATCATCACTTGTCTGCTTGTTGCACCGTTTGGCTGCTGGACCGTTTAGCGATTAAATATTTCAAATCAATGCAAATTAGCTGAAGGTTTGATAATTAGCTGTTAACGACCAGACGACTGAATGAGCTTAACTTTCATATGGGTTTTGCAAAATTCAGAACTATGAATAATTGAAACACTTTCTTCACTCATTAAATTATAACTTTCTTCACTCATGATCATATATAATTCACCTATGACGAAGTTTGAAAATTCAAATTAAAAAAAAAAATGATAAGATTTAATTTTGGTTTTAAGTCAAATCTTCATAAGTTTCTTTATCAGCCCACATGCGTAACATTACAGAAGCATATCTGTCATAGGTGGAGGAAACGGTGCCAGGGGAAACGTGACACCCCCTCCCCTCCCCCTCCCCCACCCTCCCCACACAAACACACACTTTTTCAAAAAAATGTCAAAGTACCCTCAATTACAGTCACAGGTACAAGAACTGAATGTGCGCAGCACACTTTTTTTGAAGAGTTGTGTGAAGCCCTTCGCTTTTTTTCAATATTGCAAGAGTTCCTATTTGAAAATGAATGTAGAAAACAGGCAATTTCCCTGACTTTTCTTTAACGATAACAACTGTTCCCTTTTTGAAGTGCCCTTCAATTGCAATTGCAAAGATTCATCTTTCTGTGCCAAAAATTCATCTTTTCCATGACAATGTTCCTTTGATGTGTGTCGATCATAAATTCTTGTGTCAGTTCCATGTGTGCGGGGCTCACTAATTATATCTAGGCCTGCAGACTTGGAGAACATGTGTATATGACTTGGGAAGTGCCCCGTAATAGGTTGTACCCCTCCTTCTCCCCCCGCTCTCCACACTTGCGAAAGCTTCCATACACCCCTGATATCTTTATATTGTAGTGGATAATAAAGCAGTAGGAAATGGACAGAGGGTGGGGTGGGGAAATGTCGTATATACTTTTTATATTTAATTCTTGGCAACTTTTCATACGAGTTTGTTTCTCCTTCAGTTTAGAAAATTTGTCAGATTCGTGAGTTAGCAAAAATGAGTGACATCATTCTTGCATGAACTAGTGAAGTGTGCACTCTCTATAAAAGACCATCTGCAAACAAATGTGTGATATCTGAATAGAGCAATACAGAAAAGGACTTTCTCCGCAGTTCTGTGTCTCGTTTTGTTCTCATTTATCAGTGACTACGTGGCGGACATGTCCGACTACGTGGCGGACCTGTCCGAGCATTAAAATAATCCTTATACCAAACAAGTTCTTTCGATAAATTGCGCAAAGTGATGACGTCATGAAGTAAACAGCGGTTTACCACAAAATCTTTCTTTGTTACGAAAATTGAACTTTTTCTCCGAAATATTGAATTATTTCTCTGAAATATCTGAGGGACAAAGCAGATTCGAATTTCCCTTTTAGCCTATTTTTATTGAGATGTTTTTAATTGTTTGGAACAGAAGATAGCAAAGTATCACAGTTTGATGAAGATTCCTTTTCCCATAGTAGCTCCATGCATTGAGGAACCAATTTAGATGTTTTTTAAGTGTTAAATGTTGAATAATTAGTCAAGCAAGTCCACATTATAAAAGATGGCTTGAAAAGAAACATAATTAAAAAAAAAAAAAAAAAAACATTCAAAAATCTTATTCTGGTAAGAGATATCTAAGTTTAAAGATTTGTATAGAAACGACTGAAATCAGAATAGGTGTGATGTCATAGCATACTTTGCCTTGCAATTTTGTGGCTTAAAAAACATGGGATATGTCAAAAATGTAGTAAAACAGAATCTAGGAAGGGTACTTATAATATACCCATCTGAAGAAAGTTCGAGGAAAGATAATTTGAATAATTAAATAAACTTTCTTTAAAATACATTAACAATTGTTAAGAATGTGAAGATGCAGACGCCAACTATTCATAACTGACTTACTACGCCGGTAATTTCTACTTTTCTAATTTCTTCTTCTTTTAAAGTCCTTTTTTATATAACTGTATAAGATGCACTTGCTTGACCACTTAAGTTTGTTTGATTGTACAGCTATTACGTCACAAACGACCTAATTTGGGGACCCATTCCCCCCTCCCATGCAGCTAAAGGATTAGTGGTAAGATATCGATAAAACAAGTATAAAAAAAACTTAAATAATATCTCCTTAACGGAATAAGATTTTTGAATGCTTTCTTCATCATTTTGTTTCTTTTAAAGTCCTCTTTCATATCAAATGCACTTGCTTGGCCACTGAGCTAATCCTTTAAAGTTTGTTTGATTGTACAGCTATTACGTCACAGGCGACCTAATTCTCCTCCCCCTTCCTCCTCCCTCTCCCCTGCAGCTAAAGGGATAGTGGTGAGATATCGATAAAACAAATATTTTTTTTTTTTTAAAGTATACGAAATTTCTTCCTTGTTCCATTAACAGGTTAAGGAGACGCTAGTCGACTTGTTGAATATTCATTTATACAGTAGGACTAGTATAGTAACAAATTTGTTTAACAATCTTGTTAATCATTTTGTCCCCTCTTTTGAGTTAGGCTGATCACATTTCAAAGATTTCATCATGTGCGTTAAAAAATGACTTTGTCAGTGTACATTGTGAACAAGATAATTGTTTGTGTTTCTTTACAAGAACCAAAGATGTGACACGTTCATACATCCTTGCAAGAACATGATTTTCCATCTGCTCTTGTACCTCCTGAAAAGAAAAAATTCAAACGGATTTTCATAGATTTACATAACAATCGTCTTGGATCCGCAGGTATGACATCACACTGCATACTAATGCACTGGTCACTTTTCAACACACAACGCAATCTTTGAAATAACTCGTAGATATCAACATGGTTTCTTCACAAAACTTCTTTCTTTCAAGGATAAGTTTGGTGGTAAAGCATGTTCATATGAAAGAGAACTACAAAATAAACAAAATGGTGAAGAAAGCATTCAAATATCTTATTCCGTGAAGGAGATATTAAGTTTAAAGCAGACTTGTCTTATCTGTGTAGAAATGACTGATGTAGTAAAGTTGGTGTCCTCATCCTCACATTCTTAGCAATTGTTAATGTGTTCAAAAAACAACAAAAAATGATTTTCTTACTGTTTAAATTATTTTTCCTTGAACTTTCTTGAGGTGGCACATTATAAATTACTTCCTAGATTCAGTTTTACTACTTTCCTGACATATCCCATGGTTTTTAAGCCTCAAAATCGCAGGACAAAATATGATAGAATACATAACGTCTTTGAGGAATCTAAGGCTATGACATCACAACTAGTCTGAATTCAGTCGTTTCTACACAAATGATACCAAACTTTAAAGTTCGAAATCTCCTTAAGATTTTTGAATGGTTTCTTCACCATTTTTTTTTTTGTACTTGTCGTTGTTCATATAAAATAAATTTGCTTGACCCCTAAACTTATCCTTTAAAATTCCTCTAAGCGGGTAAAGAGACACCGGGTCGAGAGTTAAAGATTACAAGTTTGTTTGAAAACAACTGGTTGAGTTTGGTGTAGATAGTTCTATATCGAAGAGTGCCAGCACAGTTTCATAACAAACGTCAATGTGTATCAATATCATTGAAATGTAATTTCACTTTTTTCACGAAATCAAAATATATTTTTTTTAATTTTCTTCCAACGGTAAAATCATATAGGCCCTAAAAATATTTAAACGTGAATAACAAACGTGTTACTATACGATTATAGGAGACTTACAAAAAAACACAATACAAATTAAAGAATAGATAAATTTGATATTAACGAAAAAGGCATTGTTGGTGTTCAAATATTTTTACATCGTATCTACTACTCAACACCTAAAATTCAGGGATGTGTCTTGCTTTTCACTGTTTGGTGATTTAATGGAATATTCCCATGGTTTTTCGTGACCTTTCATAAGAAAGAGAAACTTATTAGAAACAATTTAATACAAAAATCATGTTGATATGTTATTCCTACCAGGAAATATTCAAATGTTAAGGTTCACAAAAATTGCCAATAAACGAATAGGAAAAGGCTCAGTATGACATCACAGCAACACATTTTCCCACAAAGCGTATGTATCTCATTAAAATCTATCTTCTTCTTTTTAATAGTAAAACCTGCTAGAAAAATAAATTAATTAAAGCTAGGTATTTATATACATGCCAGATATACCCTAATTCAATAACTTTTAAAAAATTGTTTCTAATCATACAGAAAGAACCAATAAACGTTCAAAGAAATACATAATTTTGCAATAGAATTGCCTCTATGACATCATCAAACATGAATTCATCATACTGTACAAAAACTTTAAAAATTCACTTGGTATATCTTTTAAAAATCCATATCTCCTTAACGGAATATGATATCAACCTGATTTTTGTACCAAATTGGCTCTATAAAATATGCTCTTTCAAATAAAATTTTACAACAAACCATGGGAATATTCCTATCACTAGTCTATTCTACATGTCTTGAGTATATGTGCTGTAGAAGCGACTGAGATCAGACTAAAATGACATCAAAGCCTGCCATTTTATGTATGATTCTTGCAAGTCATAATATCTCGGAAATATTTTAAAATGTAAAGGTTTTGGTTTCATTTTACATGTTTTAGTCTGTTGGCCTGATTTCAGTCATTTCAAACAAAATCTGATGGTAACCTTTTTAAACAGATTTCGAAACCCTAATAACGGGGACAAGATTTTGAAATAACTTTTTACCGTTGTGTTCATGTATTTCACATATTTCAAATAAAGTGAACATGCCTGACAACCAGAAAACTACCGTAATTATTATTACTATTATTACTATTATTACTATTACTATTACTATTACTATTATTATTATTATTATTATTATTATTATTATTACTATTACTATTACTATTACTATTACTATTATTATTATTATTATTATTATTATTATTATTATTATTATGATTATGATTATTATTATGATTATTAGTATTAGTATTATTATGATTATTAGTAGTAGTAGTATTATGATTATTAGTAGTAGTATTATTAGTAGTAGTATTATTAGTAGTAGTATTATTAGTAGTAGTATTATTATGATTATTACTATTACTATGACGATGACGATGACGATGACGATGACGATGATTATTATTATTATTATTATTATTATTATTATTATTATTAGTATTAGTAGTAGTATTAGTAGTAGTAGTAGTAGTAGTAGTAGTAGTAGTAGTAGTAGTAGTAGTAGTAGTAGTAGTAGTAGTAGTAGTAGTAGTAGTGGTAGTAGTAGTAGTAGTGGTAGTAATGGTAGTAGTAGTAGTATTACTGTTATTATTATTATTATTATTATTATTATTGTTATTATTATTATTATTATTATTATTATTATTATTATTATTATATTATGTTTATATAGCACTTATTCTAAAAGCAAGCTCTAAGTGCTTTACAAGAGTATGACAAATTAAAAATTTAATTACTTATCAATACATAAAAGAAACAAAATAAAAATGATTCAACACCTAAAACCCCATAATAGGTAAAAGCTAAAATATCAGCAGTATACGAATAAAAGAAATAATTAAGTTTTAAACGTTCAGTTCAGATACATGAATAAGATCAAACAGTTAATAAAAAAAAAAAAAAGAGATTAAAACTACCAATCTTGAACAAAAGCACTAAGAGAAATAAAAAGTTATCAAACAATTAAAATGCATTAAAAGGTGAAACTTGGGGTGAAAAAAAACAAATACAAAATAATATTATAATATTTAAAAAGTTAAAATAAGTCACTAAAATACTGTTTAAAAATGCGTCTTCAAATCACGTTAAAAGAACTAAGTGATGAAGCATTTCTTATACATAAAGGGAGGGTATTCCATTCCTTGGGGCAAAAACTTTAAACTATAATCCAATTATATTCTTCATATTATGCATGATATTCTAGAGCTACAGTATGATGAACATTATTTGTCATAAACAGTTTTCGAGCAGTCAGTTGTGCTCTAACTTTTTTTCATACACTAACTATCAGATCTTTGACTTTGGTGGATGTGTCCCAAGGACATGCAGAACGACCAGGACACCAGGATGGTATGACGGATGGTATGATGGTATGAGCAGACATCTTTTTGTTTGTATTTTTTTTTTTTAATTAATTTAGGGTTTTATATAGTATGAAAAATGTAAAAACCCCAACTTTTTTTAACAAACAAACAAAATTGGCTTCTCAGGTGTATCAAGATTAACTTTCAGTCATTAAGTTGTGCAA
Source organism: Chiridota heheva (assembly GCA_020152595.1). Lineage (NCBI taxonomy): Eukaryota > Metazoa > Echinodermata > Holothuroidea > Apodida > Chiridotidae > Chiridota > Chiridota heheva. The sequence continues at coordinate 984,208 of JAIGNY010000044.1, read as the reverse complement.
GTGTGTAATTACCTAATCTTATACGTTCTTGTGTCTTTTTTTTCTTCGATTTAATTATCTTTTTTTTTTGTTCTCATAGTTTTACTTATGGCATCTTAATTTACACGTTTATGTGCATTTTGTGTTATCACACATAACGTATGGGGAACAATTTATATGTATTATACTTCAGTTTTCTCCATTTCTGTGCAATAATTTACAGAATAGACACAAGACAAATATAAAAAAAAATGCATTTTGTAAATTGAAAAATATATATGAATTGTCTGTAATAAATGTATATGTGTTATTATTTGCTAAATTGTGTCATTGTTGAATGAACCTGCCGTCAGGACCGCCATTTTACGTCCTCAATCGACGGGTGGTGACCGCCACCGCCACCCATTATCCACGTTTCCCAAAGGCCGAGTCAGGAAAAAGGGTTATGTTGCGAAAGACAAACCTACATAGGCCCTATAGCTTTCAACGAAAAAATGTGTAATGATGTGTGATTAACATTTTGAACCCAGAAATGTTCAAATTTAGGATTCGCATCTTACTTCAAATGCTGACGATCGGGGGATCCGAATTCCAGGGGGTCCGAATCCCAGGGGGTCCAATTCCCATCTTTTGTACCAAAAAACCTATATCAATTCAACATTTCTTAAATGAGACTTTAATACGTCTATGAAAGATTTATGATATGAGTTAAAGATATGAGGAAATGGTAGGTGCGGCGTTGGGAATTGTGCTAACTACCCTTTTAATGGAAAGTCGGTCGCACCCACCTGCCCATAGGTACAGTAAGTTATACATACGCGACCTGAATTCGTTCGTGATTGCTAAGAGTACGGTACACGTTACACTGAAAAGCGCGTATGTCTGTATGTGGCAGAAATAACAGCTTCTATCAATTTAGTAGGCGTTTCCTACCAAAGTTGAGTTTGTTTGAAAAGTTTAACTAACTTAGGCCTACAATAATGAAGATATCTAGCAATGTGTAAATTCTTACCAAATCTTTAAAAAGTCCCGTAAATCTCGACGTTAACTCCGTTGAGGAAATATAAAGATTAAATTACTGTGTGTATATAACAAATTGACTGTTACCCCGACTGTTAGAAGAATGTGTATTACGAATTGCCTTTTTGTGTCCTGTTCACTGAAGTATGTCTTGACGGTTTATTGTCAACAGTATATACGTTCGTGACAGTCATTGGTATAATGGTAGCATTTGTCAGTTTGTATGCTGGGAGTGTCTATATACAGTGACTAAATCCTATTCTTCGTTTTGAAAAGGCCCTCTGAGATCACACTTCGTCATAGCTTATAACAGGAGCGAGAAGTGATGTACTGTATTTGGTTTTATTCCGACTCCATTTTGAAAAGCACAAAACGGATGTCGACGACGACGAGTGAACACACAATTACAATGACGGGGTCGTCGCCTGCGTATTCGGGTATAATAGTAGCAATGCTATCGCGAAACGCTTAACGCTTAAGGACGATGTCCTTTAAAGGATTAGTTGAGTGGTCAAGCATGTCCATTTTATATTAAAGAGGACTTCAAAAGAAACAAAATGGTAAAGAAAGTATCAAATATTTTATTCCGTTAAGCAGATATTCAAGTTTAAAGCTCTGTCTTATCTGTGTAGAAATGACTGGTATAGTAGCCTTAGGTCTAACATGGAAGGTTGGTGTCCTCATCCTCACATTCTTAGCAATTGTTAAT